>OZ026604.1:15387053-15389553 GCA_964020085.1 Micromussa lordhowensis
TTGTTTGGAAAAGCCGAAGTTTCAAAGAGAACGCTTAATTGATATTTGCTTTATTTCAAGGAATCAAATCGAATGAAGTTCCCATCCGTTGAACTATATTAAATGCACCACTCAAATCGAAGCTTCAACATCAACCCCCCGACAACCCCCGGGCATTTAAATTTTGTGAAAATTTTTGTTCAAATCCCCCCTGCCCGGGCCGAAAAGCTGTTCAAATGCCCCATCATAGGTCCTGTTCCAGGTGATCAAATGCCCCCACCCCCGGGAAAGTTACCAGATTACTGTTTTAACTTTTCAGCAGCTTTTATTACACCCTGTATGCTTCTGAAGCTGTGTATGTAAACATGGTTTAATAGACAACACCCTTACATGCCACGAGGCATAAGGAGGACAGGTAACAGGTCATCACCAAAGAGAGCTAATAACAAATTTGACAAATTTTGATGTCAAATTTAATATCAATAAAAATCTAATATAAAAGTGGCATTTTGTCGATGTGGTTCAACTGCAAGTAAGTATTACACTAGACCAATGTTCTACTCGCAGAGAAACATGTAGAGAATATTTCAATTTAAAATATGTAAATTTAATAACTCTGTTTTGATTGAAGCCAATTTTGTTAAATGTTGGATACATCAGTAAAAGAGAAGCAATTACAAAGTTGCCAGATTTTGATGTCAAATTAATAAACCTTTAAGGATAATACAGAACAAAGCTTGTGTAGGCCTTTGGATTTCAACCAATCCGCCATGAATCCACAATCTTTTCCTTTGAATTCATCAAAGTTTGTCTCTGCCCTCTCTGCCATAATTTATCAATCCACATGGAATCAGCGTGACTCTTAACATGAAATCAAGGCTAGCAATCAAATTCCCCACCCTCTGTGAGTGGTGATCAAATGCCCTGCCCCCGGGAGGACTAAGTTCATCAAATTCCCTCCCTCCCAGGCAGGAAAAGGTGTCAAATGCCCCGGGTATGCCAGGGACGGGGGATGTTGAAGCTTTGATTTGACTGGTATAGTACGTACATAAGGTGGAAAAAATCATGCTATGTGTATTTTCCCTTCCCTTGTGCAATGTTGGCAAAAAAATTTCATCTAACACAAGTTTCCATTTAACTGTTTTCCAACATTGAAAAGGGGAATGAGGGTGTTGACACTTATTCTGTTGGTATTTCGGTTATGACGTCATGCTTTTGGCATTTCCCAACACAATTTGGCCATGATTGCAAGTGTGAGTTTTCATATGCTTTAAATTCCCATAACTTACTTTGAAATTTACAATTTCAAACCAAACGTGGCACACACACACTAGTGCCGTTCATGTTAGCAAACAAACACAATATCATGCTTTGAGAAGTCTAATGAAAAACTAAAGACCCTGAACTGTGGTGCAACCTATCACCCTCAATAAAATGACTGCCCATATCTGGTTATGGTCTTATTCCCTAACCTTGATTTGCTGCTGTCATTTTCTCTCAAAATTGAGGTTTTTAGCATTTCTTGCTCATGTAATTAGAAGCAGTGAAATATATCTCAGCTAAAAAGAGATCTCAAGAAAGGCCCATGTTACCATTTTTTCAAAGTTTGTAGGTGAAAAGTACCGGTACTTTGAAATCTTTGAAAGGGTGTTCCTGTGGCCTCTTTCAGAAGCATATGAAGACATCTTTTTGTCTTATAACTTTTCTGTTATGAATTTTGAACAGTTTACAAATGGTAAACCCTTGAAGATAAAAGAAATCTTCTTTAATTTACCCTTTCTTTATAAAGCACAGGGCTCTCACTAAGTTTTTAGTCACCAGTAGCCTTATTCTCCACACTCATAGCAAATTTGTCACTTTATGGATGAATTCTTCTGACAACAGGCAATTTCACTTGTAGCTCCAAGGGAAAATCAATCATACTCAGCTGTAACAGGTGCTTCAGGTTACTGCCCTTAATGACAAACATGAAGCAGTTATAAACCGTTGTAAACTGTGTAATTTTTGCCACAATCAGCAAGAGTCTGTAATTTTATGTTATTTTGTATGCTTAAAGGGCCAGGTCACACTGTTTTAGGTAATTTTGTTTAATTTTGTTAATTATAAGCTCTAAACGTCAAATTGGCAGAGCAAGAGTCTTTATTTGCAGAATCATGGCCACATAACAACTGAGAATGATTTTCCAGCTGTCTAAATGACATTTTGATATAAACTGATATAAATTTGAAAAAAGGTGGGCTGACATTTTTCAAATTTACCCAAGTGCAATCCATTTCAATCCTCCTCGGTTTTGTCCACCTTGTCCCTTCTTAGCTTTCCTGTGCCATTAATATTTTGTTATTTCAGTTAATTCTATGACCATTAATTTTGATCAATGCTGAAATTGCCTAAAATTGCGTGACGTAGCCCCTGTGAGTAGTTAAATGCCCCCATCGAAATGATTCACCAACCAAACTGTGATGTCATCAATGATGTCCTTTTCAATGCTAATCCATTAAAAACTGTCATGCAACATTGTAAC
>OZ026604.1:15402053-15437053 GCA_964020085.1 Micromussa lordhowensis
AGCAAATCCTCAAAAGGGATTGGTGGATTATTTCCTGTGAGGGTTCTTTCTGCAATTTCCACAAAGAATTTATTTAAAGAGTCGGGCTCAAATCTAATTAGGTTTTGACTTGGTTTTAGTATCCGATGAATGACGTTCCAGACTTCCTTATATAGGCTTTTTTGACGACAATGCTTTTGTTACAAACTGTTCACGTGCTACACGTATAGCTCTTTTCAATTCGTTTCTCACATTTCGAAATGCATCCCAGGCTGCTGTTGTGTGTGTCCGGTGGGCGGCCTTCCTCAGCTTATCCCTATCGGCTTGAAGCAATTGAATCTCTTCAGTTTTCATCCATGGGGCTGGTGGTCGCGTAATACGAACGCGTCGTAGTGGAGCGTGCCTATCAATATGCTCAACAAGTATCGAATTTAGTAAATCGAGCTGAAAGTCCGGATCATCAGACAAATAGATTAATGAAAAGGGAGCCTGTTCCAAATCAGCTACGAAAGCCTGTTCATCAAAGTTTTTCATATAGCGTATGAATTTATATCTTGGCTTGAAACGTTCCACCCTGACATTGACACACGCAAAGATACCGTCGTGGTCACTGACAATCGAACAAGGAAGTATGCCAGTGTGCGTGATCCTGTTATGGCAATTAGTTACAACGTGATCTATCAACGAGCTGGAATGCCTTGATACTCTGGTCGGCTCTTGTACCATTTGCTGCAGATGGAAAACTTCGAGTAGCTCATTATACTGCGTGCCTTGTGGTAGCACAATCTCGATTCAGTAAATCAATGTTCATGTCACCGGTTAGTATTAACAGGCCATCCCAGCTATTGTTAATATGGCCGAGATACATGGCTCCTATAAGCAACTTACTGTGTCTATTTCTTCCCGGTATCTCAATCCATAAATGTTCTAGATCAGGGTGTAAGTTTTCTAGATCTTTTCGCCTTGAAACTTTAATATTCTCACGGATATACATGCCGACGCCTCCGCTTTTTATATTTTCACGATTACGATATTCCATCTGGTAGCCCGGGATTTTAACATATTCGAGTAACTCAGGGTTATTTTTCAGCCATGTTTCACTTAATGTGATAACATCAAAAGGGTATTTGTTTATCACCAGTTGAAACTCGTTAAAAGTCCGGGAAACCATAGATTGTGTATTAAGATGCATGATCTTTAGCTGAGCTGATTTTTCTTTCAGGGTGTCAAGAATTTCGTTTGAGACATTTTCATCATCCGACGCTGATGACTGACAAGACATATCTAGCGTGCTCGAGCCATGAAACGGCAAAACTGTTATCAAACATCTTGGACAAGTCCAGTCCATTTGTTTACCACGGCCTCGGTTCTTCAAAATATTCATTCCAGTGCAGAGAAGATGTGTTAGATCTTTACAGACACAACATAAGATACGCTTTTGATTTCGACGAACAGATTTTCCGCATTGTGGGCAAACTGCTGCGAAAGAATGAAGTGGTCGATGTTCGCTGAGTTTAGATTTGTTTTGCTGGGCTTCCGTGGAAGGTCCAGGGTTTACTTCTATATCACCCGCAATCAACAGAATGTGAAACGAAGCAACGCTATTTGAATAATATGGCACCCGCGCATTAGACCTCTTTTGTTTTTTCATCGCATGAAAGGTGATAATTTTCCTCACTTGTTCCTCAAATGTATCTTTCACCTAACATTTTATCAAAGAAAGCAACGTAAGTATAACATGCTTTGCGTAGTACACCCGGGCACCTATCCCATACAGCCACCCTTCCCACAAGGCTAACTGATTAATTGAAATTAATTACTCAAATAAACATTTGTTTTATTTATTTCAGTTTTATTTATTACAATTTAATGGCTAAAAGGAAGTTAAGAATACACAGAAAAAAAAGCCATAAGGAGGGTCTGCAAAAGAGACAGAGTCCCCATGCTGGGCAGACCACCACAGAAAAAAAAAGAAGAACAGCTACGATCGTAAGAATTAAAAACACTACATCAAACTAATCCAGATGTTAAAAATTACAAAAATTACAAAAGTTACAATATGCAAATAAGAACGTGTCTTAAGTGACATCCAACTCGTAACAAATGCTCACGGTTAAGGCTACTCTCCTTCAAAATAATTCTAGCAGCTATCGTTTGTAATCACGGTAATGCATTATATCTCGAAGGTGCTAAGTTTCTCAAAACGAAATCACAATAATCCAACTTAGGAAGTATCATAGTGGTAAAGATCGTTTCAGCTGCATGGACCGTGAGACTGTTTCTTACTCCACTGAACAGGCCAAGCTGTCTGGATACCTTATTAACTAGTCGAGTGACATGTTCCTTAAAAGATAGAGATTGATCTAGGTAGACAACTAAATACTTTTAGTAGAATTCTACTGGTATTACTGATGCAAATGCTGTAATCTGATTGGCTGAGCCATTGCACACTATCAGCCATTAGTGTGCAGTGGCTTGTTGTGATCGCCAAAAGTGTAACGTTTTCTCGTTTCGCTGAAGTTTTGAAAGAATATGTAGCAACAAATGAAAAAACAAATTTTCGAGAAGACTAAAAGGAGAGGATTTACTGTTTCTTGAATTAAAAAAAGCTCGAAAGTTTTGATAGGCGTACACAACTGCAAATGTCAAATTGACAATTAATTCAGTCCGTGCGAGTTAACTCTCTAAAGCGTGAAGTTTAATACTAAGACCAGAAACAATTGGAATCGTTATTTAAAGAAAATTTCAGTTAGAATTCTGCTAAAACTTCGGCCTCATCAACTATCACCTCATAGAAATCTCGAGCGAATAATCTAATTGTTGAACAGAAAGGCCTACAATATTGAGAACTTGATCTCCTAAATAAACACCGCAAAAATTGCCAGAGTTAATTAATCTGGTTGTGCTTCATAGCAGTTCCAAAGATCACATATTCAGTCAATTTTCTAAGGGCGAACAAACAGTTTGTTCTTGGTAGACCAATCATAAAGGAACTTGTGCTCAGCATTTAACACTTGCTCTAGCTGGTTTGCTTTCGACTTAGTTGTGTCCAATTTTGGATATTTAGGACTTTTAGGGGGTTTATAATGGATTTCAAGGACTTTTGAAGGAGGCTACCGAAAATAGGCCATTTCCGAATACCTTTAGCCTCTTTCTCAGAGCGAGTCTTGGTGCCCATCCTTTCATATTAAAATGAGATTTCATTCACATGCAAATTAAACTCATTTCCATGTGAATGAAATCTCATTTTCATATGAAAGGATGGGCACCAATACTCGCTTTGAGAAAGAGGCTAAAAGTAATTCGGAAATTGCCTATTGGATTTCCACAGTGGCTAGAAACCAAGCCTACCTAAAATTAAAGACTGGGCAAACTTGTGGTTTGCAGTCTCTTAAATTGAAATGAAACCTTTGGCTTTGCTTTTTCTTGTATTACTTGCTTCATTCAACCAGTAAACAATGAATTACCCCCTTTTCATACTATCACTTCATTTAGATCAAACTGAAATGTTCACATTATACAGTAAATTGAGGAATTTAATACATCATTCCATTCGTCCTTGTTGGATACAAGACAAATACCACAAACTTGGTACAATGTACCTCATTTGCTATTCATCACCATGTATTAGCCTGAGAGCAGGCTCACCTTTGAGTCGCAAGTGGGAGGGGAACCAGGAAAGTGAGCCTGCCTTGATTTCTGTATTATTTTTTTTCATTTCTGCTTGGCCTGCGCGAAATGAAATACCATTGGTCGAAAAGTGTCTATGTCTGGAGCAATAGGATCCCCAAGGAGTTGGTAATTTACAGTTCTCACAATAAAAAATAAGTTATCCACATTTGGAGTCAGAGGAAGAGTTGAGTGTGCATATTACTAATTTTTAACAAAGTTCCAGTCTATTTTGGTTAAATTTCAAACTAAAGAGGGAGCAGGAAATAGCAGTTGAAAGTACGATAATGAATCAATATGTACTTGTCATGTTGCCGACTGCATATGGGAAGAGTTAAACATTACAAATATCTGTGATTGCAAATGGGCAATGAAACAACACAAAGGCATTTGCCCATTTACCAGCATCATCAAAGACTGGACTGCCAAAGCAAGATCACTTGGAATCAAGTTTGTGTCCTTTGAAAAACAAATTTCCTAGTATGGACTGGACTTTGCTATTCTGTGCCAAACTATCTAAAAATAATATAATCACTGCCACTCCATCAACAACATCCCCCACCTTGAGTATTGATAATCAAGTTTTTCATGTAATGGAAAAGAAATCAAAACAATACTATTCACTTTTAATAGGTAATATTACCAAGTGTAGCTAGTAAATTACAAAAGGAATTTAACTTTTCATACGATCAATTAAAACAACTATTCATACCTCCTCATAAAGTTACTATAGAACCTTATGTGAGGCATTTCAATAATAAGTACTTCACTCTATTTTATATACCAATTCCAAACTCTATAAAAACAATACTATAAAATAGGTTACAGCCAACATGACCTATGTACTTTTTGCAAATCGCATTCAGAAAAGTTGAATCATTTCTTATATAGTTGTCCTTGTTCTAACGCTCTCTGGGATAATTTTGAATTGTTTTGGTTCTCTGGTACTCAAAAGACAATATCTTACTCAGCAAGACGTTATGGTTGGTGTGCTATCAAGATTGTGCCCCTTACTTAACTATCTTCTTATTGCAAAATTTACTTATGGGATTGTAGAAGAAACCAGACTAATCCAAATATCAACGGTTTTAAAGCTTTAATTTCAAATATGAAACAGAAAGTTGCATGTATATTGGACGTATCAATAGAAAGATGGAATTTTTGAGGGCAAAATGGGTGAACTTTCAATTTAGTTAAGTTCAGCTTCTCAGTTAACAATGTAAAATAAATAAGCAATTTTGTAATGTAAAATGGATTGTTAATGATAGTGCTGTGTTATTAGGAATATATAGAGGATATTACATGGGGGCGCGAAGATATGAATTTTATTTTCGAGTGGCAAAACAATATTTTATGAACGAGCGCAGCGAGTGAGTAAAATATCGTTTTTTGCAAATAAAATTCATATCTTCAAGCCGCTGTGTAATGTTCTTTTTATTATATAGACATGCTGATGACGGCATTTTTGATGACTTCCCGAAGATTTCCGACCACCTTCTGAAGATTTCCGAAGAAATTTCAAAATTGTTCCGAAGGCAGGACGAACGTTCCCGAACATTTTCCGAAAATTTCCGAAGATGCCCGAAGATTTCCGAAGATTGCCGAAGACTTTCGAGGAAGACCCGAAGATGTTTTGATGATACCAATAAATTTAAGTACAATTTAAGAGACAAACTTGATATCAATGAAATCATCGATAAACTCACGTGTGAGATTATGGAAAATAAACCACTCGGGTCCGGATGTATTTTTTATGAATTTTACGAGTGGTATATTTTTCAGTAAAACATCCGTGTCTATATAATAAATTGTTATCTTTTGCATTTTGCTCTTATGCATTTTGATTTAATTAGCGTGATCGTATTATAATATATGTATTGTGACTAGTGCAGGAATAAATAGCGTAAGTATAAGTAGTGTAAGGAGCATGTACAGTGTACAGTGTAAGTGTGAATGTAAGTATAATGTTAGTACTGTAAGTAGTGTAAGTGTTCGTCCTGTAAATAAAATTACTTCAATTTAAAGTTTATACTTCCGGTGAAAATTAGTTGGCTTACTATTTTCTGAACTCAGAAAGGCTGACCGTACGGTTGGGGTTAACTGTATATAATTTCCAATATTTCGTCAGGCACGGCCTGACTTCTTAAGGGAATGTTTACAACTAAGAAAAGACGTTACAATTTAAACAACAAAGATAAAAGCCTATATAGTATTACAATAAAATGTGGACCGTTGAAGTAACTATTAAATGACAAGATAACAAAAATAGAAAACAAAAAAAGCTAAACCGTTGAACAAACTAATGAATGACAAGATAATAAAATGGAATATAATACATAAGGGATAAGTAGGTTAAACATTAGATTAAATTTCTTCTCGTTTGTTTATACCTTTGGGTTCAAGAGTTTGACCCTTTTCGATAAGGTACGCTTCCCGAGATGAATGTATCAGTTCTAGTGGTATAAGTTCTATGTCGTTAGGTGAATGATTGTGGGAAAGAAAATGGTCTGAAACTGCAGTGGGTCTAGAGGAGGGGGTGGGTCTGTCTACTGGTCGTCGGTGTTCATTAAACCGGTCTTTAAGTCGTCTTTTCATTTCACCAACATACTGTTTGTTGCAACATAGACAATGTATCATGTAAATAAGATTTTTAGAGTTGCAGTCGATATGATCATGAATGGTTCTCATTTCCCCAGTGGCAGAAAAAGTATAATTTGTACGGCCGTCGGTGATATAGCGGCAAGTGATGCAATTTTTTGCCGCAACGAAAGGATCCCTTGGCGACATTAGTTTGTTTATCAGTATGTAATTTAGATCTGACTAAAATGTCACTGAGGTTGTCGGTTCGTCGGAAAGCAACAAGAGGTGTGGTTTGAAAGACGTTGTTGCATCGTGGGGAAGACGAAAGTTTCTGAAGTGGAAATGAAAAACTTGCAGAGATCAGAGCAGGCTCACTTTCTAGTCTTATGGATTTGCCGCTCAATTTCACACGTGTGCTATGCCGCTTGCGCTTGCGCTCCAGCGTGAGCCTGCTCGCACACTACATGTATCCAACAAAGGCTCATGGAATAACTGTCAATAATCCACAACATAAACTTGATATGAAAGCAGTGAAAACCTCAAATTAGAAACCTTTCATACAGTTCTTTTCACTCCAGCAGATGGCAGGAACAAATACTGCTATTTAAAACCTTGTTTGAAAACACTGTTCTGTCACATCTTTAAATTATGCAGCGCAAAAGGCCACTGACCTTTTCAAACGACATCCAGCCTCTAGATGATTCCAGTGATGCCCCCAGGAAAAAACCTTTTCCACATAGTTCTACCCAAATAATTTGACCACAAGACCGTAGGACATGGCCTTTTAAATGGGCATAATGAGCTTACGCTGAATATAGGAAGTTTTTCCATAAGCTTGGCATCTTTATTCCGTTTCAAAATCGACTGTAAAGAACAACACATCAGATGACCTCAACCGAGCCTCAGGGAATACTCCCATGGGAGTTTGGAGTGCAGATACTTGACAATTTTCCATATCGATATCAGTACCACGGAAGATGGCCTCCACTTGTGTTTTCTCGTGCATTGAAAAGCATGCGGCTTTGTTGTAAGCTGCAAAGACAGTGCGAAGGAATCTTTCTCTAAGAAAAGCTCTTGCATTTTGTTCATCTTCGATGTCAGTTTGTAAGACCTTCACATTACAATCTGCGGGTGTTTTGTTACTTTGTGAATTGCTAAGACCAACGTTATTCTCTTCCATGGCTCCGAAAATCTGTACACATCGCCTGTAGTTTCTCTGACCGTCCGTCCTCCCCTGTCTCTGATGAATTATGGGATTTGTATAAAATTCTGCTGACCGATTGTACTGTTGTTTCAGTTTTTAATTCAATATGGCGGAGAAAGTGAGTGTTGACGGAGGCGCGGGAAAATTAACACAACTACCTGTGGCACGGATTAAAACAATCATGAAGAGTTCTCCAGATTTGCCTAGTTTTAGTCAAGACTCAGTTTTTCTTATAACAAAAGCTACGGTAAGTGATATCTTTATATCTTTATCTCTTTACTAATTAAACAATAGAGTGTTTCTGTCAAGGAACTATTTATGGTCCGGTAATACGGGCAACATTTTTCTTCAACTTGTCTTGCAACATTGTTGCGTTGCAAGTTGAAACGCTCTGTTGCGCGGATTACCGCCTGCGTGACCAACTTGTCTCGCAACAAAATATGGTGTTGCAAGTTGAAGCGACGTGTTGAATTGCGAAAACTTTAACTTTTCTTTATTTAGCACTTCATCTTTTTTTGTTTACAATCATGTTAGAATAAAAAAAAACAGGAAACGATACATATGTAAAAACAAATAATAATAAAGATATTAGAGTTTGATAGTTCGTGCATGGAGGCTAAGAAAACCGCGAGGTTATCGAGTTAGCTTCCATCTTGTTAGAATGAACATAGAAGAAACTGGGAGTAGAGGGACAAATAACTAAATTAGAAAGCTAGAAGAATTGTGGAAAACTTACGTTTGATATTAATTGGATAAGAGATAGTTTTAGCAATTATAATTTGTGGAAACTTAGGTTTGATGTTGCTGAGATAGAATATAATTTTTAACACTTTTGGAGAAAGCAAATTGATTTAGGTCTTTAAACTTGTGTGGCAGTTCTTGCCAAAGATCAATGGCCATAAATGAGATCATTTGTTTGCCAGTATTTGTTTTGACTCAAAATTTGTGAAGATTTTGTTTCGCCGCATACCTAGTGTTATAATTATGTACATTACTGGCATACTGGAAGAAATGGTTAAAAGGTTCTGGCAAAACACCTTTGTGCCATGCGTGAATAAATTTGAGAGCATGCAAGCGATATACATTAGCTACCGTTAACATTTCCAAGATATTAAGTAAAGGTAGTGCACTATCGGTATTTTTGCCAGATAAGGTTGCAAAGAACATTAATCTAATAACATGATTTTGCTTAGTTTGTATTTTAAGTAAATTTGTCTTGCTGGTGCTGCCCCAGGCAACAATAGCGTGAGAAATGTAAGGATAGATAAGATTATAAATATAGATCTGCGTAAGTTGTTTGAGACGTAGATAATGCCTCAACTTAGAGATTACTCCTGTATTGCGTGAAAGCTTAGAACACACATATGAGATGTGATATTTCCAAGATAAAGCACTGTCAATCATTACTCCTAAGTATTTAATGTGGTCCTTCCTTTCTAAGGAGTGGCATGATCCATCTCGGTTAGTTATATTTATATTAACATTCATGTTCTTTTTCCTTGGGGATTTTACAATCATGTAATTGGTTTTCTTTAAATTTATCGATAGCTTATTTATGTCACACCATTCCTTGACCTTTTTAAGTGCTAAATTCATTTGCAGTTCTAATGATTTTAGATCTTTTGCTGAAGCAAACAAGTTAGTGTCGTCCGCAAATATCTTAAATGAAAGGAACTCAGAGCAATTAGGGAGGTCGTTAATGTATATCAAAAATAGAAAAGGGCCTAACGAACTTCCTTGAGGGACACCGCAGACCACAGTTTGATAGGACGACTCTGTATCTCTCAAAGCGACGTATTGTTTCCTGTTTGTAAGATAACTTTCAAACCAGGCCAGCAGTACCCCTCTTATTCCATATGATTCTAGTTTTTGTAGGAGAATACTATGGTTAACCGTGTCGAAAGCTTTCGAGAAATCTAAGAAAATGCCACATGTATACAAATTATTGTCAATTGCTTTTCTTAAAGTATCCGTAATTTCAGTTATGGCTTGAGCAGTGGACCTTCCCTTACGAAATCCAAATTGATATTCAAAAAGAATGTCAAGCTTCTCAAAATAAGAAATAAGTTGTTTGTAAACCAGGTTTTCAAATATTTGTGTAAAGGCGGACAGTGTTGAGATAGGACGAAAGTTTGTCGGATCAGTTGTTTCTCCACCTTTATCAACCGGCGTGATCTTTGAAATTTTTAGAAGATTTGGCGTAATACCTTGCGAGAGCGATAAGTTGAAGAGTCTAGTTAGTGGTTCACTTATAAAATTGCACATGCTAATTTTATGCACTTGGGGGGTGTACCTATAAAAGACTTATTTAGTTTTAGCCCAATCAATGCATCCTGAACTTCGTGATTGTATATACCTCGGAACATAAAACTGTTTTGGAAACGCCTGTGAATAAAGTGAGTAGGACTTATATTGTAATTTGGGAGCTGTGCCGCTAAGTCGTGCCCAACATTTATAAAGTGAGTGTTTAAAGTGCTACTATGATCAAATTCTCGATATCCATTTTTTTACATTTTCGCACACAATAGGTGTGTCCAAGATATTTTGCCAAATTTCAATCTATTACGAACAACAGAACTCATGTTTTTTGGACCTTTATTTCCGAGAATTTACGGCCGCCATTAATTTTCCTTGTTCCAAGTCTGGGTTGAGAATTGGAGAAAATGACATCATTTTCTCAAAAATACCGCACGGGTTGAAATTATAATAACAATTAATGTAGAAAATTGCACGAATTTATGAGCCAAAGCTTTTGTTATTCTTATGCGAACTGCTATACTACTTGTTATTATAATTTCAACCCGTGTGGTATTTTTGAGAAAATGACGTCATTTTCTCCAATTCTCAACCCAGACTTGGAACAAGGAAAATTAATGGCGGCCGTAAATTCTCGGAAATAAAGGTCCAAAAAACATGAGTTATACTGTTCGTAGCAGATTGAAATTTGGCAAGATCTTTTAGAAAGACCTGTTGTGTACGAAAATGTAAAAATGGGTATCGAGAATTTGATCGTAGTAGCACTTTAACTGATGACAAATACTTGCCTTATCATTGTAACATTTTCCTTTGTATAAGAACGTACCGTGCTGGGCTTTTTTTCTATTTATAATCGTTCCTATCAACTTCCACGTTGCCTTTAAGTTATCACTAAACATATCAAATTGAGTTTTGAAGCAGTTTGTCTTGGCAGCTTCCTTTATTTTGTTCAGCTTATTATTGTATTTCTTATATTCTTTGACTTTGTTTGGATCGTTACTTAGAAAGTGAGTGGTGAAGAGCTTTTGTCTTTTCTTAATTGATTTGAGAATAGCGCTCGATAACCAAGGCTTTCTGAGTTGTGCTCGCATTTTATTCGAGAGCTTTCGAACTGGAGCATGTTTGTCAGTAATTTTCTGAAGAGTTTTGGCAAAAGCATTCATACTTTCGTTGACGTCATCTACAATGAGGCTTGCAAAATCTATTTCAGAAATTTCTTTTAAGAAGGAATCTTTGTTGAAATTTGAAAAATCTCTATTGTAGCGCGATTCAATTGTTGTAGGAAATTTGTTAGCAATAGTACTGAAAACTGGAAGGTGATCTGAGATACTGGCTAAGCAAATACCAGATTTCAATACCTTTTGGGGAATGTTTGTATAAATATGGTCAATTGATGTTTTGCTGTGGTCGGTTATGCGAGTAGCCTGAGTCGAGAAGCATAGATAATTTAGATAATCTGTGGTTCGATTATCGTTGCAATACTGCACAGGGAGTTTATGTTGGTATCACCTAATACAATAATCTGTTTCCTACTATTGTTTAAACTTTGCAATCGTTCCTTCATAGCCTCGTGAAAACTTTCAAGTTTACTATGAAAGTGTCGATATATGCATCCAATAATAAAATTCTGTTCCTTTTTACTCGTGGTCTCGATCCAACAAGATTCAACACCTTCAACAGGAAGTTCAAGGTCATGCCTTCTAATAAAGTTCAATTGATCTGCTAAATAAAGACCAACGCCTCCTGCTGAAGTTTTTGAATTAGTATTCAAAAATGAGTACCCCAGTATGCTAATATTAGACATGTAATTGTCGTTCAACTTAGTTTCAGAGATGGCAATAATACCCGGCACTTTTTTAAACGTAACTATAATATCGTTTAGTAACGTTAAGTTTTTAGCCAGGCTGCGCATATTGCAGTGAAAAATAGAAAACCCTTTTTTATGAGCTGCCTTGTCGAGAAATAAACCAGTTTGTTTTATAGTGTAGTACTTTGACTCAATATAGTTTCCACATGGCATATTTTCACTTTCACCTGTTCTCTCTGGGCTTTCTAGAACATCCTGGAAAAGGTCTTTAGAGTCTAAAATAGTACTGGATAACGAATGAACCCAAGCGCCAGTTACTTTGAAAAATTCATCATTACCAACACCATGAAATGGCAGTTCTGTAAGAGGATTGATCAAGTAGCTCTTATTCACTATGCTGAGAAGTTATACTTAGCTTGATGGAAATGACTGGTTGGCATCAACGTCGACAGAATTCAGCGAAATCCTCCTTTGTATTGAAGCCATAGATCCTGGTATTTTCAGCTTCCCGAAGGAAAATTCGACCATTTTGCGTCCATATAAATTTCCACTTTCTTGACTTTTTTATCTTATTGATTTCACCAAAGAGCTTCAAAGAGCGACATAAGATAGAGAAGAGAACCAAAAATCCGTTATGCTGTATTGATAAACCCCTTATTATAGCACAAATTATTCGCTCGTTGGCACTCTATCGATAGGTATACCTAGTATACAATGGAAATGGTGCCCTGCACTGATTGGATTGTGCAGAGAAAGATTTTAATCCCAGACCCAGTTTTTGTGACCTTCATATAAGTGAACAATTTTCCCTCAAAAGTGATTTTTAAATCAAAATTGATTCAATTCAAATTCCAGTTCAACAATTTATAACCTTGGCTCAAGCCCTAGGATTTCAAATTCCATTGGTAACACTTTTTCAGTTCTGATTGTGGTAAAAGATTGGTAACAGAATTTGTTTTGACAAAATTTCACTTGCTTTATTTCAACACAAATAAAAGAAAATGAAAATAGTATTAGAGAATAGAAAAAGAAATAAAACGAACACTACCAACTTATTGTAGTTGCTTCACTCTATATCAACCATTCAACTGCCATCTTAAATCTGCCCCAGACTGCACTACACAAACCATGCAATGCCTTTTGGGATTGATAATTGGAGTGCTATAATCAAAGGAACTACTCTAATTGTTGAAAATTAGAACAGAAAAAAAATTCATCAAATGAATTTTGATCGGTAAGGCTGAAGATGTCCATGGCAAACGGTTTTTCGGTTCCGTTATTTCTGAATCACAGTAACAACACAGTACCAGAAAGTTACTATGAAACCCTTGGGTAACTGATTACTGTTAACATGACTTCTAGTGTAAGGTTAAAGTTGAGAGAGAGTAGACATTCAATTAGGAGTCATCAATTGCCAAAAACTGTTTTTTTCCTTGTTCATTAACTTCCTTTTGAAGAATGCTCTTAATTGTTTTGGATATGAAAGATGATCTATCTGCATAATAAAAACTGAAGATTTTGAATTTCCGTATTGTATTGCCTTTCATTTTCTGAAAACATCTACTACTTATCCGAGGCTAAGGGTTTAGATCCAGCTGTGATTATATATGTACATGCTGATTAAAGATAAGATTGTGGTTTCTTGCAGGAACTATTTGTTGATTATCTTGCCGTCACTGCTCATAAACAGGAGAGTGACTCAAGGCAGCTGACATATAAAGGCCTGTGTAAGTGTTTGTTTGCATTATGTAGAAGTTACATGGTGAAGGGCAACAATTTAATTTGAGAGGAAACTTCAGAAACAAATAATGCACTGCAAGGTCTGTTACCACCTACCTACCTGCAGGGATGCACATCACTTAAGTATGGGTTGCGCATGTGGCAAAGGTCTGAGATAGTCTCTTTTTTTGCAATAAACATTGTGGCTGTCTGTCTGAAACATTGCAGGACATCCAAACATAGCAAAGTTTTCTCAGTTGAATCCTGTAAGACAACAAAGTGATATGACCAAATGATGGGGTTTGGGAAGAGCAGCTTAGTTCTTCATTGTAAAGCCTTAAACTTTCTTGGGTGTGATAAACTAGATAGTTATTTTAAGGTGTCTTACTATAGTTTTTGATGGAGTGTAAGAGACCAACTTTTAACTTGTTTGAAAAATGTTCCAAGTAGTTTTTCCTTCTCTATTTACTGTTTGCTTTTGCCTTTTACCATTATAAGTGAAACTGGATCATTTTTAACGTCAACAGATGGCCAAAATTAACGACCAAGTACCTAAGGAGAGACTGGGTACCAGTAGGTTTAATGATGTTTTCTCAAAACCAAGCCGTATGACCCCACCTCAAAATTTCAAGAATAATTAGTAGACATTCATGTAAAGGAAAATAAAAATTTTTAAGACAGATTTTTGGCAAACTACAAAAGTATGAAATTTTGCATAAAATAGCTCAAATTCTGTCTTACAGATTGGTTGTAATATGGACAATATGGTGGACAATAGCTGTTATTACATTTATCAGTAGTTTTACATACAAACAAGTAAATTACATTTACTGTTGTAAGGGATAATTTTGGTTTGTGTTAACCCTTCCATGTCATTTGTCTTCTTCAACAAAGGATATTTGACCACAGACTAAACTGCAATAACAGCTATAGACCCTTTTCATAAATGGCTGCCAATTTAAAGTTCTTTTGTATGCATTTAAATTAGCCTTACTAACCTTGTTTCAGAGTAAGAAATCTCCAATCTTCCAACTTCAAAATGAGGTTAGTAAGGCTAATTTTAATACTTGCAAAATAATTTATAATTGGCTGCCATTTATGAAAGTGGTCTATTGAGTTGAGTTCACTTTAGAACAGACCCCTAGTGCATTTGCCAACTGCAGTGTGGGTTGATTTAGCTATTTGGCAGAGATTTAACTTCAGAAAAAAAAGCATGCAAACATAGAACAGATGTATGACTAAATATTATCACTTGATGATGAGAAGGCCAGCAGGAAAGTGATGGAAGAAGTGTACTGTACTGGAATGCCACTGCAAGCACCATTCCTTTCAAATTTTGTTATGTAAAAAATAATTTATCTTAGTTAATATATATGTTTTGTGGGAATCAATGTAACACAACCTGCAAAGTAAGGAAAAATTTGGCAGGTAGAAAGCAGTGTCACAACATTTACCAATATTTTTTGCAAAAATTGTGGCCATTCAAATCCTCTAAATGTACTATCACCATTTTCAATAGTGCAGGAATGTACAGATGAAAGCAGGGATAACATTCAAATTTGAAATCACACTTCAAATAACTTTCAGTTTTAAATTTACCGCACTAATATACACAGCAGTTGATGCAGATTTGACAATCTCTTAATAAGTATGGTATACATACACTGTTTTGTGCTCCTGTTCATTACAACATTGTTAAAATGTTTTGTCATCATGATCAGTCATTGTTGTACTTTGGGCGCATATTGTAGTCGTCCTACAGGTTGATCACCTTCTTGTGTCATCATACACTGGTTCAAACTTGGCATTGAGTTGTCCTTGTGTTTTGTTGTTGGGTGCATAATGTTAAGCTGATGTTCACGTAGGTTATCAGTGGTGACTAGTGACGGATCAACTGATGTGTCCTCTGGGGGGATCTGAGGGAATCTATTGCATGAATAATCTCACATGAATCAATGGCTTGATACCCTTTGAGAGACCAATAGAACAAACGACAGAAAGAATGCCGCTAACAATAACAGCTGTTACACTATGATGATAAAGAGCTGCTACACTTCCGCCTTTAGGGAAATTCACAATAGTTGTAGCTCCTTGATTGCTACAGAAATTAAAGCTAACTAAGCCAGTAATGACGAGTAGACAGACTTGAAACAGCCTACAATACGTATACTACCAACTGGTAAAAAATACTTCACCACATCATAGATGAGAACTAAGTAACTTCCACTGCTTTTTTATAGTATGTTGTATGCGTAAGAGATGTTTTCACTCTTGATTCCAGCAAAAGTCGTTGAAGACGATGAGGCACTTCAGTTTTTAGCAGGTAAAACATCTTGTACTTTACTTTAAAACCATGCCCCGGTTACATTTATTTATTGAGAACTCGATGAACAAAATTCAAGTGGTTTTCTGAGTACCTAGTAGAATTTACAATATACTCGGCTCTTTTAAGTTTCAATAATTAAGTACATCTCAACCAACAGTGAAATGTACGGTTATCACGAGCCTCGCCATTATTCATATGGAAACACACCAGCACTGTGGGGACTGTTCAGATTAATAGGACATTTTCGAATCTCTGGGAAAAAAAGTCTCCTTAAATTGGTAATTATGTACAGAAGACCTATCAAAAGGGGACTTCTAAGTGGTTCCCGTAAGTTGGTCCTTAATGTTCATTTCTTGAGTCCTCGCAAGCGGGGAAAGTTTTATTTTTAAGAGAACAGTTTTCCGCTATTGGTAGCAGATTATTAGTAAGGGCCGGGTCGCACTAGGCAAAATTTTAGCCAATTTTGTTTGCATAAGTAATAAATCTGTCAACAAGTAGCGTAAAATAAGTGCGACCCCCAATTTCAAAAACTCGCCAATTTTTTGCGGATTGCCAAAATTTCGCCAATCTTCAAAGAAGCCGAAGTGCTGCCTCGGAGGCTACCAAATTTTGGCAAACCAAACAATTTTGTTTTTTTAACCATTAATCTGTCATATTCAAACATGTCTGGATAACATTACGGCGAGAATAAATAACTTTGGTCGGCTAGTCCAGTTTGGTGCGTGCTATGCCGGGACATTTTTAGCCGGTCCATCTCACGCTTTTCACAGTTATTTCAATGGAAACAAGGAATATGAGCGGCGTTTTTATTCAAATGCTCGTAACTCGTTTCTTTGATCTGGTTACTGACAACAATTTCAAGTGATGGCTTTAGCAAGGCAATCTTCGTCGATCGCGAGTTGTGCAAACGCCAGCAAGCCAAGCGAAGACTTGGAGAGCGGAGAGTCAAGAACATGCCGACGAAAATCTGCGAAGATTTGTACTCTCGCATGAAATCTAATGCACAATTAACGCGCGCGCCTTTTTCTCGTCTGTAGATCTTGTGACGTATATGTCGATCAGCGAAGTTTTGGTTAAAACATGATCATCCAATGCGACCACCGCCAAAATTTGGAACTTGCGAAATTTTTGCCAATTTTTTGCTCGCTAAAAATTGGAAGTAAACAAAATTGGCTCTAGTGCGACCCGGCCCTAAGTAAAAATCGGAAAAGCGTAATATTGTAAAAAGGTCCGTTAAAGTTACATAATTATGTCTCCCATTAAATGAAAGGACTATATTTTCATTTGCCGTTTAACGCGTCTGGATACAGTGTCCATAGGTACCTAAGGGTGAGTTATGGGTTTGGTTTTATAAAGAGTCCCCACAAGAAGAAGTCAGATTTTCGTAATTCCAGTGAAGTGTTCGAAGAGAAGAGGTAGCAACCAAACGCCCGAAATAGTTGTTTGGATTCCTGCTTCAAAAGAGGCAGTCTTCACGAGAAGGTTATGGAAACACCGAGCTCACTCGTCAGTATGTACTCGGACCTGAGAAGTCTGGGGAGAGTACACCTTTTGTCAAATTTATTTAGTCATTGACTTTTAACTGAACAAAATATTAATACTCAACATTTTGTTTTTTGCTCAGACATAGTACCTCCCAAAGTTCTTGTTAAAGATTTCATGGAATCGTTAAAGAAGAAGTCGAGGAAGTCCTCCATCGAAATTCACAGTTCAAGCTCAGATTCTGAGTCAGAATAGAACTTTGTTGATGGCAACATTACTTTGAATAATGAAGGAAACTTTTCAACTTAAGTCAAACAAGCTGAGGATTGCATGGGCCAGTTATCTGAATGGTTCAACAGCCATCTTTCCTCTACGTAGTGTACAAGTAGTTTACCATGCAGCAATCTTCAGCGGTTTTTGCATTTTTACGTCGGCGTGCATTTGTATGTCTGCTGTGTTCGTGTATTACAAGTCACACGTCAAACAGTTTGGAATTCAGGCTCCATACAGCTCCAGGGTCCGTTGCATGCACCTCACTGGAATCAGGGAACGGTGATGGACGCTTTGGTCCGTGCACCAGGAAGACAAAAGCCTGGGGCCTCGGGCTCTAATCAGAAACCTCCGGAAGTTCCACGTACCTTTCATTTTCGACCCTATACATTTAGAACCCTGCACACTTTAGTCCCTCACTTAGCGCAGTACTGTATATAGGCGTATTAAAGTAGGTGTCTGGATAAGATAGAGACCTGTAGTGCTATGCCCCTGGCCTGTGACTCTTCCCGTTTAGTAAACCGTGAAGTGAGCAAATCAAATTTCGAACCGTTCATATGGGCAAATAGAAAGGGAAGAGCTGAAAATAGTTATTTTGATCTAAATGGTGATGAATTTTGGTTCACTACAATGGGGGATAAACGTCTTAGGACAATATTAACACGATGTTCCTTTCTTTCTCCCCCTTTCCCCCCTGCCCTCAAGCAATGTTGTAGTTTGTGTAGCCCTGTACACTTTAGCCTGCCATGAAAGCGTATCTTCATCCCCACATTGTTTGGAGGGCCATTCTCGGTAATCGGTATCAACGTGTTTAGAGAAGTGCATATTATGCTACATCCAATCATTACATAAGTTAAGGATGTGGAAGTAAAGTTTTCTAGAACCGTTCCAAGGATTGTCGTCCTCCATCGTACATGTATTTGGTTATAATCCGCCATGCCTCAGACTGTACAGGCTTACCAGCATCAGCCTACAATGCCCTTCTACATTTCAGTGAGATCGATTGCAAATATATTACTGTTTTCTAATCTTTACGGCAGCCCAGAAGGGTCACAATAAGGGTCACCAACCATTTTTCTTTTTTTAATGTTTGTTTTCATTTTTGTTTTAATTTCTGTGTTCTTTTTTTGTTTTTATTTTTTTGTTTTGTTTTTGTTAATTTTTGTTTTGGTTCTGTTGTTGTTTTTAATTTAATTTTTGCTTTTGTTTTTCATTGTCATCTTTTTCTTGTTCAAAAAATAAAAATAAAAACGCAAACAAAAATTAAAAACAAAGACGAAAACAAAATTAAAAAAAAAAAACAAACAAACGAAAACGCAAACGACCGAAACAAAATCGATGAGTGTAGACCATCATGCTTCACTTGCAGTTGGAAACCACAAAGGGGGTCTATGTACTGTGTGCCACTCATGTGTGGGTTACCGGAAGGCAAATTCTAAGGACTAAAACAAATGCTCGTGTCCTCCCTCGGTGGCCTAAGTAAGGTATGGGTCCCGTCCAATATTTTCTCCTTCGCCAAACGGAGCTCGCATTGTTTACATCTGTCAAGTTTATATCATACTCAAACACGCAAACAATGAAACGATCATCGTAAATTGTGAAAATAATTCCTTCGCTGTTTTTGAAGCCAGTAGAAGTTCACGGCCGTAGCAAGACTTTTAACACAAATGAGGCCAGTCTTGTGAGCTTTGAAGGCGCGCTGAGAGCATAAGATGCGATATGCTTTTATTTACACGACGACCAAATCGCAACCAGAGAAAATTTCTGGAATGTTTATTGTTTCGCGACCAATCAGATGCGAGGTGAAACGCCAAACCGCAGCATATATCAGTCACGATTTGACACGAAACAACAAGCTGGCTTTTTCTTCCACGACAAATCTTCAATTTTACCGTTTTTTAAACACTGAAATTGTTTTTTTTTTATTTCAGCTTACGTAAAGCAAAGAATAGATGTTAACGATATTTTACCGAAAAAGCGATGTTGAGTGAGCAGACAGGATCAGACACGGCTAGACAGTACGGAACACTTGACATAACATGAGAATTCTCCGGCTCAAGATGTCACGCAAACCGTTGGTCTATAAAAATTTGGTGCTGTACAATGATTCTCAAATTCCAGGAGCTGATTTCCTCGGTTCGCAGATATATATTCCCCTTGGAATATCGAAATTTTTATTCTTTTTATTTCAGGGAACTGCTGTCCAAGCAAAGAGTCACCGTGGCTTCACAAACTGAACAATATTCCAGTTCGAGTTGACGCGATTCGCCCGTGACATACTCTTTGCTGTTTGCATAAATATTCTTTTTATCACTCCTTTGGTTCTCTTTGAAAAAGTGCTATTTTTGACTATAGACACCAGTCACTAGATTTCGTTGGTTCAAGAACCAACCTACTGAATAGACCCATTCTGAATACATTTTGTGATGGTCTGAATCCAATACATTTTGTCATGGCCAGTCGTTCAGCAAGGTCCTAAAGAACCACTGTCCTACACCCAGACGGCCAGACTGCACTGAGGTTTTGTTTGCAAGGAATGTCTAACCTGGTAATGTCAATGGCTATGGCTTGCGCGGGTGTTGCAGTTGATCAGTGATAGGGCAGGTATCGGCGCTGTTGTTTGTTCAGTGTTCCAAGGCTTGCTTAAAGTGCCTATGAAGTAAAAAAAGAATTGCTGCTGATTTGAAAGGATTTTCAGCGTAAAGTAGAATGGCGTTTTCCTTTTTGGAATACCTTTTTCGTTTTAGAGATATTCACGTTTTTGTATTATGAGTGATGACGTCATAGGTGGTTCCACTAAAACAGTCCAACACTCAATCAAGCATATCTCTAGAAATATTAAAGCGGTGGCCTTCAAACTTGGCACCAGAAATGTACATCGTAAAAGAAACAAAACGAGACCCGTTGTGCCGTTGCCATGACAATGGTTATGCCGCTGGTCGTGTTTTAATTAAAACTAAAATGCTCAGATTTTATCTTAAACAACGATCATCCACTCTCAACAATCTAATGGGGAGAGTTAAGACAATATGGGAAACATGTGTGTTCCGAGCAAGACCCTCTGTCCCTTTTCAAAGGGTTGCAAATGGGCATATTTGGTTTTTCACAGAGAGAGACTGGAGCCAAGAGTGTTGCCATGGTAACAAAATGGTAGGTGTCATTCTGTTCCTTTTGTGATGTATATTTCTGGTGCCAAGTTTGAAGAACACTGCTCCAATATTTCTGGAGATATTAATGATTCAGTGTTTTACTTTTCAAGTGAAACGATTTATGACGTCATCACTTCCCTCATTTGCATAATACAAAAACGTAAATATCTCTAGAACGAAAAAAGATATTTCAAAAAGGAAAACGCCATTCTTCTTTACTTTGAAAAGCCTTTCAAATAAGCAATAATAATTTTTTACTTCATAGGCACTTTAGCAGGCAAATGCTTGCCGAGATTTTGCATATCGACTGCAACTGCTTATGAGTTATTAGACTTTCTAAAAGTCCTTTCCAATAATTTTGGTTTCGCCGTTGGAAATTTACTTACGTCGCTCGCGCTCGCCCTCGCGACTTCGTCGCTCGAGAAATAAGGTCGACTTGTGGCAAGTCTAATGAGTTATGAGCAAGACAAGCTTATGGCGGGCTTCATTGAACTCGTAATGGCGTTTGTTCCGGGGCTTGTGTATATATGATATGATCGTGTGTACCATTCCAAGTTATAGGAATTGTGAAAAAAAAATCCTACAGACGAAAAACCGAGGAAAAAGTTTTGCAAAGCAAGCTTAAACAAAATATATGAAACAAAATCTTTCATGATCCGACGCTGAAAAAAGATGACTGACTGATAAAGGTTTTATTCCCTTGGAGAGGGTGTTATAACCGAGCCTTTAGGGTTAATTGTACAGTTCATGTAGACTAAGAAGTTGAGAAGTCGTACACTTGCCTAAAACTTCGTCATAATTAGCTTACGTACTTTGGTTATAGGCATCTTTTGCTACAATGGATCGAACAAAGAAGCATTAGCCTTGCAAAAATGCTTGCGTGACTTGTCATTTCGCTGTGCATCATTTAGTGCAGTGTTTAATTATTCAGCCTAACTGACCTTTTTGTAAAAAGAAGAAAATATTTAAAGTCTACTATTAATATTTCAAGAGAAACCATTCATTGGAAACCTGCTTTTGTTTCAAATACTAAGGAAGAAAATGCTTTTTCCGCAGACAGATGACACAAGATCACACGATCTACTGACATTGATCGACGTTACAAAATTTGTCCTATTTGACTTGGCAATGAACGTTACAACTATCACAATAAATATTAGCTATCGCATGAATATAACTAAATTTATCACGAAATGTCATAAATATGGTGACTTGAGTACGATTACATGTTCTTTAGTTCTTGTAAGGTACTGAAGTTCGTGTCTTGTCTGACCTTGCAAGTTCGTCGCGTGTCACACTCGGGAACCTTTCAGTTCATTTGTTGTTTGTTTCAGTTCGGCGTTTCGCTTTTTAGTCATGGCGATTTTCCTTTCTAACTCAGCTATGTCTTTTTCTAGCGCGTCTGCATTCTTTTCAGACTTCCTTCTCTTCACAGTAGCCTGGACGATCTTTTCTTGGAGTAACTCCGCTTTTTCTAAATACTGTTTCTCACTCATCGGAGCGTAGTTCATTGTTATGCTGGTTCCGGCGCGCTCCATTGCTCTCAGCTTTTCTTCACACCTAGCTATGTTATCTCGAGCTACAATCTCACGCTTTTCCTCTGCAAGAATTTGTTTCTCTTTGGCTAAAATGGCCTTCTGCATTTTAGCAATGGTGTCCACAATGGTTCTAGTTTTCTCTCTGTATTGTTCCACGGTTTGTTCCATCGAACCGACGTCCACTTTGTTCTTCTCAAGAAAGCTTTTCATTTTCGAGTTTTCATCATATCTCTGCTCGGCAAAGTAAATTCGTTCCTTGCAATAAGACTCCTTTGTCTCTGCCTTCTCTATTTTCTTCTCAACCTCTTTTATCTGGTCAAGTATTTTCCTCTTCTTATTCAGTGATCTCTCCTCTCTCAAATTCACTTCAGTAATGGCCTCTTTCGCTCGCTTTTCTCTCAAGGCTTCTGCTCTTGTACTCTCAGCAATTGCGTCCATTTTAGCTCGAACTGATTTAACCCCCTTAGCAAGGCTTTTTCCAGTTTCTCCACGAACTATGCAGGCCATTTCAAGTTTCTACTGGCGCTTATTTGGATCCAGGTATTTTAGCAGACTTCCGTTGTTGAGTCACGATGCGAGGCTAATGAG
Source organism: Micromussa lordhowensis (assembly GCA_964020085.1). NCBI lineage: Eukaryota > Metazoa > Cnidaria > Anthozoa > Scleractinia > Lobophylliidae > Micromussa > Micromussa lordhowensis. Next base: position 15,424,621 of record OZ026604.1, read on the forward strand.
TTGTCATCCACTTTACACAGTTGAAAAGTTCACCGCAGATCGCTGGCGTTAGCCAATAAAATAACAAGGTTTTGTTTTTCGCTCACGATGAGTAATGCACGTTAGGCAAGTGATGGTATTTCTTGACTATCTGTTTCTAATTTCGTCATGTTTCAGTGAAAAGCGATGATAAAAGCCTAATATAGCATTGTAACATGTATGAATAGGATACACACTCTAAGAATAGCGTTTGAAAATGTTGAATGACGGCTCATAAGAAACCCAGATAGCTTGCTTCAGATCAAAGCAGCAGGCACCCCGTGGCCCCAGTTGCCCCGTGAAGGCCAGTAAACTGATAGAAAAACACTTTTATCTATCTCATTCTTCTCTGAAAAAGATAGATAAAAAGATCAGCGGGATTCCGTTATATTATTTGTGTTGCTGTTTTTAGATTTTTCCATTTGTAGTGCTTTTTTATAAATGAAGGTACAAGAAATGTTGCGACGAAACTTGACTGTTCCAATCTTCTCCCTGGTTGTATATTGCCTTGTATATCCGAACGGAACATGTGCTTTAATTTTTGTTTAACTCTTTACAATCAAGTCAATAGGGCACCCTTCCGGTCAAGAAGTTTGTTTGCTTTGCCAGACCAGCAGATTAATTTATACTAAATAAACATAAAATATTTTTATGAAAGCACTACCGCTTAACTCTATGAAAACACTGATCATTTATTTTACCACGAGAGCGTAACTCTCTCCCTAGTTTATATCTGCGGCCATCACATTGTCGAGTGGTGGCGTAAATATACCTAGCGTGCCGGTCTAGGCTCCATCCACACTATGCCGGGGAAATTTTAAAACGGAGCTTTATTTCTACGATGAGGCCACTATCCACACTAATCCGTCAAGCAAACGGAGCATTTCGAAATTTGAAAAGTTTCAGTGTGGACGGAAAACATTTTGATGACGGAGCTTTTCAAAAACGATGACGTCACGATAATCATGTCGTTTCCCTGCCGTAGTTTTCCTCAAACACAAAACAAATGACCAGTATTTGCGTTTTTAACCGCGCGGCCATGGGCCGAGCGCCGTTCTTGCTCTGCACGGATTTTTTAACCGCGCGGCCATGGGCCGAGCGCGGTTCTTATTTATTTATTTTTTTAACCGCGCGGCCATGCGCCGAGCGCGGTTCTTGCTCTGCACGGCACGGGGTTTATTTTTTTTTTTAACCGCGCGGCCATGGGCCAAGCGCGGTTCATGGTTTCACCTACAATCCCAGACAAAAGAGTTGGGACACGAAGTAAGTTCTCCCCTCCCCCCACTTTCAATGTTGATAATCAAGTGATTTTTTCCCTTTTTGTTGGGAAAAACGCGATATTTCCCAACATTGATTAGGGGGGATGGGGGATACGTGATACAGCTCAAGTGTCCCAACTACTTTTGGCCGGGATTGTCTGAAAGAGATATGCGAGGAATTTCCCAATGAAGGTAACGCCAGCGATTGTCACAGCGTCACGATATTTTAGAATTTGATTTCGGGTGAATGACGTACACTTTGTTTCTGGAAATTGGACAGAACGTTTCTGCCTCAATGAAGATTAAGGCTTGGTGCAGACATTCGTGGAATATAACTCGTAACCGCCTGCAGCAAAACGAAATTTGCGACTTGCTTTAAGCAAAATGGCATTTAAGGAAGGTTAAAGCTCGTGCCTATTATTTAAGACATTTCCCAGGATTATCAATTTGCAAAGTAGCAGATCTTTGTGTTTTTTTCGCGGAATAGTGTTAAATAAATAGACTTAAACCCAATGAAATGCTTATCCATGTACAAGAATCAAATATATCACCATTGCACGCGACACGACAACTTCCGGGTTCCATGTGTTTAGTTAACGCGCACGAATAACCATGACGGTTAACCACAACGGTTAACCATTTGAAAGTCCGCGTTTTGCAAGTTAATCTTTCCTGTTCATTCCTATTGGCAAAAGGTCTAAAAATTTCTCACTTCTAATTATTTGAAATGCAAGATGGAAGCAATTTGGTGGCAAAATAGTCGAGTTTGACGCTTGAAATATGGTTAACCGTTTAATGGAGACAATAAGTTAAAACTTAACTACCCTTTCTATTTCAATTGAACGGTTAACCATATAAACCTTCTCACAAAACTCTCTATTGCTAGTTCTTGATCCCAGACAATGTTAAATGGTTTTTCGTAATTCCTATCAAGCGGAAAAAGCTATAATTCGAATGACACGAAGCAGTTTGGAACCAAAATGTTTTACCAGAATGGTTAATCGTAGGGGTTAATCGCGACGGTTAACCCGGTGACACTTCTGAAGGCCGAGAACACACCTCGCTTTTTACGCGTTCCGGTATTAGAGGGGAAAACGATCAAAGACATGCATAATTCAATCGTGTTTAGGTAGAAGCAACGTTTTATTGCTATCCAGAATGAAACTCCGCGAAACAGCGAGGACAAGGAGAAAATATCCACTTGCTCGGTACCGACTGTTTTAACTGAATTTGCATCATTTCTGTTTCGCGCGAATCAACCAGCCCTCATAAGACGTAAACAAGCTCATCCTTTTCAGTCCAGAAAATAGAAACATCCTTTTCAAACACAATATCTTGTGCAAAGTTGGATTTTACGGGCGAGCAAGTGGGTCGTTTGCCCCTTGACAGGCAACAGAAAGTCGTGGCGCGGACTTATCAATCGCCTGCCGTAGAAGGTCACTTAGAAAGATGACTTTACGTTTCCTAATGCCTAGCCAGGTAAAACTTGCCATTGCATGCTGTTTCTCTCTAGTAGCTCTCGTTAGCTGTACACGCGAGACGGTACAACTCCCCTCATTTCCAACCTTTGCTAGAGCGAATGGTGTGACATTCTTTAAATTCTTGTTTCAGACAATCCCAGACAAAAGAGTTGGGACACGAAGTAAGTTCTCCCCTCCCCCCACTTTCAATGTTGATAATCAAGTGATTTTTTCCCTTTTTGTTGGGAAAAACGCGATATTTCCCAACATTGATTAGGGGGGATGGGGGATACGTGATACAGCTCAAGTGTCCCAACTACTTTTGGCCGGGATTGTCTGAAAGAGATATGCGAGGAATTTCCCAATGAAGGTAACGCCAGCGATTGTCACAGCGTCACGATATTTTAGAATTTGATTTCGGGTGAATGACGTACACTTTGTTTCTGGAAATTGGACAGAACGTTTCTGCCTCAATGAAGATTAAGGCTTGGTGCAGACATTCGTGGAATATAACTCGTAACCGCCTGCAGCAAAACGAAATTTGCGACTTGCTTTAAGCAAAATGGCATTTAAGGAAGGTTAAAGCTCGTGCCTATTATTTAAGACATTTCCCAGGATTATCAATTTGCAAAGTAGCAGATCTTTGTGTTTTTTTCGCGGAATAGTGTTAAATAAATAGACTTAAACCCAATGAAATGCTTATCCATGTACAAGAATCAAATATATCACCATTGCACGCGACACGACAACTTCCGGGTTCCATGTGTTTAGTTAACGCGCACGAATAACCATGACGGTTAACCACAACGGTTAACCATTTGAAAGTCCGCGTTTTGCAAGTTAATCTTTCCTGTTCATTCCTATTGGCAAAAGGTCTAAAAATTTCTCACTTCTAATTATTTGAAATGCAAGATGGAAGCAATTTGGTGGCAAAATAGTCGAGTTTGACGCTTGAAATATGGTTAACCGTTTAATGGAGACAATAAGTTAAAACTTAACTACCCTTTCTATTTCAATTGAACGGTTAACCATATAAACCTTCTCACAAAACTCTCTATTGCTAGTTCTTGATCCCAGACAATGTTAAATGGTTTTTCGTAATTCCTATCAAGCGGAAAAAGCTATAATTCGAATGACACGAAGCAGTTTGGAACCAAAATGTTTTACCAGAATGGTTAATCGTAGGGGTTAATCGCGACGGTTAACCCGGTGACACTTCTGAAGGCCGAGAACACACCTCGCTTTTTACGCGTTCCGGTATTAGAGGGGAAAACGATCAAAGACATGCATAATTCAATCGTGTTTAGGTAGAAGCAACGTTTTATTGCTATCCAGAATGAAACTCCGCGAAACAGCGAGGACAAGGAGAAAATATCCACTTGCTCGGTACCGACTGTTTTAACTGAATTTGCATCATTTCTGTTTCGCGCGAATCAACCAGCCCTCATAAGACGTAAACAAGCTCATCCTTTTCAGTCCAGAAAATAGAAACATCCTTTTCAAACACAATATCTTGTGCAAAGTTGGATTTTACGGGCGAGCAAGTGGGTCGTTTGCCCCTTGACAGGCAACAGAAAGTCGTGGCGCGGACTTATCAATCGCCTGCCGTAGAAGGTCACTTAGAAAGATGACTTTACGTTTCCTAATGCCTAGCCAGGTAAAACTTGCCATTGCATGCTGTTTCTCTCTAGTAGCTCTCGTTAGCTGTACACGCGAGACGGTACAACTCCCCTCATTTCCAACCTTTGCTAGAGCGAATGGTGTGACATTCTTTAAATTCTTGTTTCAGACAATCCCAGACAAAAGAGTTGGGACACGAAGTAAGTTCTCCCCTCCCCCCACTTTCAATGTTGATAATCAAGTGATTTTTTCCCTTTTTGTTGGGAAAAACGCGATATTTCCCAACATTGATTAGGGGGGATGGGGGATACGTGATACAGCTCAAGTGTCCCAACTACTTTTGGCCGGGATTGTAGGCTCAATGTCCGCCGCTCTCTCGTGTCCGGGAGGAGCGCGGGCTCGTTTCCCAAACAGCGGCTGGAAATAGAGCCTAGGTTTCACCGCGGTTTATATCTTTTTAACCGCGCGGCCATGGGCCGAGCGCGGTTCTTGCTCTGCACGGGGTTTTTTAACCGCGCGGCCATGGGCCGAGCGCGGTTCTTGCTCTGCACGGGGTTTTTTTTTTTTTAACCGCGCGGCCATGGGCCGAGCGCGGTTCTTGCTCTGCACGGGGTTTATTTTTTTTATTTTTAACATAAAATAAATTACCTCCGAATTAAAAGATTCAAGAGACGGATCCACTGGTTTCACTTCGATTCGGCAATAAGAAAAAGAAAAGGAAACTCACAACCTCTATCCTGGCAGGCGAACGCCTACTCGACTGCGCCACGACAACATATGAAATTTGGTGGGGAAACATTGAATAGATTCTTTTTGACAAAAAAAGGACTGCCTTCTGCCTTGGAAGTGCCCTGCTTTGCATTTGTAGTGCTAAGAAAACAGTTTAACTTTCAAAGCGCGGTTGAAAGATCTATGATCTTCTTGTTTTTTTTTGTCATGTCGGAGAGCTGAACCAGATCACTGCTCGGCCAAACTTTGAATCACGCAACCGGTAATGTTTATTCGCCAAAAGCTGTTGAAATACTACCACAAGGACATTTGCAAGGATAAATAATGTAATTTAGGACCTGTTGCTGGCTACTAAGGCTGAAATTATCTAGAGTTAAGCTGTATTTTCGTTTAGCATGTTCACTTCCGAAGGGAATATTCAATGCGCTAAAGAAACGTCTGGGGTCAGCCATGGAATGGGCTCACGGTGATAAATAAAACCGTATTTACTGTAATGCCCTTACGGTGATAAATAAGATCGTGTTTATTTCGCCAGAAGCAATGGTGGAGTTTTCTGGGAGAAAAATAAAACCTCGGCGCTCGTCAAAACCCTTTGAACATATGCAAATATATATTCTCCTTCGAGCTACAGATAAACAAAATCTCCGATTACCAATAACGCAACCACGCTATGCAAAGAATGTGAAAAAAAAATTTCTTTCAATCCAGGCACTGAGCCAACTTTGAATCACGCAATCTCTATTGTTTCCAATGGGTAATTTTTCTTTTTCGCTACATAAAACGATGTTTTATTTACCATTTTGCAAAATACAAATCTTGACTATGTCAAAAAATCTGCCTAAATACAAACTTGCATCAACCTGATAGCAGATGAAATGTAAATCCGGGCTACGGTCAACAAAACTGTAAATCATTTTGCATTGCTGTATAAAATCAAATGCAGATCAGCTCGGTTAATCGGCCGTGTGACAGAAATACTTTTTAATATCCAAGATACCGTACAAAGAAGAAAACAAATTACCTCCGAATTAAAAGATTCAAGAGACGGATCCACTGGTTTCACTTCGATTCGGCAATAAGAAAAAGAAAAGGAAAAAAAAATCAACTTCCACAGGATTCGAACTCACAACCTCTAGCATGGCAGGCGAACGCCTACTCGACTGCGCCACGACAACATATGAAATTCGGGGGTGAAACATTGAATAGATTTAAAAAAAGGACTGCCTTCTGCCTTGGAAGTGCCCTGCTTTGCATTTGTAGTGCTAAGAAAACAGTTTAACTTTCAAAGCGCGGTTAAAAGATCTATGATCTTCTTGTTTTTTTTTGTCATGTCGGAGAGCTGAACCAGCTCTCTGCTCGGCCAAACTTTGAATCACGCAACCGGTAATGTTTATTCGCCGAAAAAAAAGCTGTTGAAATATTACCACAAGGACATTTGCAAGGATAAATAATGTAATTTAGGACCTGTTGCTGGCTACTAAGGCTGAAATTATCTAGAGTTAAGCTTTATTTTTGTTTTGCTTGCATGTTCACTTTCGAAGGGAATATTCAATGCGCCGGCTAAAGAAGGTAGTCAGCCATGGAATGCGCTGATGCTGATAAATATGACCGTATTTACTGCAATGCCCTTACGGTGATAAATAAGATCGTGTTTACTTCGCCAGAAGCAATGGTGGAGTTTTCTGGGAAAAAAAAATATAACCTCGGCACTCGTCAAAACCTTTGCAAATATATATTCGTTTGAAAGGTCAATTCTCCTTCGAGCTACAGGTAAACAAAAATCTCCGATTACCAATCACGCAACCACGCTATGCAAAGAATGTGAAATAAAATCTCTTTCAATCCAGGCACTGAGCTTACTTTGAATCACGCAATCTCTATTGTTTCCAATGGGTAATGTTTACTCGCAAAACGCTGTTGCTAAATACTTAGAAAACAGTTCAATTTTAAAAGCGCGGTTTTAAGTTGTTTTCAACTTCTTGTCGTTTTTGTGTCACCAGACGCAGACCTCCGCGGATGATGTCTTCATCAACCAATCACAGGCCAAACTCCCACTCGGCCAAATGTCGTCACCGACTGATGTCATCATCAGCCAATTACAGGCCATTTCTCAGCTCTTTTCGTCATACCTCCCCTCCGGAAAGTTTTGTCTAGTTAGCGAATTGAATATTCATATTCGGGGAGAAATAATTGGGCGAAAATCCCTCGGAGTTGGACGTCAAGACATTTGCAAGGATAAAGAATGTAATTTAGGACCTGTTGCTGGCTACTACGGCTGAAATTATCTAGAGTTGTATTTTTGTTTTGCTTGCATGTTCACTTTCGAAGGGAATATTCAATGCGCTAAAGAAGGTAGTCAGCCATGGAATGCGCTGATGCTGATAAATATGACCGTATTTACTGTAATGCCCTTACGGTGATAAATAAGATCGTGTTTACTTCGCCAGAAGCAATGGTGGAGTTTTCTGGGAAAAAAAATATAACCTCGGCACTCGTCAAAACCTTTGCAAATATATATTCGTTTGAAAGGTCAATTCTCCTTCGAGCTACAGGTAAACAAAAATCTCCGATTACCAATCACGCAACCACGCTATGCAAAGAATGTGAAATAAAATCTCTTTCAATCCAGGCACTGAGCTTACTTTGAATCACGCAATCTCTATTGTTTCCAATGGGTAATGTTTACTCGCAAAACGCTGTTGCTAAATACTTAGAAAACAGTTCAATTTTAAAAGCGCGGTTAAAAGTTGTTTTCAACTTCTTGTTTTTTTTCGTTTTCGTGTCACCAGACGCAGACCTCCGCGGATGATGTCTTCATCAACCAATCACAGGCCAAACCCGTAATGTTTATTCGCAAAAGCTGTTGAAATATTACCACAAGGACATTTGCAAGGATAAATAATGTAATTTAGGACCTGTTGCTGGCTACTAAGGCTGAAATTACCTAGAGTTAGGCTGTATTTTCGTTTTGCTGGCATGTTCACTTTCGAAGGGAATATTCAATGCGCTAAAGAAACGTCTGGCGTCAGCCATGGAATGCGCTGACGGTGATAAATAAGACCGTATTTACTGTAATGCCCATACGGTGATAAATAAGATTGTGTTTACTTCGCCAGAAGCAATGGTGGAGTTTTCTGGGAGAAAAATAAAACCTCGGCGCTCGTCAAAACCCTTTGAACATATGCAAATATATATTCTCCTCCGAGCTACGGGTAAACAAAATCTCCGATTACCAATCACGCAACCACGCTATGCAAAGAATGTGAAATAAAATCTCTTTCAATCCAGGCACTGAGCCAACTTTGAATCACGCAATCTCTATTGTTTCCAATGGGTAATGCTTACTCGCAAACGGTTGTTGTTTTAAAAATACTTAGAAAACAGTTAAATTTTAAAAGCGCGGTTATAAGATCTAAAAGATCTTCTTGTTAGTTTTTGTGTGACCAGACCTAAACTCCCACTCGGCCAAATGTCGAATCACGCAACTTATCATGTTTATTCGCTAAAAGCTGTTGGAGCATTAATACACGGAAAACGTTACGGATATTGTTTTCTTTAATGTATGTAAAATGTATTTTCTTTTCGTTTTATCGAATCGTTGGATTCGAAGAAGATGTTAAATATACTAAGAAATTCATTACGCCAGCTATGGCTAGTGAGTACGATCGTGCTTACTTTGCAAGTTTATTTCGCCAGAAGCGACAGTCATTTTAAATTTATTTGCAATTTTGCGAGTATTTCGTGTGGGTTTAGGCATTTAAAGTGAATTGTTTGGCTGTTTCATCGAAGCGAGTAAAGAGATCGAAGGAAAATTAAATTTGCTGAAGATAGAACTTGCAGCGTTTATGTTCTTAAATTAGCCGTGGATAGCGGAAACCTGGGACTGTCTGACTTTGCTTGTCCTTAACTTATAGCAAAAACAAATTAAAATTTGACTTTTAAGGAAGAAAGCTGTTTATTAAAAGCGCAGCTGTTTGTAAGTAGCGCTCTGTATGGCGTTCCGTTGCGGACAAAATTATACCTATGGTTAAAGCATGTTGAAAACATAATACGTAAGTCGACACTTTGAAAATACAGCGAATACAATAAAAAACACGAGTTGAGATTTGCAAAATATATGTTCACGAACAAAAAATACTAAATAAATGTCATGACTAGAAACACGATTCGAAATTTTGAAATTTGAGTCGAGACAAAAAAAATTCGAGTCGACGTGAAAAAAAAATGGCGAATCGAGTAAGAGAAACCGCTGACCATTTGAACAGTTGGAGGCGAGGTGAAGTGATCGTCCAAAAAGCACGGGAAACGTCACTCCAGCGGAATCCGCTGTCTCTTTGCAAAGCTTCTAGTTGCCCTTGAGTTATAGCAAGCCTAGGTCGGCCAGGTCTATTACAGTGTTCGATTTGTAAAGGACGAATGTTACCAGGTGTACTAACTACAACACTATAGATCGTTTTCACGTGACGTCATCACTTTCTAAAATCTTAACCTAAACCCACCAAAGTTTTCATCCTCATCAGGTATAAGAGGTGACATATTTATATCTGTTTACAACTTTACAGCTCAATAGCGTGCTTCGTTTGGAAACCAGAGCATTTTGAATTTCCGGGTTATGGAGGTGCGTGACACAAGGCTACGATCAAATTTGTTGAAAAATATATACTTATCTCATGATTTTGAGCCCTGTTAAAAGCTAGAGCATTAGGAAAAGTGCTTATGTAAATACTTGTTTTTTCAGTACTGATAATCAGTCGCCTAGAAAGCCAAAGTAAGTTCTAGATGTTTACACTATTTTCCGGCCGCCATATTGATGTACCATGGAGGTACACCAATATGGCGTTTTCATACTGGGCTCTGTAAATTTCTGCGAAACGTTTCGACGAATATCTGAAGTTTGGGGAAACGCACAGGGCTAAAACTTGGAGAAGTGTCTTATTTTTTTATCTTCTATAACATCACAATTTCTCAGCTTTTTCCACTGGATAGTTTTCGATTTATTTTTTTATTGCGTGACAGTGAAAACGATCTATTGCCGTCACAATCAGAGACGCACAAGAGAACGTTGAAAATGTGAGCGAAGAAAAGCCGCACGATTGCATAGGTATGAGAGGTCTGCAACAGTATTTTGTTGCGCAGGCACACAACCGTAAGTCTCGCAAAATCTTGACGTCAAAGTTGCCAAGGTTCTTTCATACTCGTCAGGACGCCGAACTAAAAATTCTAAACTGTCATACGGCGCTGAATTTAACTGCCTTTCCGAGTCCTTTATTAGTCTAGCCAAGGAGAAAAAAAAATCTGCTAAATTTGGAAGCCAACGAAACGCCATGCAAGCCCCGCGTTGAAACATCGATTGAGAACTTAACCGGTCAGCGGTTTCTCTTACTCGATTCGCCATTTTTTTTTCACGTCGACTCGAATTTTTTTTGTCTCGACTCAAATTTCAAAATTTTGAATCGTTTAGTCATGACATTTACTTAGTATTTTTTCGTTCGTGAGCATACATTTTGCAGATCTCGACTCATGTTCTTTACTGTATTCGCTGTATTTTCAAAGTTTCGACTTACGTATTATGTTTTCAACATGTTTTTACCATTGGTATAATTTTGTCCGCAACGGAACGCCATAGCTCTGTATGATTGATCTGAACGCAACACCAGGACACAAGTCGCATTAAGGCTTATTTACGATTAGAAAGGAAAGACTTCAAGGGTCATCCTCCTCGATTCGATTTTAAGGGAAAGTGTTCATTTGCCCTTCGCAATCCTATCTGACACTTGCGATAATTTAGTGCTCGAACAAGGCTAACATACTTTGATTTCGAGATCGATGTACTTAATATGATATTTCATCGGAAAGCAAACACTGTTTTGGTAAATGTTCTTTTACGTATCGGAAAGGCAGACGCTCTGTTTCGGTGAACGTTTTCGGTATAGTATCTGCTAATAAGCAAACAAAAAAAACATTAAAAAAAGGAAACGTTTAGTCTCCTACAGGATTCAAACTCACGACCTCCCGATTGAGAGGCAATCGTCTACTCCACTGCGCCACAGCTGCATGAGTTATGTTACGGTGAAACTTATATATTATAAACGCTGGGTTGTAAAAGAATGTACACGACCTTGCGACTGTGGTGCTAGGAAAACAGCTAAATTTTAAAAGTGCAGTTATAAGATCTAAAAGATCTTCTTGTAAATTTATTGGGCGTAGTGTGAGACGGAAAACATTTGATAAATTTTCAAATTTCTCCGGTTGGGCCTCACACCTATCAGCCCGAGGTCCATGGCGTTTGCTAAGGAAAAAGCCCTGGGAACTAGTTTGCGTCAGGTCTTGACGGGCCGTGCACAGCGAGGTCTGCACGAAAAAAAAAAAGACCAAGGACCAAAATTCTCCCAATACGATTCCAAGCAAGCTTGGTTAACAAAAGATTCATTACATGGCTGAAAATGTTAAACAACAAAAACAACAACGATTATGGGCTGGAAAGAGATCGTAACCTTTCAGCGCACAATTTAGAGAATAATTGGACTTCGCGTATACTCACGTTTGACATTCTCAACAGGAACATGAAGAAAAGAAAGACAAGATAATTAGAAGAAGGAAAAAAAAGAATTTGTTTATTCTGAAACTGACTAAACCACAAGACAACCAGAAAATTGTCTATAGATCGTTTTCACGTGACGTCATCATTTTCTAAAATCGAAAACTAAATAGCCACCAAAGTTTTTATTCCAGTCAGGCGTAAGACATGTAAGAGAGGGTAAATTTATATCGGTTTACATTTTTACAGCTCAATAGTGTGCTTCGTTTGGAAACCGCGTATTTTGAATTTCAGAGTTATGGCGGTACGTCATCGCATTTGTCGAAAAATATAAATACCTATCTCATGATTTTTAACTTTTTTGGAAGTTAGAGCATTAGAAAAAGTTCACATGTAAACACTTGTTTGTTCATTACAGATAACCAGTCGCCTTGATAGCCAAAGCAAGTTCCAGATGTTTACACTGTTTCCCGGCCACACTATTTCCCAGTGCACCACAGAGGTGCACCAACAAACATGACATGGCCTCTGTAAATTTCTGCGAAACATTTCGACGAATATCTGCAGTTTGGGAAAACGCACAGACCTAAAACTTGGAGAAGTGTCTTCTTTATTTAGATTACAGTTTCTTGACTTTATCCGCGGGATGGTTTTCGATTTATTTTTTATTGCATGGCAGTGAAAACGATCTATAGTGATTGGTCGATTTTAGTTATTAGGCGTCTGAACTAACTTTGTCGTGTTATCCGGCAATAGACAATTATTTTATCAAAATCATACATACCCGGGAGGTACCACAGCAGAGAAGC
>OZ026604.1:15442053-15467053 GCA_964020085.1 Micromussa lordhowensis
GTCCTAGTTATGTCCCTGTCTGTATTGTTAAATCAGGTGTAACTGAAAAAGCATTCCGTAGCATGATAGACTGATACTAGTACTTCACGAAGAAACAAGGACGTTCGGTCAGCAGTTGAACCCTACTGTTTCGAACTCTGAGCGGAAAAGAAAAATACTTTGAGATAAAGGGACATAAAAAATAACTGGGTCAGCCTTAAATATGAAAATGAAACGACTTTGTAATTAACATGGTGGAATGTGGTAGCTTTCCAGCCGTGTTATGGACATAAGCTGATACAGACGATTCGCTAGTATCCATTTATACACCTGGGTGGAGAGAGGAACTGTGAGAGTAAAGTGTCTTGCCCAAGAACACAACACCAGAATTTTGGAAATGGGTTTGAGTTTGAAAGTTGACAAATAGCTAAGTCTATAAATTTTCATTGATTTGTATGACTACCTCTGAATAATTAAAACAAATCAAAACATGTATTTTCACGCATGGTGCTTCACTTTAGAAATGGGTTACAATAATAATTTATTGCATACATGTTTTTAATTTTTTAATACATGCGAGTGCAGTAACCTTTACACAATGAGCAGATGTTTGGAAAATTCTCCCGAAATTTCATGAACCTTCAATTAAATACGAAAGAACATTCAAATATCACAAGCATAAGAAAATTATGATTACGTCGTGACTAAGTGGAGTTAAAAAACAATGGCAAATTTGCACGCTTTCAGCAATCTTCTCAGGGCTTGTTTACATGGAGGTGGGGGACCCCAGGTAGGTGAGGTAACCCGCCTAGGTGGGGTAACCCGCCTCTCCATATAATCTCTCATTTTTATTTGATCATGTTTACATGATAGGTGAGGTAACCCGCCTAGGCGGATTGCCCGGTCTGCCAGGTAGGGTAACCCGCCTAGCCGGGGTCGCATTTTGCCATGTAAACGACTCAAGGTGGGGTAACCCGCCTAGCCGGGGCCGAGTTCATGTTACATTTGCAAGCGCGCCAAAGCGCGTAAAAATTTGAACCAGAACAATAACCGTTAACTGCCTCTGGCGGAGGCTTCGTATCATCAAAAGTGACAGTAAAACGCCACAGCATTGAAATGCTGCAGCGAGAGCAGAAAATAAAGATAAAATATCACTGACCGCCAAAATGCGTCGTTCGTCCACCATTTTCAATGTTTACGTCAAGTAAAGTCACCCCGGGACCCCGGGGTTGTAAGTTTGCATGTAAACGCTGGCCATTTTTCGACCACGGCTAGGCGGGTTACCTCACCTACCTGGGGTCCCCCACCTCCATGTAAACAGGCCCTCAGTTACATAATACCATAAATTACAGAACTGCTTTAAAAATGTACATTAAATGAGTTTTAAGGCTTGTTTAAAAGCACCATACACATGAAGTCTTCATAATTAATGGTGATATTTCCATTTAGGTTTGTGTCTCTTGCTCTGAATGCATTAGTCAATCCTCGTAACATGACACAGCATTGAATAAAACTATCCAGCTTCAAGCTTTGACGGGCAAGCTTGTCAAACCTAAAGGATCCAATAATAAAAAAAAGATAAAACGGTAAATAAATAAATTCTAAACAAATATGAACGAAAATCAGGTATTTGTAATTACCATTTAATGTGTGACATAGGCAATTACCAAATTAGTGCCAGTGGTATCACACAACCATCTCTGAACTCAGATGATGAAAAGCAAATAAATTACTTACTAAATTTGGTCAACAGAAGTTGAACAGAAATTCATAGATTCAATTCAAATAATTTTTGAAAGTGCATTCATAAAAAGAGATTTCATCATTCCTGCAATTGCCAAATAATAATCTACTTATTAACCTTGAATTGTTGTATTTTTTTGGAGTCAAACTCCAGTCTTGCTGCACTGACCTTGCTTTCACTCTATACAGCAAGAACTAATATTTGAAATTTTAGGGTAAGGACCTCACTCTCGGTGAATAAGAAGTTAATAATCAATGTATAACAGTTGTGTAAATTGCATTAACCTCAGGGTGAGTGAATGCAAAAAAGCCAGATAATCACAGGTTGTATGAGGAGGTCATGTAATTTTTTATCAGTGTATTCACCAAATTATGAGATATCAGAATAAAGCTCATTTCTATCCTGCCAATAGGTGTTATCAAGGAAGACAAGCAAGCAAGACTATTCCATACGGTCCTTGGCTCATCATCAGATGCTTTTGAATTAACTTTGGAAAATCTTAGGACCATGGGTGATGTACAGTACATGGCATGGAATTAATAGGTAGAGTAAATGGTACTCATTGGGAATAAATACGTACTGTGCGCACAATTGTTTGCACAATTGAGAGCACAATGTAAAGAGGATTACCAATGAAGAGCATTTATAATAAATTTATAAAACAGGTTACATGTACCTCGTAACTACTAAGCTAACAAAATTAGGTGACACATTGAAACCCATCTCAGCAAATGCTCGATGTAACTCCTGGCCTTCTATAGCTCCTGATCTGTCAGTATCATATCTATCAAAAGCACCTTTCCACTGCTGAATGTATTGCCAAAGTTGTTGAAACTCTTGGAAACTGATGGTGCCAGACTGATCTCTATCGAAAATACCTGATAAAAGATTGATGACAATTTAAATTCTGGGCTGACAGGTGTCAAATGTAATTTTTATATACAGGCCTATAAATTCTGGCAATATAGGTAATTCTACAGGATCTGAGTTTTTTATCAGTAGGGTACTGTAATATGCATGATTTTGAAGAAAAATGGAGACCCGGTTAAAAAGCATAGCAAGGGCAAAGGCCGAGTCACATCACTACACCAGGTTTTCATAATCCACAGCTACTGGACTCAGGGGTCGAAATGTTCCAGACTGTTTACCTGTGTCTAGTGACAGGCAGAATGTATTTTTACCTGTCTCCACCAACATCCAACTTGAACAATATTATTTTATTTTCACTTTTTGAAACTCAACTGGGGTTGTACAATAATTATTAGGGACCTTTAGATCGGAGGACGAGGACAACTGCGAGTACGAGTTTTCCGTACTGAGCATGTGCATAAGGTTTGGAGGCCGACATTTTAGTCAGTCTAGTTTTCTATAATTTTAGGGTGTTTTTATAAAACAATTTATTATTCCACTAGTGTTTGTTTGATATGAGATAATTATAGCCAACTCTGCACCTCATTGGCTATCTACCTTATATCCAACTTACACTCATGGAATAATTGTTTCTGCAATGTCTGTTGTGTCCCGAACTGGTCGGTGATAAGAAGGATTAAACCGGATTGCATCAAACAACAACGATAACTTTATTTCGCCATGATAACTCGTGCTCGACTACTTAACCGAGAGGGTCTGGGTTTCATCATACAGGAGGGGAACTGGATCCTAATACACTACATCTCTCCCCTTGGCGCAATTGTAAACATAATGCCAAAAAAAACATTAAAGCAAATAAACAGTCTCACTCAGCGAGACTTGTGTTCAACAATGTTCCTGAAATCTTCAGTTATTACTGTCAGTGTCTTTCAGAGTCAGGTATAGTAATCCTTGAGATAACTTGGTGCCTGGCTTTGCGTCTGCGATCTCCTGAGTGGAATCTCTGGTTTGGCAGCTGTGTGTCCTTCAGCTGGAACTTTGGTCTCAGCCACATTTGGTTCCTGCGGCACACTCTGCTGTTGAATCGGTTCCTCCTCTTTTTGACTTGTTTCTGACACTGTTCCTTCCTGCATGCTTGGTGTCTCATCGTGCTGTAGCAGTTTCTTAACATGCGCAGTGTTGCGGGAGTATTGAGCTCCTTGTTGGGACTGCACAATTAAACTGTTCCCATGCTTGCTTACAACTGTGTATGGGGTTGGGTTGAACCAAGTTGAGAGTTTGTCAATTTTTTCCTGTTGAACTAATACCTGGTCTCCAGGAAGTACTTCTGAGGGTCTTGCACCTATCCTTGAGTCAGCATACGACTTGCTCTTACTCTTCTGTTCGCCGTCCCTGTCACGTACTCCTTGCTCTACATGGACATCACTCAACTCTGGAAGTTTGGTGCGTATCTTTCGGCTGAAGAGTAGCTCAGCTGGGCTCACACCAGTTGTTGAGTGAGGTAAGGTTCTGTAAGCTGCAAGATAGATGTTGAGCTCTGTTTTCCAGTTCTTCTTCTCAGCATGTGCGATCTGGAGTCATTTCAGAAGTGAGCTATTTTGGCGTTCTACTTCGCCATTGGCCTGAGGCCATTTGGCTGTGACTTTATGGTGTCTGATACCATGCTGTACTATGTACTCTGCGAACTCTGCTGATATGAACTGCGGTCCATTGTCGGACGTCAAGCTCTCGGGTAGGCCATGTCGTGCAAACATCTCTTCTAGGCATGAGATGACCTTAGAAGCAACAGTGGACTTCAGGATGTCTACCTCATAGTACCGGCTGTAATAATCTACAACAACTAGGATGGATTCGCCAGTAGGAAGTGGTCCAAGCAAATCAATAGCCAAGTCTCTCCACGGTCCAGTAGGTAAGGGTGTGGTCCTAATAGGCTCTGGGGGAGCGGGACGACTGACCAACTGACACCCATAGCAGGTTTTACAATGTTTCTCTGCATCTCTCTCCATGCCGGGCCACCATACTTTGCTGTGAAGCTTTTGCTTACTTCCAACAATGCCCAAGTGGCCTTCGTGGACAATGGATAACACTCTGGGCCTAAGCTTCTTCGGGATGACAATTCTTGTTCCTCTGAGTACCAGCTTTCCGATAGTGCAGAGCTCACCGCTGCATGGGAGGTACCACTTGTAAACTAACTGGTCCCATGGCTTTCCACTGATACACTGCCTAACTGCTGAAAGTTCTTCGTCAGCGGCAGATGCCTCCTCAACTTCACGAGTCGTCATTGCATTGGGTGTTGCTGATACTGCCACAAATCGTACATATTCTTCAGCCTGTGATGAGCATTTGCTTCCATTTTCCATGCTGCTCACTAGTCTCGAGAGTGGATCAGCGATCTTCTTTGGGCCCGGTTGGTACTTGACCTTGAACTTGTATGGTTGCATCCTTAGTACCCACCTTTCAATGCGTGCGCAGGGTTTAGATCTCTGGCCATAAATCACCTCGAGTGGCTTGTGGTCTGTTATGAGTTCAAATGGGACGCCATAGATGTAAGGGTGGAACTTTTCACAGGCCCATATGAGTGCGAGCGCCTCTTTCTCTGTTTGTGAGTATCTTGTCTCAGTACTTGTCAGACTTCGGCTTGCATAACTGATAATTCTCGGTCCATCCTTGCTTATTTGGGTCAAAACAGCTCCCAGCCCAACAGGGTTCGCGTCTGCGATTACTTGCGTTGGGGCATCTTTGTCGAAATACCCCAAAGTCTCTGAGTTTGTTAGGTGCTTCTTAAATTCCGCGAACGCTTCTTTCTGTTCTTCTCCAAATACAAATGGCGTGCCTGCCTTTGTCAGACGTCTCAGGGGTTCAGAGATAGTTGCTAGGTCTGGTATGAATCGACCACAATAGTTCACCAGCCCCAGGAAGCTGCGTGTCTCCGAGGCACTTTGAGGTTCTCTTGCACTGGTAACGGCCTCAACCTTGTCTGCAGCACAGCTGATTCCGTTTGCTGATAGAACCATCCCGACGAATGTTAGCTTGTCCATGCTGAACTGGCACTTTGCTGCGTTCAGGGTCAATCACGCTCTCCAAGCCTCTTGATCACCAGCTCCAGGTTTGCGTCGTGTTCAGCTTGATCTTTGCCATGCACTATTATATCATCTGAGATGTTTTCCTGCCCATCTATTCCGGCGAGTGCTGTCCACAGTGGGTCACAACATTGTGATTTCTCGCGAATCAGGTGTCAATTCCAATTGGTGGTAGCCCCACCTCAAATCAAGCTTGCTAAATACTCTGCTACCATTCAAACTCTGTAAGATTTCATCAACCATTGGGATAGGGTGCCTCTCTCTCAGTATTGCCTTGTTCGCCTTGCGCATATCAATGCAGAGTCGAATGTCCCCTTCTGACTTGGGAACCACAACTACGGGGTTAACCCACGGGGTGGGCCCAGTTGCTGGCTCTATTATGTCCAAGTTAATTAGTTCTTGGATCTTCTCTTCCACCTTTGACGTCAGGCTGAAAGGAGTCCTCCATATTGGCTGCGCTACCGGCTTCATGTTTGGGTCTATGTGAAGTTGCACTGCTCGATCCTTCAGTTTTCCGACACCACTGAAGACTTCCGGGTATTTCTCTTGCAGGACTTCACCAATGGTTTGCAAACTTGTGTTTACTGCAGCGACGTCAATTCCAATCTTCAATACGCCAAGGCTAGTTGCAGTGTCTCTCCCTAGGAGTGGATCTCCTTTGCCATTGATTACACAGAACTCGGCATTAGCGGTGTTTCTTCCTTCAGAGACCTCGCATGAGAATGTTCCTGTTACATCTAATGGGGTCTTGGATGCATATGCGAAGAGCTTCTTGTCTGAACGAGCTGATTTACACTTCACTTTGTTTCTCTTCAGCCACTCCCATGTTTGCTTGTTGATGATGTTAGTACTTGCTCCAGAATCTATTATCATACTCAGCTTACATCCTCCAATAGTGACTTCAATTTTCTCTTGCTTTTTATCTCCTACGGTAAATGCATATTCTGAGTCATCTTCATCATCTTGTGTATCTACCATATTTGCGGAGCCTCCCTTGGGGTACCTGTGGCGCTTGGTTTTTCCTTTTCTGCCTTCGAGTTTGTGTTTCGTCTTGCAACGCTCTTGGAAATGTCCTTCCAATCCACATTTGCGACAAGACTGACCTCTTGCTGGGCACTTCGGGTCTTTACCAAGATGTCCAGGTCTGCCACATCGGTAGCAGGTGAGTTGTGAACTCTTCCCTGGGCCCTTCTTGTTGTCCTCTATGCGGTTTACATTTGCCGAATCTTCTTCTTTTCCTTTCACTCCTGGTCCTTCTGTAGCCATTGCAGCGAGTTGTGTGTCCACTTTTTCACAGTTCTCTGCTATTTCGAGCGCCTTGTCTAAGTTAAGTCCTTGACCTTCTTCCAAGAGCTTTCGCTTGATGTACGTACTGGTGCACTTGCAAAGGATTTCATCGCGAATTTGATTGTCTGTGTCCGCTCCGTAGCCACAATCTCTTGCTGCCCGCCTTAATCTGGTTGCAAACTGTCGAACTGTTTCCCGGGTGCTTGTGTTAGCTGTCTGAAGCAATGCCTAGCATATGTTGTGTCGACCTTTGGAACGAAGTATGCGTTTAGTGCATCCACAGCTTTCTTATAATCTTTCGCATCTCCTGTGTCTGGGAGTGTGTAGAAGATACAGTACCTTGAACGTCAGTACCGGCCAAATGAAGCAGTAATGCTCGTCTTCTCTGCCTGTTGGTTGCAGTTTCTTCATTCAAGATCAGCCCTTTTCTGTCGGCAAACAGTTCGAACGCGATAAGCCAGCGTTTCCATCGGAGACCCAACGCCGTGACAGTCGAAGGTTTTAATATGGTTTCTTTCGTTGTCGTCCATCCTCGTCGCCAATGTTGTGTCCCGAACTGGTCGGTGATAAGAAGGATTAAACCGGATTGCATCAAACAACAACGATAACTTTATTTCGCCATGATAACTCGTGCTCAACTACTTAACCGAGAGGGTCTGGGTTTCATCATACAGGAGGGGAACTGGATCCTAATACACTACAATGTCAACATATATTTTATGTATATGACAGTCTTCAGTCCCTGGTTTTGAAGCCTAAATATTCAGCACTTGCTTCAAGTCAAACACTTAAATAACAAGGGTAGGCTGGGGAAGCTATGTCGGGCAGGGGAGGGGTTTGAAGCATTTATTTAAACAAGGACAAGCAATAGGTAATACTCCAAACTAGATTGCACCCGATCAAATAGGCTGAGATGGTTCAGTAACAGAAGTATCAAAAAAATATATTGTTCACAGGCTAACCTCTGTACACATTCTAATTTTATCCACCAAGAAAAATAACAACAAGTTACCAATCATTAGCCTGCAGGTTTCACTGTTGAAGTGAGACCAGTTTCCATTGAGCAGCGCCTGTTGAAGCTCATCAGCTGTTATTTGTCCTGACCTATCTCTATCTACAGTAACAAACCAATTCCACAGTGTAGGATCAGCTCCTGGAGGGGGGCCTCCAAACCCCCCAGGATATCCCCCACCAGCAGTTGGATATCCCCCACCAGCCGTTGGATATCCAGGGCTAGCTCCATAACCTGCAAAATAAGACAAATTTGTACCTCATTTACATCAAGTTTAACACCAGCTAGTGTGTCCGATAAGCGATATTCCAGGCAATAAGTACGCTAAGTATTATAGGTTATAAGCTGAATAAATTTTAGTTTTTCCGAGTTCTATTTATTTTATGAAGCTCGGAAACGCCATTTTGTAATTTTACCAGGTGAGAGTTTGTGGCCTAGGCAGGCGTACTTCGATGTGCAAATGCATTTTGATCAAGCTAGTGCCATCTTGGATTCAAACTTGGAACGCACTTGTAGAGAGATGAAAAAGTATCCTAGGTTGTAGACTGTCCACCTTTCCTTAGCGAACAGGGCATTGAATCCACTAGATTGTGAGCTAATTTCCATAGCTTGCAAGAACATAGCAAATGCCTGCACTGCAGGCTAGACAGTTTCATACATCAAAACATTTAAGTATTTAGCAGTGCTTTTGATAAGACCTGGCACCCGCGCAAGCTCCAGCGAGTATTCTGTTGGAAGTCGGCAGGTATATTTAACTTTTAAAAATTCTCCAGAGAGAAATTTCCCTGGGCTTATTACTATGGGAGGCGCGGTGGCCTTATGGTTAGTGCGCTCGACTCCGGAGCAAGCGGTCCGGGTTCGAGCCCTGGCCGGGGACAGTGTGTTGTGTTCTTGGGCAAGACACTTTACTCTCACAGTGCCTCTCTCCACCCAGGTGTATAAATGGGTACCTGCTATTTGTTGGGGAAACCTAACAAAATTGCGGGGAAGTGACCTGCGATGGACTAGCATCCTGTCCAGGGGAAGTAGAAATACTTCTAGCCGCTTCATGCTACAGAAACCGGGATAAGCTCCGGCAGCTATGAGCCAGCCTTGGCTCCAAGGCTTCACTTCTCATATTACTCCAGCGGGTGCTGTTCTGGAGTAGACCCTTACATGTACTTCAAATCTTATTGAAAGCACTGGTTTATTAACTTACATTGTTTATATGTCAACCATTGGGACAATTGATAGTAGGTGTTTATAAGCAAAGGGTGAGACATTTAATAAACAACTATAAAAAAGGTGAAATCTGCATCAGGCCAGTGGTCCATACAGCCTGGAGCTTATCCTGGTTTCTGTAGCATTATTGGGGACAGATCAGTGGCCGTTACAGAGAGGTCGCCATAATGGATAACGTTTTGTGGCCTTTTACAATATAACAAGCGATTTGGTAAACACCATTTGCCAGTCATTGATTGATTGGCCATTATGGAGAGGTTATTTTGATAGTTTGGGGCGTCCTTTAGTGGCTGTTGCCGAGAGGTGGCCGTTGTAGATGAAAAAAAAAACGGGGATGAAAAAATGGTTGTTGTAGAGAGGTGATCGTCGTAAGGCCATTAGTAGAGGCTCAACTGTAAATAAAAATGTGTTTTAAAGTTTGGGATGTATGCAGTTAAACACATCTGTATATGGTTGCTATGCCCCTGACAATACAGCCTATTAAAATACTCTACTGTAAGTGCTTATAACTGAAAACTATCTCAGTGACACACATCTTGTTTTGGGGTTGGGTT
Organism: Micromussa lordhowensis; assembly: GCA_964020085.1. Lineage (NCBI taxonomy): Eukaryota > Metazoa > Cnidaria > Anthozoa > Scleractinia > Lobophylliidae > Micromussa > Micromussa lordhowensis. The sequence continues at coordinate 15,451,801 of OZ026604.1, forward strand.
GTACATGTAGCTGTAGTAAGGTCTTGCATGAATGGCTTGATACACTTAGAGAGAACAATAGGGTAAACAACAGAAAACATGGCCCTAGCCCAAAATAATAACAGCTGCTAACAAAGCAAAAGAATAGGCCACATTCATATTCTTGGTATTGCACTGGAACTAGCTTGCAACTGAGGCTAGCTTGCAACTATCTCTTTTTAATGATATTCCCCCAGACGCGAGCCTCCATTGCAAGCTGCAATCTCAGACAAAAGTCTTGGGACAAATTTGCACTTTTGTCGCTTTTGCACACACGCCAGATGCAAATACAACTTCACCTGCCTAACCTCTGCTCCCACCCCATATACATTGTTGACACCTGAAACATGCAATTTCTCCTGATTTTCAACATTTTATTGGGTGGGGAGGGAACAGCAACGCATGTTTAAAAGGATAGCAGCGTTTTTTTCAAACTTCAGTTGTAAAACACAGATAATTACATTGACTTTTGTCCATGATTATAGTTTCAGTTCAATACCGAGAATACAAATGTGGTCAATTACAAGCTTCCTTGCATATGGTGAATCCGCCCGGTGTACGAGCAGCAGACAAAACCAAGCTGTCCTACCAAAATGACATGATTCTTTGCAGTTAGCAAAAAATAAAGACAATACTAAGTTGCTTATGCCTCTTCTAATGCTTAACATGAGAATTCTGGGTTTAATTTGATGAGAAACAGCATATTTTGTTCAAAATGACACAACTTCTATCCTACCTGGCGATAGCGATCAAAGAGCAAGTTGCCAAATGCGGGTAACCCAGTTTTGGAGCCAAATTAAAAGCTTGGAGACACGAAATGTTTCATATTTTTCCCTTCTTACAATCTGATATGTTTTTGGGGTTATTAAATGCCATCTCCAGTGAGAAAAATCATCCAACTTCAATGCTTTTCCTTGTTAACATGCATTCGACATCAGGACAGTACAGTTTCTCCTGCCATATGCAAGGATACTTCCATTTCTGTGGAATTGTCATTAACATGATAAGATATAACTTTTTCCAAAGTCTAACAAAAATCTGTTTAAGGGGGTTAACAGCCCCCTTAAATTTTTGTGAATTTAAGGTAGCTCTCAACCTCATGCATCATTAAATTGTATAGACTCAAATAGAAAGATGAGGCATATGCATAATGCGAGTTTAGTTGTCCTTTAAATCGTTTGCTACAGATTTCAAAGTACATTAGATTTAAGTTAATTAGAACGCAAGTATGGGTCATTGGCAGACTAACCTTTAAGGTGGCCGAACACAGTTTTAGCGCGTGCATTTGCTGATGCAATTCAGCACGTGCACAAGGATTTCAATAAACAAACACGCTGTCAATAGAGCGATTATTTTGTTTACTCAACAACCGCACTATCTGTGTTATTTTTCACTATAACTGAAAGCAGTGTATTGATGGCTTTGGTCTTTTATTACAAAGATTTGTTAGGAAAGGAAATAATGCTAAGAACCCAGCAATTTTTTGTTTGTTACCGAAAGAACCCAGTTAAATGCAACGCATGCGCAGTTGCTCGAAAAATTGAGACCGATTGCTTTAGCAGAAACCTGCCGATTTCTAACGATCCAGTCGTTAGAATTCCAAGAAATTTGGCAAAAAAATAGAGCAGAGACCCCTTGAATGATCTATCACGAAAAATCTGGATTTTGACATAGGGAATTTTTAATAATACAGAAAACGATTAACGGCGAATTGCAAAAATCGCCTATGTCAAAATTTTATTAGAACAGTATTAACAGAAGGGATTTTATGTCAATTCGTAGTGTGCAAAAAATGAAAACAATCTAACGACTGGATTTTTTTTAAATAAGCAAAAACCATTATTTAAGCCTTGTATTTAATCAGACCCGTTGCCATGGCAACAGCGTACACCCTAGTCAAAATGCAAGAATAAACACTTCTGCGATTAATCTTTACTCTTGCAAAAATCGGGCGCCAAAACATAAATAGTTCAAAAGTTATGGTGAATTACGCATAGGCACTTGAAAACTGTGTTCGGCCACCTTAAAAGACGTTACCAAACTGACCACAACTATGAACTGACATATAGGGCATTTAACAAGTTATATAATAGAGAAAATGCTCGTAGGTCCTCGTAGGCAAAACGAACGTTTTCAATATTATTGTCATTGTCTTTGCAGTATAAGAGATAGAAAATCCAACTTCGTTCGATGCATATAAGCTTAAGCTTGCTTTTGTGTTATCAAGAAGCAACTTTGACTTTCAGCATCGATTCACTTCTGAGACCATTCGCTTTAGTCGCAAATTAATTTACTCACCCTTTTGTACTTAAAAAGTATTCAGTTGTTTTTTTACCTTGTGCACCGTATGGATGTGAACCAGGCGGAACACCGTACCCAGGATACTGACCCGCCATCTTCGGCTTTTGTTTTGGCTTACATGAAGAGACAGTCCCAGAAATCACCTGCCTTTTGGTTCCAGGCTTTCGCGTCAGTGGGGATGACGACGAGCGGGATCCGGGAGCGAAAAGGACTCCGCTCGTCGCCCGGCCGCTCCCACTGACCAAGAGCCTGGTTGACTCAGGTTGAAAAACATTTGCAAAAGACTGATTGAAAATAGAGGTCACACATTGCAGTGGATTCATCCCAGGTCAGAAGTTCCCATAACTAGAAGTAAAGTTATGCGTTGTAAATAGGGGTTTGCCTTGTAAAAAAGCCCGCATGGTTTTCTTCAGCTTCCCTCCCGAATTGTTATTTTATTTTTGTCACAGTTCATATTGTAAATGATTTTAAACATGGGTAAATAAACAATCAATCAATATTTCGCTGTTTGGGCAACTAGTTCAGTTAATTTCTGTTGTTTCTAGGGGTTATTTCTCTCCTAGTTATTTCTTTATTGAACTAGGGTATCTAAAAGATTGTAATGCTGCAGTACACTTTGTTGATAGTGACATATGATTTATCTACCTGTGCGTTCCAAGACTTACATTAACCTTTAGTTCTCAAAGTAGTGTCAAGTCGTAGTTTGCAACTTAAAATCTATCCTTGTATGCATCAACTTCATTCATGATGACACATCGATAGCGAGGTTGACAAGGGATCATCACAAAAAAAGCACATGGTGATCTGAACTATGTTTGGACGTCGAAAATCGAAAGATGTGGAAATTGTAGGAGCAGAAATTAACTTATAAATTGTGTACTGGTACGCATTAAATGTCTCTAAAATGTCTCTAGACTTGCCGAGGACGCGTCCATCGCAATGTATGAAAATGCTAAAGCCCTGGTCAAACGGCGCATGATAGTCAATGATAGTTGATTCTCTCCTAACTATCATTAACTATCACCAATTAGTATATACTAAAACAGTGGATAGCGTTGATGGCGCGCGCTGATTGGCTCGTCAAACTCCGGATATCCTGTGCTATTTACCTCCGAGCAACTCGAGAGAAAATGGCGTCCGGTTTGCATCCGTGAAAAGTGAAGAGATCATCCAAATTAATTTGTTTTTGGTGTTTATTATCTCACTGTTTTAGTATATACTAAAACAACTATTCACCTCAGCGTCGGTGGCTAGCGGTGGATATTTACCTCGCCGCTTCGCGGCTCGGTAAATATCCACCGCTAGCCACCTCCACTTCGGTGAATAGTTGTTGACTATCATTCACATGGTCAAATGACCAAAGAAGTTCGTGACACTTGACGATGGTCGCGCGAGCCATGTCACGCGAGCAGCTAGTTGGTCGGGCCTCATTGGCCCCTCATATCCGTCTATTATTATTCAACAAATTGTAACACTATCCAAATATGGTCATGATGCTCTCGATATCTGTCATCCGTAGGTAACAGATATCCGGCGGTATATGTAGCTTCGTACGTGGGAAAAAAAGTGAAGTGAGAAAATGTCGACAGAGGGATTTACAAGGATTTAGGCTGTTTTGTTATCAATTTGTTTAATAATAAAACAATTATCCTGCTCAATCTCGCGGAATATCGTCTGATTTTAGCCGACTCGGCCTACGGCCTCGTCGGCTAAGTATCAGACGATATTCCGCGCGATTTCGCAGGATAATTGTTAATTAGACGTAATATCAGGTCATCACTCCATCTCGCCGCATTGCCCTACTTATCCGTTGAACGTTTAGTGATACGCTTCTTTTTTTCGGTGTTTCTTCTAATTCTTGCGAGTTGACGCTTTCTTCGGAAGATATCTTCTCCATGTTATCTTGGTCTTCAATGTTTGCTTTGTTATGATTGTCATCTTGAATATAAACAAGAATTTCTGGCTGCAGCTGAGCCTCGCGAGGAACTTATGGTGGACATTTTAAACGAGGCCGCCGATTTTCGGGGAAAACAGCTGACCGAAAAACTATCATTAACTTGGTCAAACGGGAAAAACTGTAATCGACTATCATGAAGAATTTGAACAAGCTCAAAATGAATGATAGTTGATGATAGTGGGTGGTCAGACGAAAACGTACACTTCAACAAATATATGGTGAAAATGAAGTCCCCTAGCCACCCTTTGCATCATCTGCTCCCCAGTCCACTCTTGGACGTGCCTAACGAACGCTTAAGGCAGAAAACACATCTTTTCCGGAACAAGCAGAACAACATCTTATCTTTTCCGGAACAAGCAGGCCTGTAGGACTAAGAGAGTAGAAAACTTTTTTACTATTGAATATTTTATGTGACTCTTGATATTTTATGTGACTCAATTGATAGCATCACAAGTATCGTTATACCTATGAATTATTATACTCTAGATGAATTTAAGATTGTAAAACGTACTCGTTAATTCAGTTGTTTTTACTGCAAGAGAGTTTTTAATAAACTTAAACTATCATCGACTATCGTCAGCTGTCATCGACTATCATGCGCCGTTTGACCAGGGCTTAACGCTCTATCATTGGGCCGATGGGTCAAAGGAGCAAAACCACGGCAAAGGCTGCGTTTTCGGTATTTAAATAAAACAATGCGGTAGAATTATCTGAAGCTAGAAATTGCGAAATGATACAAAATTAGTTGCGAATCCTTAGCGAACGAAAAGACAGTCAAATGAACGAAAATACAACTGCAGAAAAATTACATTTGTTCAGCTTCGTAACATGGAGTTGATTTAATATTTAACCTTTTTTTGGAGGATTTTGTTATGATTTACTGCCTTATTTATGATAATTTAGCTCTGCGGTTAAATTATCATAAATAACCATTCTTACTCAGATTGGTTATTTCATATAACCAGTCTTGTTTTCCTTGCCGGGTTATTTGATAAAACCAATTTTGTTTCTTTTGGTTATTTGATAAAACCAATCTTGTTTCACACTGGTTATTTGATAAAACCAATCTTGGGTTTTGGTTATTTGATAAAACCATTTTTTGCCACACTTAGTTACAAGCATTTTCCACAGAACGCTATGGTATCTCATAACGCGCCGTTTCGTAAAACTGGTTATTTGAAATAACCAAAGTGTCGCGGTGTGTTTGACACTTGCCACATTTATAGCTAGCATTAATGACTTTGTTGACCAGCATACCGATGACGCCGCAACTTTGAAACAATGGATTATTGAAGATTCTGGCGCGAATTTTGGCTTTACGAGCTCTCCGCGGCATCGTTGCTTCTGTTATATAGGCTTCAAGCACCTTTTAGAACTTCTTCCATGGCTAACAACGACGACCTCGCTAAGGTAATAAGGTAGTAAATCATAACAAAATCTTCCAAAAAGAGGATAAATAATAAATTTACAAACGGCGGCCCTACTAGCCTCCTACGCTAGACTGCAAAACGGTTGTATTTTTGCGAATAGAACGCGAGCGACAGTAAATATTTGCGAACGAAAGGTCTGGAGCGAGTGTAAAAACGGCGAAGAAGAATGAGTATGAGGCTCGCGCGCTTCTCACGCGAGGATAACGCTTACGGCGCTTCGCGCCTTCGGCAAAAAACAGAAAACGACTGTTTTGCAGTCTACCTCCTACGCAGACGCTCTTTGGGAGGAAGTTGCGTGACGAGCCCAAACAGCGTCTGCGTAGGAGGCTACGCCCGTATTTGTGGGCGTGAATTGAATCTCAGTCAGTTTCGGTTTATGTAACGCATCATTCATGTTTGGATGAACTTAATACAAGAAATAACTTTCTGTTTCAGTTAGGCGACTCTACACAAATACAATTGGAAAATGCTAAAACTAGAGACTTGTATGGTTTACTGAAGCGGAAAACCCACACCGTCAGTCAGACTGGCCCAGTGAAGTAGAACAGCATAATAAGTCTTGATGAAATGCCTGGAAAAAAAATTTCACCTCCCTAAAGAGCGTCTGCAAGGAGACAAAACTGAAAAAATTCCAGTTTAAATTAATTCATAGGATTGTAGTTACCAAGAAGGAGCTTCATTGATATGGTATTAAAACGGACGATGAATGTCTACTGCGATGAGAAAGATTCAATTGATCATATTTTTCTTAACTGTCGATTTGTAAAGATTTTCTTAAACAACGTAATTGACTGGTTTAAAGCTGCCAACAACTCAAACTTTGCCCCAACAATTGAAGAGAAACTATTTGGTATCACATCGGGCCCATACGAAAAAGAAATATTAAAGAAATTTAATTACACAATCCTATTTATGAAATACTACATATACACCAGTAAGTTGCAAAACCAAGCTATTTACCTTCCTGTCTTTGCTAAGAAAGTTCTATTTAAGTACAAAATAGAAAGCTTTTAAGTTATTAGCTACGAAAGGGTGTTCCTCCCAATTCAAGCGCAAAACCATACATGAAATTAGTTAGTTATGCTAAAGAGAAATGTTAACGTCAGTACTGTTGAAACCATTGTAATGTAAAGTAGGGTAAGCGATATAGATAACAGTTTTTGTAATTCATAGTAGTGCAGGAAGTCAATAAAGTACAATATACTAATTAAAAAAAAAATTCATGTTTGGATGAAAAGGAATAGATCGCAGCATATATGAAATTAGAGGGTCTCCAATAGGGTTAATCAATCCCCCCAACCCGACCGGAATTTTCCCTCAATTCCGTAATCCCGACGGTTTCTACCAGCTAATCTTAAGTCCTTACCTCAACAAAAACTATCCTTGAAGTTCCGTGACCCAAGCACTGACTATTAGGTTCAATTAACTGTATCTCTCTGCACTAAAACGATGATCGAGTTCATTTGTTTTTCATGACTAGTTTTAATCGAGTTGCGTCAGTCCATGAGTCATTTTTATGGTCTTTTCGTTTTCTTTTTTCTCTTTTGCCTCTTTTGTTGATAACGCCTGCCTTCCGGATCGCTTCGATACTCTCGGAGATGACAGCAATCAAAGAAGAGCATTGAAGGTACATATCACACCACACATATGGCAAGTCACCGTCAATCCCAACTCATCTAGGCTCATCTAGGCAGGGGCAGATCCACGGGGGTGGATTGGGTGGCTAGCCACCCCCCATCGGAGAAGCCCACCATAAAAATGTGGGGCCAAACGTCGGATAACTTATAATATATTAACGTATAGTTAGGTGGACGACTGTATCATCCACCCCCCATTAAAAAATCCTGGATCCGCGCCTGTCTAGGAGCTTCTTCAACAATTCGCTGCAGTTAAACTATAATTCTGCTACTGAAGCCGACAGTTCTTCCGAAACGTGAAACCGTTCCAAGCAAAGAAGTTGCCTCGCGATCCAACGACGGAATTCCACGAACATCATCGCCGCCCTGTCGTTATTAGTACAAATGACTCCGTCATCCAAATCTTCGCTACTGCTTGAATCGTACTCCAGTATGCCGTCTTCCTCGCCTGCTTCTTCGGCCTCGTTTCTCTGTTGTTCCCCGGAGCGTTCAAGGGAGACTGACTCACCCGGTCGCACCTCTCTCTGGTAGAGGAGGAAGGCAGGGTTCCGGCTCTTGTCATTGTTGTCTCTTGTCTGACAGAGCGCTGACGCACTGCAGTACCAAACGTCTGTGCCCAGTCCCTCATAACTTGCACGCACTGTGGTGTCATTGGCACAGTTGGCAAGGGTTATATAACAGGCATGGCCGACACAAACATGGCACGTTCGGGTACAGGCGGATACCAAGACTTTGGATTTGTAAAATAGATGGGTCGTTCTCTTGAGACCTTCTTTGGCTGCATTTCCAAAGTTTTTTGCATAATCCACCAGTGTGGAAAGTGGATCTTTATGATGCACAACAGGGTGAATATTCTCCACATCCAGCGTCATGCAACGTACGAAATTAAGGGCATCGTATCCGTGTAATTCTAAGACTTGCTGAAGTTTTTCAAGCCACATTTCACTCAACAGTCTTTGACGCCACATTACCCTGAGCACCGTTGAGGGTTCTCGGTAAATTGGCCACCGCATCTCTGACAGAGTTCTCGTTGCTAGGCAAGACCCGAAGAGTACCACTAACGAGCTCGACGCCTCTTGAATGCCAGAGAGGCTGCAAGGCTGGTGCTTTTCATGGACTGAAAAGGCCTTATAGATCTTTCCTACAGTATTCAAGAATGTTGCCGTTTGTTTAAGTGAGGTTAGGATCTTGATGCAGTTTGTCTATGCATCACAAACGTAGACAACGTGATCGCACTCCACGCAAAGACCAGTGGGTTGGTAGAACTCGGTCCTGCTGGCCATTCCATCCTTGTTTCCCTCACTTCCACTCCTAGAAAAGACTTCGACTTCAGTGCCTGGGGTTTTTCCGCCAACGCAGAATTCGGTGGCTCTTGGGATCTGCATACAAGATGCCAGCTTTATACGATTCGATGCTTGGGCTCATTGAACCGTACGAGGTACCACGATGAATCACGCGCGCCTTTTTCAAAGCTGACAGAGATATCTCGTCAATACCCTGAAGATGGGAAGCATATAAGCACTGTCCGAGAATAGATATCGACCCGACATGTTACCAATCTGCTTCCTATTTGGTCAACATTGACGCCTCACCGCGAATCCCATATCTGTCTCTCTTCAAAATAATGGCAGCAAGGGAGCTTCGTTTTACACAGGTACCATAGACGAGACACGTATCAACTACACGAATAGCCTCAAACTGATAACAGGCTTGGTCCTTGTCATCCCAGAAATTGGCGTGGTCTGAATAGAATCCTTTCCTTTCATAATCCCGCTTTACCTTAGCGACATGATTCAAAATGCGGGACTTCATTTCAGCAACAGTTCCTACAGGAGGAAGAGCAAGCTCATTTACTTTCTCTAACACTTCATTGCAGTTTCGTAGTTTGGTGACATCGACGAAAACGCTTCTTTTGACAAGCTCATTGAATGCAATTGGCCCATGGTTACCAGCTAGAAATACGACATTGTTGTCGTAGTGAACGTCTTTAGCAGCTAGCGCTTTCTTAAGTCAATTCACTTTTTTAATCGGGTTGTGCAATTGAGCCATATACAAATTTGAAGTACCCATTTCTTGATTTAGAGTGAGAAATAGCAGGCTGCCGTAGGGACCCATGGTGATACTGATGAGGTGAGGGCACATCCCCACTCTGTTTAATTCTGTAAAGTGATCCGTTTCTGGAATAATCGTATGGCTCACGAAATCTAGCTCTTTAAGGTACTTGACCAGCCTTAATCGGCCAACCTGATTACTGCTGCCGGATCCTGTGGCGATCTTTGTTTCTCACATGATCATTTCGAGGTAAGAACTTTCGCATTATCTTCCTCACTTCGAGAGATGCCTTGTTCCTTAAAGTTTTTAAAATTGCCAAATTTCCCCTCTCGTTCTGCAATTTCAAATACCAGTTGGCAAAACCAGCCTGTGAACACTGTCAGGAATTGGAATAACCAGAGACAACGACGGGTCGCGTGTGCCGTTTTCCAATTCTTCTAGGATGTCTGACATGGCTTTCTTGTTGCCTTCTTCGCAATCAACAGTCACAATAAGGACGGCTGCCTTAACGCACTTTTTACAATCCTCTATACATCGTTTGCAAGCATGCAGACTCGGAAAGAAGCTGGTCTAGCTATGTTGTTTGCACTCCTCGCATACTACCTTTTCTTTGAAATACTCGTTGCATGCACTATAGCAAATGTTTACCATATTCCAATGGTACCATATTCCGAAACGCCTCACAGACTTGCAGAAGCTTGCAAGTTAAGTTGTGTCAAAACGATTCTTCATTTCCTCGCCGGTTTCACGTTTTTGGCAACATATTCAACGGCACAGGGAAGACTACAACTGTTGTATAAACGGTAACAGCAGAAACAAGCTAGTGCTTCAGTGAAGATGTGCGCACTTAAAAAATCAGGGCTCGGTTGTGCATGGGTTCTCCGGACCAAAAGTGGCATCCACATTTAAAGTCAGTCCACCGTTTAGTTTAGTTCGTGGATGGAACTGAATTGAAGGTTTTAAAGCGGTACCGTCATTGGCTAAAGCGCATGGCACTACCTTCAGTGTATCAGTGTCAATAAGGACAACTGTATTTGAAACACCATCTGTTGAAGATAGGTCTTTTTTTATCTGAACCGTATGAAAAGAACCTCTTCCTTGTCCTGCAAACACTGGTCCCGAATCATATTTGTTGTCCGACGTCCACCGAGATAAGAAAGTGTGTTAAAAAATTCATCCTCGCTGTATTCGTGTCGCGGATCATGATAATAGAATACTATTACGTCTTGAAGATATTCATTGTAAAATATTCTTTCCTTCGATACTTTTCCACTTCGAATTAGTTCATCGAGCTTCACACAGACGAGATCAGCACTTTCTACACCAATTGCAATAAGCCGCCATTCCTTGTCTATGATTATGGAATCAGATGAAGAGTCGGACTCGACAGACGGTGCACTGGCGTCGCTATCTTCAGATGATAGCTGCATGCTATTGTCACTCATACCGTTCACTGAATTGCTTTCTCCGTCTGAACTACAAATGGTAAAATGGGCAAAATTGGAGACTTAGGATCATGAAACATGTGATATTACTAGTTTCCATCCTAAGTTTTATCAACGAAACGGAACAATTACGTTTATACTTTACTTTTGGCAAAGGCTGTTCTTATTTACTTCCGCATTTAACAAGTTTTTATGTCACAAGAACTTACTACGCTCTCGTGTCCTCCGTATTGGAAACATCTACATCTGAATCAACAGTCAGTTGAGCACTTCCCTCGTTTGATGTTCCCTCCTCTGATAGCTTTCGTTTTCGGTTCAACAGTTTTGTTGCCTTTGCGGTGTTTTCTTCGCTTTTGATTGGCACGATTTAAAATGATCTAAGAGAGAAGTAGAGACTTCAAAATAACACTCGTTGATCTAGAATCAAAATCATTGAACTGTAGTGCAATTTTTAGATAACTGGTTCATTCTTGCCGGCGCTGCTACTCTCATCAAAATTTAAAAGAATTCAGTTCGGTATACCGTATGTTATGCTGCCTGCTCTCATTCATCTTTTTAGTTCTATACAAACGACCCTGTCGGGTATAAATAATTAAAAGTCAACAGGTATTGCATAGTGTCACTTACGAGCTTGAAAGTACCGGGGCGATATTCTTCCGTTCAGACCGGAATCATTGCGCAGCTGAACCTCACCCCGGCAGATCCCACATTTAATTTTCCATGCCCAGAGTGAACCTTCTCTCCGCGGTAAACCAACTCACTGCTGGCCAATGTTTTTAACTTTGAAAAGGAAGTCATGGTCATTGATATACGAACCACTGAAAAAAAATTTAGTTAATGAGGAATCTGCTTTAAAAAGGGCCACTTGGATCAATGTTATACTTTGAATGAAGTGGTGCCATCCATGTTTAATCAGTTTGTGCGAGATGTTAATGGCGCTTTTGTCATATTGTGAGAGTTAAGAACCATAAAGGGTAATGATCAATTATGGCACATCTTAAGTACCTTCCTCAATCTTTACCCTCTCTGTGGAAGTCAACGTCCGCTCCTGGTGGACCGGGTTTTAGCCGCTTCTTCCGTCGATTGACCGCCGTCTTTAAAAACGACTTCCACTACTATTCGTGGTGAATTAATAGAGAAGGCCAGTTCGATGTGAAATATGGTAACCATACTAAGAGAGTACGTAGGTGTAAAATAATCAAGAATGGTGACGTTAAAGATAGAAAAAAACTGCAGTTATCCATTTCACTTACCTTGTAGAGTGTCTGAACCTGTCCTTATTGGCAGGTTTAGTAAAACTTGGACGTCGGTGTTAATAGCAAAACACTGCGTTCCTTTGTTTTGGTCAGACTTGTCGAGCCTTACAAGTTTTGCCTCTGTATGGCTTCCAAGCCCAATGTTTTTGGCTAGTCACCATTGCCTCCGAATGGCAAATGATAAAGAGAGTGACTCAGTGTGGTTTCTCGGTTAGCCTGTTCTTCTCTACTTAAAATGGTTTGCCTTACCTAGTCTTTAATGTAGGTTTTGTAGGTGTATTTCTATTATTAGTAAACTTTTAAGGTACTGTACTGACTACTCCATAATTTTATAGCCTGCAACTAGGGTATCTAAAAGATAGTAATGCTGCGGCACATTCTGTTGATAGTGACATATTTTACGCAGCGATTTATCTATCTGCACGTTCCAAGACTTACAGTAACCTTTATTTCTCAAAGTAGTGTCAAATTGTGCTCTGTAACTTAAAATCTGTCCTTGTATGCATCAACTTCATGCATGATGACGCATCGATGGCGAGGTGTGACAAAAAAGCACATAGTGATCTGAACTATGTTTGGACATAAACGATACACATCGATCTTCCCTTTAACAGATCGCGAAAATCGATACATGAGGAAATTGTAGGAGCAGAAATCTAACTCAGTTATAAATTCTGTACTAGTACGCATTAAATGTCTCTAGAATGTTGACAGACTGTAAGTAAGTAAGTAAAGTAAAACCTTTATTCTAGTGTGAATGTATTTAGCCTAGATAGACTAATTGGGGACACACACACACATAACAAAATATATGCTACTTATGAAATTAAAATATTTACAAGAAAATGATTAAAATTAAGGAATATGGGAGATCCTATATAGCTTATGTACGAGATAAAATTTAAAATTTAAAGAATAAAATAATTCTATTGACTACAAAGATTACAGCAATTGCTGTTATTAGTTAAAAGGTCGGCCAGGTTCAGTTTTCTTATTTTGTTTATAAAAACATGTAAACTGGGCGAATCTCTTTGATTGTCAGTAAGTTTTGACCATAAGAATGGCCCGAGATATCTAACAGAATGCTTGCCATAACGTATAGTTTCAAAACGTGGTAATACAAAGTCACTATTTCGTAGCGAGTGTGTAGAGACTTTGCAGACAAATAGTTCAGACACGCAGTAAGGTACAAGACCATTTTTGACTTTGTACATAAGTGCTGTAATATCCTGAAGCCGTCTATTATATAAGGAGGGTATATCAGCACGCCTTAGAAGTTCTTCATATGTAGAAGAGTGGGATTTATATATTACCCTTAGGGCTCGTTCTTGTATTCGTTCTAACTTTCTTTTGTCCGATGACTTGCAAAAATGCCAGATTAGATGGCAGTAAGTTAGATAAGGCAGTATAAAAAATTTACACAATAGTAGCTTGGCCTTGCAGGGTATCAAGTTTCGAAGACGCGAGAGTACTCCAACTTTCTGGCTCGCCTTAGTACATAGTTTGCTAGTATGCTCAGTGAAGTTGAAGTTTTCATCTATATGAACTCCTAATAATTTGATTAGTTCTGTGTTCGCAATATCTAGATCGTTTATACTCAGCGTTATGTCGCTCTTGTCCTTATCGAGTTTTCGTGGATTGATGTTTAGGGACTGAAACTTGTCTGGGTTGGCCAGTAGAAAGTTATTCGAATACCATGACAATGCTTGCTGACCCTGTGTTTTCATTCTGCGTCGTACTGTTTCATGTTCCCATCCTTTGACGTACATTTGGTGATCATCAGCATACATGGTTAAGTTTACGTCTTTGACGTGAGCTGACATATCGTTCTGGTAAATGTTCCATAGTAAGGGACCGAAAGACGATCCTTGAGGGCATCCCCGTTCCATCTTTGTCCAGTCACTAGTAGCATCACACATTTTTACTCTGTTCAATCTTTCATCAAAAAATGATCGCATAAGGTTTAGTGATCGCTCTCCAAATCCATAAGCTTCCAGTTTCTTTACCATCAGAGAATGGCTGAGCGAATCAAAGGCCTTACTCATATCTGTAGATAACACTGATACCAGTTGCTTACTATCAACAGCTTGTTTCCAATCCTCAATCAGCGTAAGTAAGGTTGTTTCGCAACTATGTCTTTTTCTGCAAGCTGTCATTCTGTAGTACAGAGTTTCATCATAATGGCTTGTCACCTGATTGCTCAACAAGAATTCAAATATCTTATCAACAGCTATAAGGGAGGTGATAGGGCGATAGTTTCTAGCATCCTGTCTATCACCCTTCTTAAATACGGGTGTCCACTCACCCATCTTCCATGCGCTGGGCCAAGTACTCTGCTCTATACAGTTGTTATAGAGGCTGGTTAACGATGCTGCTGTTCCTTTAGCCACATTCGTAATTTAGGTGGTAGTCCTGTGTCCCATCCACTGGACTTCTTTGGATTAATCTTTTCCAGTGCCTGCTCTACTTCAGCCACTGTGAAGAGCTTGAATTCAAAATTGGTTTCTTTGTGGGCTTCTCGTATGGTCTTAACACTGCTGTGGTCACTATGGTCCTCTTCCTTGATATTATTCACGTGGTCTCCACCAATACTCAGTGCCGCATTAGTGAAATATTTGGCTAGTATCTCTGCCACTTCCGTTTGTTCCTTAACAGCATTATCACCCTCCGTTTTAAGGTTTATTGCTTCCGATTCTTTGATCTTGTTGCTGATAAAAGGTTTGAACGTGTCATAGAATTTCGATGGTCTTGATTTGTGTTCGTCCGCCTTGGTATACCAATATGCTCGAATTGCTTTTCTACGCTCTCGTGTAGCTATATTTCGATACTTCCTTTTCAGTTCCATGTTCTCTGAGGTGCGGTCTTCAGCAAACTTTTTGGCGTACTTCCTTTTGTTTCTCAGAGGTCTCTTCCATTCCTGTGTCATGTAAGGAATATCCCTTTCCCTTACTCTTGTGCCGAGGACGCGTCCATCGCGATGTGTGAAAATGCTAATAACGCTTCAGCTTTAATTCATGTTTGGATGAATAGATCGCAGCATATATGAAATTAGCGTGTTGTACGGTTTTAGTCTTTTTTTAAATTATTCTACACGCTTTAGTAAAGACGAATTTCTCTTCATAATGAATTCGACCAAGGAGGCGAGACTGCTAAGAAA
>OZ026604.1:15469753-15504753 GCA_964020085.1 Micromussa lordhowensis
AATGAAAAAAGCCAGAGCACTCGGATTGAATTCCAAAGTTATTGATCGACATCTTTTTGTAAACAAAGAAAGATTTACCTGTGGAACCATTCCGGAACGCTTTAAAGAGAGCCCCATGGAGACTGAAATCACAACGTAAGTTTACTGTTCTGCCTCTTGTAACTATGCTTTTACCCTAAAGCTTTATTCCTCGTTTTTTCTCTTACATGTATATACAGTTGCCTTTATCAATAAAAAAGCATTGTACAGTTTCATATATAACTCTAAACAACCTAAACAGAGTCGAATTTGCATACACCAGCTAACCACAACACTCCCTCGGGAGCGTTTTACATAATAGGTGTCATCATGTTCTTATTGTTGTGTATGTGCTTTCCTTTTATTTATGGAAGAGACGACAACACTTTGTTTGTCACTTGCATATATTCTGTGTTTACATCCTACTTTTTTAGATACAGGTACGCCTTACAGCAAGCGAGTCAAATACGACAAGCTAGGCTTAAGATAAGTCCAAAGAAATTCAGGTCAATTAGTAACTGCTTTAATGCATGATGGATCACGAAATTTCGTCAATTAACTTTAAAATAATTTCTGAACTGAACGTAAGAGGTTTAAATAATTCTATTAAGCGAAGGAAAATCTTTAAGTGGCTTCATAGGCAGACCGCTCACTGCTACTTTCTCCAAGAAACCTTTAGTACCGAACAATCTATAAACACCTGGCGATCGGAATGGGGTGGAAATATCTTCTACAGCCACGGATCAAACCATAGCAAAGGTGTAATGATTCTTGTTAACCCCAGATATCAATTGGAGGTGATGAGAAGTACCAAAGACAAAAATGGAAGATCAATTATTTTGGAAATCAAACTGGATAATCGAAACCTTGTTCTTGCCAATGTATACGCTCCAAATGACATTCCACAACAAATCAAGTTTTATCAAGATTTAAACCAAACTCTACGCGGATTTTCAGATAGCAACCTCATAATTGGAGGGGATTTCAATTGCGCGCTAACGCCAAAAGACAGAAAAAGTGTGAAACAGGGTTCGAACAAACATACTGTCATAAACGAAATCGGAAACCTATGCTCTAACTTCGCTCTCACGGATATTTGGCGTGAATTAAATCCCAAAGCCCAGTCATTTACGTGGCATGACAAAGCATTCAAGTCCCAGAGCCGACTAGATTTTTTTCTAATCACAGCTGATTTAGTTTATGTAACAAAAGAGAGTAATATTATGCACACTCCTTTCTCAGATCACTCTGCTATTATGTTGAATATACAATCGTTCGACCAACGCAAAAAAATCAGGTCCTGGTTTCTGGAAATTTCACGCAAGCTTGTAAGAAGATAAAGAATATGTAAAAAAAGTGTGTGAAAACATTCCGGCCTTCATAGAAAAGTACAAGGACGTCTCAGATCTTGGCCTGAAATGGGATGTCATCAAGATGGAAATCAGAAGCTTTACAGTGCAGTACTCCAAAAGAAAAGCTAGATCAGAGAAGGACAAAGAAAATCAGCTACTAATAAAACTGAACGATCTGCAAGAAAAACTATGTTCCTCGAGGAATGACCTTAATTTGCTGAACGAGTATTTATATACACTAAAGGCAAAATTAGAAAAACTATCGAACAAAAAAATAAAAGGTACGATTTTGCCTAGTAAGGCGCGATGGTATGAGAACGGAGAAAAAAATTCCAAGTACTTTCTCCATCTAGAAAAAAGAAACTCCTTAAGGAAAAAGATTTCAAAGCTAAAATTATCTAACGGTGAAGAAACTGACAACGCAGAAACAATACTTGAAGAAGAAAAAACCATTTACAAAAATCTATACTCTACTAGAAATGTTAATCCCAATGACTCCGAGTTTGATATATTCTTTAACAACAACCTGTTAACACCTCTTAATGAAGAGCAATCTAAAAAATGTGAAGGCGTGCTAACCAAGCAGGAGTGCTACCAAGCTTTAAAACACATGGACAATGGTAAAAGCCCGGGCTCTGATGGCTTCACATGCGAATTTTATAAATTCTTCTGGGATTATGTTAAACAAAACGTTGTTGAAAGCATAAATTATGGCTTTGAAAAACGCCAACTATCAATTTGTCAAAGAAGAGGTATCATAACACTAGTACCGAAAAAAGACAAACCGACCAATCTCCTTGGCAACCTAAGGCCTATCTCACTTCTAAACACACACTACAAAATTGCCACGAAACCAATCACAAAAAGGCTGGAAGCCGTTCTGCCACTTGTGATAAACGCTGATCAAACCGGCTATATTAAAGGACGGTACATCGGTGAGAATGTGAGACTCATTTGTGATATTATTAGCTACACCGCAGCAAAAAACCTCCCCGGTCTTGCTATCTTCCTCGACTTTGAGAAGGCATTTGATTCCATAGAATGGAACTTCCTTTTTAAAGCTCTTGACAAGCTTAATTTTGGTCCTGACTTCAAAAATTGGGTACAAACATTCTATTGCAACATTACTAGCTGCGTCACAAACAATGGTTTTGCTTCTGATTTTTTCAATCTGGAACGAGGTGTCAGACAAGGTTGCCCACTATCAGGCACACTCTTCGTAATTGGTATTGAAATTCTTGCACTCGCGATTAAGAAAAATCCGAAAATCGAAGGCATCAGAGTAGGAGCGCGCGAAATAAAAATCACACAGTATGCGGATGACACAACAGTTTTTCTAAAAAACCCTGAATCAATGAGTGTTTTGCTTGACCTTCTGGAGAAGTTCAAAAGATGCTCGGGATTAAAAATTAATCGCACGAAGTCAGAGGCAATGTGGTTGGGAAAATGGAAGAACAGAGAAGACACCCCGTTCAACATTAAGTGGCCGAAAGACTCTGTTTTTGCATTAGGAATACACTTCTCCAACTCAGAAAAGGTTAGCGGAAAACTTAACTTCTATGAAAAATTGGATGTTTTGGAAAAGACCTTAAACAATTGGAAGAGACGAAAACTAACGCTATTAGGCAAGGTTAACATTGTTAAATCTATGGGCCTCTCAAAGCTCATTTACAATGCATCCGTGCTTCCAGTCCCTAAAAACTTCTGTGATCAGGTAAACAAAGTCACCTTCAATTTTATCTGAGACAACAAAATGGCCAAAATTAAAAAAAACACAATTATTGGCGAACGCAAAAACGGGGGCCTAAATATGATTTATTTTACGTTAATGAACAAAGCCTTAAAGTCCATTTGGATAAAGCGATTCCACCTGAGCGAGAACTCGGCATGGACGGTTATTCCCAATGAAGCCACATCACACTTGGGAGGCTTAACCTTCCTCTCAACCTGTAACTGTAACAGCAAGGATTTCAACATCAAAGAGCTACCACTTTTTTTATGAGATAATGCTACAGTACTGGTTTGAGTTTAAGGATATGCAGAGTAATAACATGTCATACACAAAGAAAACGACTATATGGAATAACCAAGACATCAAAATTGATAACAAGACGATCTTTTTCCGTACTTGGTTTGATAAAGGCGTTCACACCGTAAAAGACCTTGTTGACCAGAATCTAGATTTCCTCACCTATGAAGAATTTCAACTTCGATATCAGTTGCAAACAATTTTTTTGACCTATTATGGACTAATAAACGCTATTCCACAAGAATATAAAAAAGCAATAAAACAAATTAATAGGTGTACTGTCAGAACATCTCATACAACCATGGGAGAACTTGAAAGTGTTAACAACCAAAGTCATTCATAACAGTTTTGTGAAGCATATGTTTGAAGAACCAACCGTAAAACAACGCCTCATTGCCAATGGGTTACCACCGGACCAAATAAGCAGATACTTTAACTTAGCCTTCTCCATCACTTTAGAAACGAAGTTAGCTATGTTCCAGTACAAGACTTTACATGATATAGTTTTTACTGAAAGCAAGTTGTTTAAAGCTAAACTTGCAAGCAGTGATCTTTGCTATTTATGCTTAAAAACAAAACAAGATCTAAAGCATATGCTTGTTTCATGTCCGGTGGTAACAGAGTTCTGGAAAACCTTCCTGGAATGGCATGAGACTCTAACAGCAGCAAAACTAGAATTAACAACCGTGAAAATATTGTATGGTATTATAGAAAACAACCGCTTTTTAAAATTAACTAATCACCTCTTACTAATTGCAAAATACTACATATACTGTTGTAGCATTAATAAAGAACCTTTGTATTTTTGTTCTTATCTTACAATAGTGATAAGCAAGGCGGAAATCGAAAAACAAATATCAGTAAGGACCAATTCAAATGAACGTTATTACAATAAATGGAAACCTTTAATTGACAAGGAGCTTGTAACCTAGGTTTGTCTATTACTTTTCTTTGTGCGTTGAAGGATTTTACGCAACTTTCTTTGCAAGTCATAGTAGGGAATGTAAATGGTTTCTTTTTCTTATGGTGTATTCTAATGTATTGTAAGTATTATTTGTACGTATTGTAAAGGTAATATCGATTTTGTTAATAAAAAACTCTTTATTTTAAAAAAAAAAAAATTTATACAATTAAAAGCCACCTGTTTTTCCCCGCTCCACTACTAGCGTCATCAAGTACCTACATGTAGCAAATCCCTGTGATTGTCAAATTTGCATAAAAACAGGACAAAAACTGACCAAAAATGATACATCTTTTCTTGATTCAGTTGCCCCCAAAATGTGCCAGATCGCATCTTCAGCCACCTAGGTTTTGAAAATTTTCTGGGAGAGCATACCCCCGTACCCCTGTAGAAGCTCATGTCCTTTGGACGCGCTGGCTACTTACATTTTTAGTTGACTACTTTAAAATCTGCACAGCAGAGAGCACTGTTTTATCGTACATTATTTATAGGGATATTTACAAGCTAAGGTCAGAATCAAAGTTGCTGGGTAATGAAAGATTAAGGCTCTGAGACTTAATTTTAAAAAAAGTGACCGAAGAAAATTCTAGACAAAATTCATGTCATGTTAAAAATGATTTTGAAGTAACAACTGACTTGGAAGCGCTTCACTCCCAAATGGCACAGCAGCTTACTTTTCTTCATTCAAAGATGTTTTCACACCAGAATTTGAGAAAGTACGGAAAATTTAAGGTCTTTTAAATTTAAGCAATAGAGCACTTTTTCCGTGTTTATATAACCTCATCTAAACACGAGGAGGGTCGGGAGAATTCAAGACAGTTATGCAAACCCGACACATAGTTGTAACTTTCGATAATTCTCCCAATCCTCTGAGTAACCAAATGAAATCTCAAAAGTATGTGCGAATCTAAAACGTCACAACCATGTTTACACACTCTCATCTAAACACACCTATCGACCAATGAGAGTGTGCATAGTGGCTCAATTGTTTTATAAAACCCAGTTGAAGTTTCAATTTATGCACAGTGGAAACAATATATCGAATTACTTTACACACGCAGTTATCGCGGGAAAGTACATGTAAAGAGCTGTCACACAACATGTATTTCGAAACAACTGTTTGCCAAGTTAAAGAAATATGACTGAAATTTTTCTTTCAGGAAAGGAATACATCAATTAAGTCAAACGCTTTGTCTTGGAGTTTGTAAGTGATATAGTAAATTCATCTATGCCTTAACGTTTTTAATTTGTCACATGTTTCATGTACATAAAACACAACTGTTCAGTCATACTATAAGTAACCAAATGAAATCTTGGCTACTGCTCCAGAGCTCCTTGCTATCCACGGTTACATATATATGTTTCAAGGTAGTTAATCAAAATTAATCGACTTTGCTTACTTAAATGGATAATGATGAAAATATGTGATAACCTGTAAATATGTAAAGTCGCGGTGAATAAAATAACTTACTTTTAATACACACGAAACGACCGTTACAACTCTCGGTTCACACACTGCAAACGCATACATTACCGCTGCTTAAATAACTACCGAGAACAACTGATGTTACGTAATGGGCATGCCACACGTGCGGAATTTGTCACGACACTACATTCCCTCCTTTTCTACGGACAAAAATTGCAAGAAAAAGAACTAAGTTCGCTAGCGCTTAACACACTATGACATGTCCAATGTTCCTCACTCCATCAAAACAGTCTCCAAATTATTAACGCCTATTAAGTATCAAAACAAAGTGTCTGGATCTTTTGAACCTCTTAATTTCTTAGCGATAAAACAAAGTCTCCAAAGCGCACAGGCCTCTTGACAATTCTTGAGGACCTTCGCACAGTTTGTTGACTTATCGCCGGACTTGTTGTCTGCATTTGGCTTCCAGTTTCTCCTCCCTTTTCCGGCGACTTCTGAAGAGGTTCTGGCCTATTTTCAGATACTCCTGTCACTGCTGGTGAAACAACTTCCTGCCTCTGCCCAATTTCTTCTGACAAACTGTCTTCTTTTCCGTTTGGTCTGGACACACCATCTTGCTCGTTGTACTTCTTCATGAACGCAGTATTCCTTCTGAATTCCTCTCCAGCCTCGTTTCTGGCTGTTACTTCTGTTCCAGTCTTCTGAACCACTTTGAAAGGACTCGGACGGAAGTTAGTCGAAAACTTATTAGACTTTTCCGCTTTCAGTAGCACAGTGTCGCCAATCCGTATGGACTTGGACGTTGCCCCTCTACGTGCGTCGGCATAAGCTTTGCCCTTTAACTTATACAACCAATCGCGATCTCGAACTTCTTCTCTAGGCACCTCTACGGTTTCTCTTCTTAACTCTGGCAACTTCGTCCTCATCTCCCGACCAAACATTAGGTAGAAGGGTGTGGCACCTGTGGTTGCCTGCGGAGTTGATCGGTACGCTGTTAGCCAAGTAACCAACTTGGTTCGCCAATTCTTCCCTTCTAAATTAGCAATCTGAAGAGACTTAAGCAATGAACGGTTCTGGCGTTCGACCTCGCCATTTGCTTGAGGCCACAGTGGCGTTGTCCTGCGATGCGTAACGCCATGTGCTTGTAGAAACGACTCAAATTCTTCTGACACGAACTGGGGACCATTATCTGTCCTCAGGGAAAACGGAACACCAAATCTGGCAAACATAGGGGCAATTGCCTCTATAATCTTAGCACTTGTAGTAGACTTCAAAATAGCAACTTCTAGAAATCTGCTGTAATAGTCAACCACCACCAGGATGCTTTCCCCCGTGGGTAGGGGTCCTAGCAGGTCCGCCGCGCAATCTTGCCAAGGAGCACTTGGGGGTAAAACACGGGACATCGGATCAGGTGGGTCGCAACTGGACATGACTTGACAGCCATGGCAAATCTTGCACAAATTCTCTACGTCTTTATCCATTCCTGGCCACCACACCTTACTTCGAAGACGATACTTTGTCTTCACCACCCCCTGATGACCCTCATGTGCCAATCTGACTACCTTGTCTCGCAAGACCTTGGGCACTACTATCCTTGTACCACGAAGCAAAATCTCGCCATAAGTGCATAATTCGTCTTTGACATGTGCATATGAAGGAATCGTACACTTTTGCCAGTTCCCAGATTTTACACAGTTCTTAACTAAGCACAGTTCCTCATCATTGTAAGAAGCCTCTTCAATCTCCTCCGGTGACAATGCTACAGGCACGCAGCTCTCTACAATGGCTCTGACGAAATCGTACTCGTCACCACACTCTAACGGTTTCACGGAATTCAAACGAGATAAAGCATCAGCAATGTTTGTTTTCCCAGGCCGATACACAACTTTGAACTCGTACCCCTGTAAGCGCAACACCCATCTCTCGGCAAGTCTTGTTACAGCATATGTAGTGTATTAGTGTATAGTAGTACAGTATACAATGTGGATGTAAAGTAGTAAAAAAAAAAAAAAAAGTTTTTTCTTGCACCACCGAGACGCTGTTGGGACATGCAGTCAGGAAAAAATTGAATTTGGTCACTTCAATTTTACATTTTACTCTATCTTAGAGAAAAAAACAACATTTGCATTGTTTCACTTTCTCTCACAAACTGTCTACTGAACACAACGGCTGAAGTTTGCCAATACAAAAAGAAAAAAAATACAACAACCACCAATATTGTTTCACTCAGGTCCACTTCCACAACCAGTGAAAAGAAGGCACTAGCCTGCTGGTCCCGGGCTATCGACAGCCTTTTTGCCGCACAATAATGTGTCCCCTCCCGCACCGAACGCACAGATCTAAAAATTGTCTAGCATAGATCTTGAAAATAGTCTTGAATAAGTCTATTTTATGTCTGGCGGCCTTTTTCAAAGGAAAGTCTTGGAAAAGTCAATAATTTGAGCTAAAATGAAAGACCTTTCTAGACAATTTGACAGCTAGACATTCTTAGACTTAAATTAGACATTCTCGAGACTTTCTACGGAGAGCGGTTTTGTCAGCATAAAAGTATCATAAATGTCTAAGATTGTCTAGAACAAAAGACATACTCAATACTTTTCACTCAACACATCGGTCAAACAACGCTACAAACGACAAGAATGTAAAATTGTCACCGGTTAATTTCTTGTGCGTGCCACGTTCAGTTTGGACAAACCCGCATAGCAAAATTGCTTCTCAACAACAGCGCAGTTTAAGCTTAATGCTGTCTCCTTTATAGAATAATCAATGCAGATCACATCTGGGTGCAAATTAGTTATTTAATGATCGTTCAAGTGATTAAGCGATATTTAAGTTAAAAATGTACACATTTTGTTGAATAAAAGTGGGCACCTCGAACATAGTTACCGTTCGGCGGCATGTAATCAACTCAAGATTTACAAAAATTGAAAGAAGTCTTAACCGATTGAAGCAGAGTTCTACTCGGTAGCCACTTATACAAAAATGCAAGCAACAAGTTGCACATTGATCAAAATTTTCCGAGTGCCGATACATTTCTGAATGATAGATTCTAAGTTATGGTACAGTGTATAACCACAGTTGTTAACCGGTCGTTTCGCCAATGAGTCAGTTCACCAACGACCAGTTTGCCAACATATGAAGTCGATTCGCCAACGTCGAATGTCAGTTCACCAGCACCGCTAAACTACTGAACACAGGGCCACTTTTGCCCTTACACGCATATCAATAATTATTCCTCGTTCTTTTATCCACTGCAGAGCAAAACAAACCGCTAAATATGTGTACCCAGAACTTAACGCCATACAACTTCGCTGCAACTTATTCCTCGTTCTTTCATTCACGTGCCATACAACTTATTCCTCGTTCTTTCATCCACTGCCGAGCCAAACGAAAAAGTATTTTGGACATTGGGTCCTGAAGTGACTGGCATATAAGCGTTAACGAACTGACATTCGACATTGGTGAATCGACTTCTTACGTTGATGAACTGGTCGTTGGCGAAGTGACTCGTTGGCAAAACATTCATTCATTCACATGCTCACCTCGATCAGTCCTTTGCCCCTACCATTTCTTGCGCTAGTAAATGAAATGTACTACAGTAGCTGCATATTAATACGAGTGCTGTAGATGAAGATCCCTTCATTTCAAAATTATCTCCACAGACATGCCGCCGCTTATACAAATTCCAAGCTGCCATAAACATATTTACGGACACTGAAGAAGATTCTCTCAAACAAATTGGGAGAATTTTGAAGGAGTTTATCTTTTTCCGACAAAAATACAGCACTTGAAGACACAATGAGATTTTCCCGCTTTCAAATAAACGGTCAAGTTCTCATTTTTTAAACCGCGCAGCCGTAGGCTGGGCGGTTTCTTGCTCTGCCTTCGGTTTTTTAAACCGCGCAGCCATAGGCTGGGCGGTTTCTTGCTCTGCCTTCGTTTTTTTTTAAACCGCGCAGCCCTAGGCTGGGCGGTTTGATCGTGGAGCTGCCATTGGACATCCATTCATCGATAATTTTCTCTTTATCAGCAATGATCTTTGCTATTTGAGTTTTTCCGCAAGCGAACCTCTTCGCCAGCTGCCTGATGCTTTGCTTTTCATCTTGTGAGGCACGGATCACTTGCACTTTCTCACTTAGGGGTAAACACTTGCGGCTCTGACCATCGTTTGTAGCCTGTCTTGCTTTCTTTTTCGCCTTACTCGAGCTGCTTGCTGTTTCCACTTGAGGACTCCCCTGTATTTGATTCACTTGCTGCTCTGGACGATTGACTGGCTCCTCTTCTTTGAATTCTTCATCTCCGATCAGGTTTTCAGCAGCATTTCTCTTGTCGAAACAGGGCAAACACCAGGCAACAGCAATACCTGCCTTCCAACCTGGATTTTCCTCGTCCGCCCACACCGAACAATCACTTGACTTATTACAAACTGGCCTTTCGCACGTTAAACAAATCTATTTTGTAACGTTCGCGCAGTTACTGCAGCACGACATATTCACAGCAACCTACATGTACACGTGTATAAACTCGCCAATGCACTGAATATGGCAGAAAATCACACTGATTGACACGCGAATTACGGGATTATATTGTAATCTGTCAAAATGACACGAAGCAGTGTACTGTATACAGTTAGTATCCACGACTACAAACTACAGTAATAGAGATACTGTATTTCAATCAACACGATAAAGCAAACTAATTTAACAGGCTAAAAGTACCGACGTCAAGATTTTAGGAAATTAAAATGAGCTGCCCACACACGTACAAACACTAAATTTACTTTCATTGAAAAAGAACCCGATGACAAGCAACAACAGTAAACACACGCTGTGAAAAGAGCTGTATAAAGCGATGGCAAACAGGATGACAGAATCGTACGTAATGGTTGAGTCCTACATTCGCGGTTATCATGTATACAAAGATGCGGCTGGCTGGGATCCACAACTAAATGAGGAAAGGGCCCTTAAATGCGAGCCAAAGAACATCAAGGACATGAATGCGGTTGCTGTAGTAAGGCCTAATTTAGAAGATTGCAGTCTTGAAACCACAGCCAAGGAACACGCGAACACAGTGTCTGGATTCGATGAGATACTTGGTTACATTCCTTTGAGGATGGCTGAATTTGTCACCAAGTTTTTAAAGCGCGGAACAAACAAAGGGAAAGCCATCATAACGGGTAAACCTGTCAACAGAGGAGCTGGGTACGGCATGGAAATTCCTTGTAAATACGTTTTTTATGGTGATGTTGAAACATCTTTACCGTGGCTCAAGTCCAAGCTTGATTATCTGGGATACAGTGTTTGGTACAATTAATGATTGAAAACAGAAACAAGAAGTAAAGTAGACCATGACGAACGTGGCCATAACTAGCCCCTTCACGGACGTTTATTTTTTTCGTAAGATATTGGCGAGCGCCAATATCTTACGAAAAAAAAAACGTCCGTGAACAGGCTAGGCCATAATTAACGTGACACTACAAATGTTTCGTCCGACTCTTGTTAATGTCAAACGAACGGACAGCTTGCTTTGCCGCTGACAAATTGAAATTTGTAAAAAGCGATCTGTTCTGTTGCTCTGTTAAAGGTCATATTTTTGTTAATTTATTGCAAATTAAAGACAAATTTCATTGCCAAGAAAAAATTATGTACATGGAGTGTCCGCTTATGAGAGAGCGTAAACAAAAGAAAAATCCAATTTTCATTTTCAAAAGTGTCCGCGTCCGCATACGAGAGAGTGTCCGTTTACGGGAATGTGTAAATAGAAAGTTTGACTGGGAGGTAAAAACGGGGATTTAAAAAGCCGTCCGTAAGTAGAGCTGTCCGCTTACGAGAGTGTCCATTAGCGGAGAGTTGACTGTATTTGATGAAGGGCAGGCGAGTCACGTTTCGCAGACAGTGTAAGTAACCGCGTTTTTTTAAAGCGCGGTTTACAACCGCACCGCGGTTCTTGTTAAACCGCGCAGCCCTAGGCTGGGCGGTTTCTTGCTCTGCCTTCGGTTTTTTTTGTTTTGTCGGTGAGCAGACCCAAACTCCCACGGCCAATTGTCTTCACCGGATGATGTCATCATCAGCCAATTACAGGCCATTTCTCAGCTCTTTTCGTTATATCTCCCCCTCAGGAGGGTTTTGTCAAGTTAGCGAATTAACTGTTTACACAAAAAAATGGCGGCCTTCGGCGATGGGCGTCAGGACAGGATAAAGCAGGACAGGATAAAGCATCCAATTTGGGACCAGTTGCTGGCTAGTAAGGCTGAAATTATCCAGAGTTAAGCTGTATTTTCGTTTTGCATGCAAAACAGAACATTTTTTAATCTGGAATGTTTGCATTGTTTCTGTTCACTTTCAAAGGGGATATTCAATGCGCTAAAAAGGTATTACGTCTGGCCACGGAATACGCTGACGGTGATAAATGTAAGATCGTGTATAGTTCGCCAGAAGCAATGGTGGAATTTTCTGGGGAAAAAAAGTTAAAACTTAGCCTTAGTGCTCGTCAGAAACCCTTACATAAAATTGATATTGAAAGGTCAAGGTATTTTTTCATTAGACATAAACATAATTCTCCGATTACAAGTCACGCTAAACTCGCGCTATGCAAAGAATGTAATCAGATAATCCTTTTTTGTATATTTGCTGAAGGGCAGGAGAGTCACGTTTGGCAGACAGTGTAAGTAGCCGCGTGTTTTTAAAGCGCGGTTTACAACCGCACCGCGGTTCTTGTTTTTTTTTTTGTCGGTGAGCAGACCCAAACTCCCACGGCCAATTGTCTTCACCGGATGATGCCATCATCAGCCAATTACAGGCCATTTCTCAGTTCTTTTCATCATATCCCCCCTCAGGAGGGTTTTGTCAAGTTAGCGAATTAACTGTTTACACAAAAAAATGGCGGCCAAATGGGGGAATGGTCCAACCTGGGCCAACATCCTTCGGCGATGGGCGTCAGGACATTTGCAATGATAAAGCATCTAATTTGGGACCAGCTGCTGGCTAGTAAGGCTGAAATTATCCAGAGTTAAGCTGTATTTTCGTTTTGCGTGTAAAACAGAACATTTTGTAATCTGGAATGTTTGCATTGTTTCTGTTCACTTTCAAAGGGAATATTCAATGCGCTAAAAAGGTATTACGTCTGGCCATGGAATACGCTGACGGTGATAAATGTAGGATCGTGTATAGTTCGCCAGAAGCAATGGTGGAATTTTCTGGGGAAAAAAGTTAAAACTTAGCCTTAGTGCTCGACAAAAACCCATATGTAAAATTTATATT
Source organism: Micromussa lordhowensis (assembly GCA_964020085.1). Lineage (NCBI taxonomy): Eukaryota > Metazoa > Cnidaria > Anthozoa > Scleractinia > Lobophylliidae > Micromussa > Micromussa lordhowensis. The sequence continues at coordinate 15,482,799 of OZ026604.1, forward strand.
AAAAGGTCAAGGTATTTTTTCATTAGACGTAAACAAAATTCTCCGATTACAAGTCACACTAAACTCGCGCTATGCAAAGAATGTAATCAGATACTCCTTTTTTTCGTATATTTGCTGAAGGGCAGGAGAGTCACGTTTCGAAGACAAACCGCGTTTTTTTAAAGCGCGGTTTACAACCGCACCGCGGTTCTTGTTTGATGTCAACCGACGATAGCCGACGCATAAGTTGATATGTTTTTTCAGAGTGGGACCAATCAAATTGAACTTCCTGTGTTCTCAAGGACTTGCAGATCAGATTTAAGAGTATAAGCGTTGTCACGAAATGGTCAATGAAAGTGTTTTACCATTTACTGGTTCACTAGTATTGACACCCAAAACAATTTACTGGTGCTTTTGGAGTGGCAGCTATGCTAAAGAATAAATTCTGTGGGACACATGCATTAATTCAGGACATTTGAAGCACATTGTACGGTATGTAGTTGGCACGGCATGTCACACGCAAGGTAAACATTGCGAGGCCTAGGCATCCAGTGTATTAGGTGAAAACTGAACAAAAATGCAGCCCGGGAGAGAATGAATATTTCGAAGAAAAAAAAGAACCTTGTTCTATTATTTGTAGCTTTTGTATTAAGCTTACTTTTATGGTACTTGATGTGACGACGATCAGCAATATTATGGCCAAAAACATTAGGCCCGTCACGCTGGGATTTTACGTGCTTGTAAAGTGAATTTAGGCACATTTACAGTAATAACATTGCCTGACAAATGTTTCAGTACTGCAGCGTAAGCAAATTAATTTGGTTTGTACGCTATTGCATATTATTCAAATAATAAACAGGCCAGGCGAATGTGTCGTCGTGGCGTTACTTGGCCGAAAAAATCCTTGTGCTGTTGTCGCCACAAAAACAGCATTGCTTGCGTCAATTTCATTGATTTGGTAACAGTGGGCTGTTTCTCGTCTATTCCATGGTTTAAACATAACAATTCACGGAAATGTCTCTTGTATGTCTCGACTAGATAAACCTTCAAGACAATTTTCAGCCATGGCAATTGAACGGCAACTCGATACCTCAGAACATGCGGCCTTGTTTTCATTACCGACCAGAAGAACTAACCGTAGATCTAGTCAAGATCTAGTCTAGATGAAACCTCAAGACTTTTCTTACCCAAGCGGGTGAAGCAGGACTGTAAAAGTCTCTCAAGACATTTGCTAGACTCTCAAGACATTTTATTTGTCTTGGAGAGGTCTAGAAAATGTCTAGAAGACTTTTCCTAGACCTATTGCAGACAAATTTAGATCTAGCCATTTCGTACGGGCTCAATTAATGACATGTACAAATAACAATGTATGCACATATTTATCAATAGGCCATTTCCAAGTCCCTTTGTGCCTCTGTTTCAGAACAAGTCTAAGTGTGAAACCATTCAAATGAAAATGAAATTTATTTGCATTTTCATATGAATGGTTTTGCACTCATTTTGACACGGAGACTTGTTTTGACACGGAGGCAAAAGGGAACTTGGAAATGGCCTTTTACATGGATATCATTAGATAATATGGACAAAATTGCCATGAACATTCACTTACTAATGGTGGTCCCCCAAGAAAGATTGTTCCCTGTTGTTTGACAATGATGCTTTCATCAGCCATGGCTGGCACATAAGCACCTCCGGCTGTACAAGAACCAAGGACCACTGCTATCTATTACCTCAGAACAAATACATGAATTAATAAATAAATTAATTAATAATTGTTGATACCATGAGGAGCCAAAGTACGGGGCTGAGTGAAAAGAAATACTATAAACAATCAACCCGTTCTTTGAAGAATGACTGGCACAATTTAGAGCCATCTTTGTCGCTGCTTTCATGTCTCTTAAATGCCTCTCACTCTCCATCTCACCCCACATATAATGTACAGAACCTTGCTGAAACACACCAACTTGTTCTCTCTATACAACATGTGACTGCAAGATATCACCATTTTCATGTACAATGGGCTGCTGCCTTCAAACATTCAGTGGCACGCCATCTGGGTACAACCTCAGGAACTCAGATTTCCATATCTCCAGATTCTATTCTGTCCACCGAGGCAAGCATTCCCTACAATATCTCTGACCATATTTGTGGTCAAAACTTGGACATAACGACAGACAAATAATAACTCTAACATCATTTGTCTTGAACATCTGCAGAAAGGACTTCGAGAACCTAGTTTCAAACAAGAAGAAGATCTTTTAGATCTCATAACTGCGCTTTTAAAATTTAACTGTTTTCTTAGCACTACAGTGGCAACGCAGTGAACATTCCAAAGCAGCTCTTGATGATTCACTAATTACTGTAGACAGCACATCACTTGATCAACACAAACTGTATTACTACGCAATCGCTTTTAGCCTTTGTGAAATCTATGATGACTTAATGGTCATCTTTCTCTAGTATACCATACTGCAGTTGCTTAAAGTCAAAGGGGGTCCATAAGGGAATAATATCAAATCAAAAATAACATGGCTTAACCTGACACTGGTCCTGATTTTGATCATCTAAGAGTCAGAAATGTTTCACTACTATACTCTAATTAATTATTGTTGGGCATAATATGACATTGTGGGAGGTGCGGTAGCCTCATGGTTAGTGCGCTCGTCTCCAGATTGAGCAGTCTGGGTTCGAGCGGTCTGGGTTCAAGCCCTGTGTTCTTGGGCAAAACACTTTACTCTCACAGTGCCTCTCTCCACCCAGGTGTATAAATGGGTACCAGCGATCTTAAAGGACCCTAATAAGCTACACCTTTCTTTTTGTTTACATGCGAGAGTTTGGCTACTATAGTCTATTTGGAGCATGCTAAAACAAAGGAAGTCACTTTGAAACTACTAAAGATAAATTAAACACACTTTCAGGAACACAACTTACAGTAAAGCAATAAGAGTTCTCTTCATCGTGCAATATCAATAATTTCGATGGCATCAAAAATGGCAAAGGCTGATTAGGGTCCTTTAATGCTGGTCCTGTAACCCTGTGATGGACTAGCTTCCCATCCAGAGGGGAGTACAAATATTCCTAGTATTCACACTACAGAATAAACCGGAATAAGCTCTGGCCTGATGGGCCACTTGGATCGTGTGACATTATATATATAATAGCTTGACTATCGATGGTTTCACAAAAATATTGAATGATGCATGCATTCCACTTTCATTAGGCCCCATTTCCCAGTAGAGGAAAGGATGCAATGATCGTGATGATGACGACAATGACAATGATAATGATGAGGAGGAACCCAGTCCCATTCAGTTTCACTTGAGGGATATTTTGTAGTATAACACTTGATACATACATTCAACTCATAATAATTATTAAGAACTATTTCAACCAGAATGATGCTAATGTAACATATCACGTGCTACAGATATTGGCACTTAATACACTGCACTGTTAAACCTTAATGTAATAAGCATGTTTTTGAAGTTTCAATTAATAATATGTACCTGAGTGATTCCCTTGGAAGACATGGTTGCTTGATTGTAAAATATTCTTCCAAAATGGAGTTTATCTGGAAAGACTTCAGCCTGCCTTGTAAGATTAGCTCCACCTGAATCAACTAAATTAAACAATAGAGAATTACAAATAAGGTGCATGGTTAATAAATAATTATATGTTTAATAAATTAAAAGCCAGGAACAGAACTCAGAAACAAAAATCCTTAGCAGTAATGATTAATTTCCATGTGTGAATGTACATATATAATATAACTTGATTTTCTTACTGCTTTCATGTTGGTTTTCACACTATTCAGTTCCAACACCTTTTCTGAGATTATTTAATATTTTATTATGATGCTGTTTTTTACATGATTATACCAGATTATACACAGCAGTGTCTACTAACATGACACTATTAATGCCTAACACCAAGGAGCTCAAAAGTCTAACCGCTTTTAACACATTGACTCCCGGAGCTTTTTGCCAAAAACACATTTTTTGGACATTTTGGAGATTTTCAGCCTGGATATGAGCCAAATTAGCTCCAATCTAATCAAAAAGGCATTTGCAACATAGTAGCATGCCCTTCTTACCATTAGCACCACGTTTTAGGACATTTTTGCTCGGGCATATGCAGAAATCAAAATTCTGAGATGAGAAAGTGACCTACAGTGTGTATGTCTTTAGACTTTTCCGGTTTTTAACTTTTTTTGCGCCTTTCCTTTTTCTTCTTTCCTTATCTTTTTGTGGCAGTGATTGACCTTCTACTGGCCCGACTTGCTTCCAGTTTAAAAAATTTCTGAGAAAGCATCATTGAGACAGGCAATTTTTATCATGGAGTAGCTAAGTGTAGTCACAGGAAGTTTATCTCTGTATTTTTCAAATTCGTTGAAATGCGTTTCAACACAATTTTCGTTAAGCCTGGTATACCCAAATAGGATCACATACAGGTATTGGAAAATTATAATGTTCAAGCCATAAATGTAATGCAATTATAATTATAATTATAATTATAATTATAATTATAAGAAAATGAGATGGTATCGAAATTTGAAATAATTCACGGAGAACAAACATATATACATGTATAATATATTATATTTTTTAATTTTCAATACACTGCAGTATATTACATGTACTTAACGATAACATTATGCTACAGTGCATTACCTACACTAAGCATTATTTACAATACATCGAATCCTTGTCATAGACTATTTAATTATTTTTTGTTTTGCAGGCTATGGGTACAAGTAGTACTAACAAATTTTGCATATTCACATTTTTTAGAAATAGGACTGATATTTGTGAATTACAAGGACAGAATATAGCAGACCAAAAAGTCCAAGAAATCACATACATGCGAAGAGCAGTGCATAGTGTAAAAATGAACTCGACAAGAACTTCTGACTACGATGTAAACAAAATTTAAGGTGGCTGAACAAAGTTTTCAATACCTGTGTGTTGTTACCCTTGTCAACATACAGAAGGCCAATCACAAAGATTTGTTTGCCTGAACAATTAAGCTCTGGAGAAGTTTATATTAAATAAACAGAAAGTCTATTAAATAGAAACGATTTACTATGAACTTGCCTTTAATGTGTGCGTTCATGGGGGGCGGAATTTTGTTACCCTTTATCGATTATTGTCATTTAATTGTTATCTTGTCAAGATTTCTTACTAGTGTTCAGGGTTGTCGCTTAGCGCCGGCTGCCGGCGAAATTGTCCGCCTGAGAAAGAGGCAATCGTCGGTTGGATTTTGGGGTGCGATCACTTGGTAAAGAACAACGAACGGTTTTTAGGTTACGCACGTACAATCATTTGATATCTGAACCACATCCGTTATCGAACCGTCTAAATCAACCCAGTGAAAAGTTTGGGTTCGAATATCGGCGCAACTATAACGAATAAAGTAAATGGAAAAAATCTTGTTTTAAGTACTTGTTTAGCGTGTTCTCTTTACGTGTACTGCGTCCGCCATCTTGAACACGCAAAGCTTGGTAGCCCAGCATTCAAGGCATTGCAAAAGATTGGGGACGAAATTCTGTTCCAGGTCTCTCGCGAAAAATGGTGATCGGCTCAATGAGAATCTTAGCCGAGAGACTCTTTTCTTAGCTACAACCCTGAGTGTTGGGAAGCCTGTGCCTCCCATAAGGGAAAAAGATGTTGGAGACAAGTGGAGATGAATTTACATGGTGACAAGATCGATTGGATCCTGAGAAAGAGAGAAGTTTGGATCCTGGTTCACAAACAAGAAAGGTAAACACGAAGGATCAGGAAGGTGTTGAAGCTGAGAAAATCTATCAGGCAAGGCGTTCGCTTGGAAGTCATTTGGCTCGAGTAAGTACAATCATAAACAAGGTTAAAACCAGTATTGTCAAGACATGAGAACATGGGGAGGTTGGTGAAGTTGAGAAGAACCTTGAGCATGCACGGGCTCGCTATAGTGACAGGTACCAGATAGAGCTATATCATTAAGAACTTGCCTGTTGAGGAATTGGAGCATGTTGAGCAGTGTTACAGTAAGATTTATGACAATTACTTGCAATGTGTGAAAGCAACTGAAGATTACTTACGTCCAAGTTTACCTTGCACTTCAAAGTATAGTCTAAAGCCCTGCAATGGTGAACCTAAACGGTCACTGATATCTTCAACTAAATCAAAGTCGTCCAGATCTTCAAAATCTTCAAAACTGAAAGAAATGAAGAGAAATGTAGAATTGAAGAAGCTCATGGCTGACCAAGCAGTAGAGTTAGCACAGTACGAGGCAGAAATAGAAAAAAGGAAAATTGATATTGAAATGCTGAAGGAGAAAATGGCTACAGAAATACGATTTAAAGTTCAGTTAGAAGAAAAGTGAAAAGTGAGTGTGATTTGCCGTCTCTAGAAGATGGTGACAGTGCATCTCATGAAGAGAATTACGTTGTTAAGAATGAGGAGGACCAACTGTCACAAGGAGACACTGCTGAAAGCTGACACTACTGAACCTAGATGTACAGTGCAGTATGCGACAATGACAGAGCCGACCAAGCAGAAAACCATACTTCTTCATGTGATACCTGTGAAAATTTCGTCATCAGAAGGGAGGTTTATCACCACTTATGGATTGTTGGACAATGGCTCAGATGGAACCATGATCAGTTCTGATGTTGCCAAGGAACTAGGTCTAAAGGGAAGCAAGGAGGTGATTTCTGTAAGCACACTTTTGCAACAAGAAGATAAAGAGTTTGAAGTGGTAAAATTCAAGTTGCAGTCTGCTAGTGGCGAAGGAGAGTCATCACTGTTGAAGAAGGGCTTGTATCAGAGGAATTCAACATCGTGGAGACGTGCCTTCCAGAAGATATTGACAGGAGATCACACTCACACCTAGTGGGCATTGAAATACCTGCAGTGGAGTTGAGAAAGGTGTCAGTGTTTATTGGAAAGGATGTCAATAAAGTACATGAAGTGTTTGAAGTTCGGAAGTCGAATAAGTTAAGCCTGATAACCAACTGCAAGCTCTGCAAGGACCACTCGGTTGGGTCATAACTGAAACAATTCATAATTCACAGAACCATAGGAACATTTCAGTGAACTTTGTCACATGTGACAAGAATTTACATGACCAAGTAGAGACTTTTTGGAAAATTGAAGGGTTTGGAACGAAGAACACATTGAGGACTAGAATGGATGGTGAAGCAGATCATAGGCATCAAGACCTTATTTTGTCCACAGAGGATATGCGTGCGGTGGACATCCTAGAGAAAACAACAAAGCTTACTGCTGCTGATCACTATAAGACGGGGCTATTGTGGAGAAGAGAGGATGTTCAGCTACAAAACAACCGCAGGGAAGCAGAAATACGATTGCAAAATTTAAGACGAAAGTTCCATAGGGATTATAGTCTTCAAGAGAAATATTGTGCTACCATGGAGGACTACATGTACATAGCAAAAGGGTATGCTCGTAAACTGTCGGACGAAGAAGCCTCCAAATCCTGTCCCAGGACCTGGTATCTTCCCCATTTTGCAGTTATCAGCAGCAACAAGCCCAACAAAGTCAGGATAGTCTTTGATGCCGCCGCAGAACATGGAGGAATGTCCTTGAATAAGAACCTGCTGTAGGGCCCTGATTACACAAACAGTCTAGTTGGAGTCCTGCTGAGATTTCGCAAGGAGAATGTAGCTTTGGTAGGGGACATTGAGAGTATGTTCCACCAGGTGAAAGTCCTTCCAGAAGACCAAGATTCACTAAGATTCCTGTGGTGGAGTGGAAGTATAGATGAAGTGCCCCAAGAGTATGCAATGACAGTAAACATGACTCACCTTGCTCAGCTAACTCTATCCTTTTGAGAACCGCTGATGACAATGACGGACGTTTTGATCCTGTTACGATAGACACTCTTAGGCACAACTTCTATGTCAATGACCTCTTAAAATCTGTACCAAAGCCAGAAAACACAATTATGCTGATGGAACAGTTGATTGAACTTTGTGCTAAGGGTTAGGGTTAGGGCACGTAGAGTCAGAGACATTTGGTTTAAAGGTCTTAGAGCTGGGGAAAAGTAGCACAATGAGAGGCATTTTGTTGACAATCTGCTAGGTTTTCAACCCACTGAACCTTGCTGCATCAGTTATGTTGCCTGCGAAGCAAATCATGCAAGATCTGTGGAGAAAGAGAAGGCCATGGGATTAACCCCTCAAAGGAGAACTCCTCCAAAGATGGTTGCGCTGGAAAGATATCCTACCTCTTCTGGCAAAAGTGAAAGTTCCTATTTGCTACTTCAGTCGGTCTGACCATAAAGGAGCCACACTGCAGCTTCATCATTTCTGTGATGTGTCTGAAGTTTGATATGGTACCACTACATACCTATGAATTGCCTATGCTGATGGGAATATATAATGTGTATATATTATGGGAAAGTCCAGGAATGCCCCGATCAAAACTGTCAGCATTCCTCGTCTTGAGCTACAGGGAGCTGCACGTGTTGACCTTGCAGTGCGAAATGAACTGAACTTTGAGTTTGAACGAGTGATCTTTTGGACAGACTCTACAATTACTATGAACTATATCCACAATGAGAGCAGGCACTTTCAAACTTACGAGGCGAATCGAGTTGGAGAAATTCGAGACCTCACAGCACCAGAACAGAGACACTGTCCTGGGAAACTGAACCCTGCCGATGATGTCAGTCGAGGCCTTGAGATGACTGAATTTCTGAAAAACGAGCGCTGGTTGAAAGGCCCACCCTTCCTGCATAGAAGTGAGGATCGCTGGCCAGAAACCAAGTTCGAGAAAGTTGCAGAAGAAAAACTTGAGATAAAGAAGGAAGTGTACGCCGCCACAGTTAACTCAACAGCTCCCTTGAACTGTCTTCTGTACTGATACTCTAGCTGGAACACTCTTCTTCGTACACTTGCTTGGATACTGAAGTTCCTGCAGTTGTTCAAGCGGTCTGCGAAAAAGGAAGAGACAAACACATATGAAATCACGTGAAGTATTAGTCAAGAAGAAATTGAGAAGGCTAAGCAAGAAGTTGTTATCATGGTACAGAAGGGAACCTTTCCGGAATTGAAGGATCTCAAAGCTTGACGACAAGTGAAGACATCAAGTAATATTGTGAAGCTCAAACCAGTGATCATGAATGATGGTCTCTTGCGAGTTGGTGGTAGGATTTCGAGAGCACCTACATGTATATCTCCTGATGCTAAGAATCCTATGATCCTGCCAAAAAATCACCATGTCACTACGATTCTGATACGCTATGTGCACAAGAGAAATGGATATTCTATAGTCGAGCAAGTATTGTCCCTTCTTTGAGAGCAATTCTGGGTGATTAAAGGAAGAGCAGCAGTGAAAGAGGTGATTGGGAGATGTATATCCTGCAGGAAATGAATGGCACCAAAGATGACTCAAGAAATGGGAGAGTTGTCCAAGATTAGGCTAATGCCCTACGAACTACCTTTCACTTATTCAGGAATTGACTATTTTGGCTTCTTTTACGTGAAGAGAGGAAGAGGCAAACCTGCAGAGAAGCGATGGGGTGTCATTTCTGTATGTATGAATTCACGAACTGTACACCTGGAAATCGCCAAGTCACTGGAAATAGATGATTTCATCTTACTGCTAATAAGGTTTCTTAATTGAAGGGGGTCATGTGAAGGAGCTTCGCTTTGACAATGGATCGAACTTTGTTGGGGCCGATCGTGAAATTCAAGAAGCCATTGAACACATTGACAACAAGAAATAATAATAAGAATAATCTTTTCATCTTATGAAAGTCAGAAGCGAGGTGCTACAGTGTGGCTGTAAGTGGGTGTTCCACCCTCCAGGAGCATCACATATCTGGGGTTTTGGAGACACTTGCAAAATCGGTGAAGAGGAGTCTGAAGGCTATTCTTGGTAAAGATCTTATCAATGAAGAGGTAATGCAAACTCTGTTCACTGAGGCTGAACGAACTGCCAACTCCAGATCATTAACAAGAAATGTAAGTTCTTCAGCAGGAAAGGAAAGACAATTCAATGTTTGGAATTCAGTTATCTTTAATAATTGCTTGTGTAATCTTTCTATTTAGCAAATCGCTCGTGGAAAGTTCAGAAGTGTATGTAATTGATCTTGATTGTTGGCATTTGTGAATAAATCCTATTTTTACGACTACACTGTGTTTCATTCACCTCTTTCTCTACATGAATAGCTCTAACCATGTCTTTAAAATTAGTTTTGTTTATTTGAAAAAATCTAGTCATTGGATTTTCTTTATAATTTGCATGCAACAAGCTTGTAATAATGCTCACAAGTTAACACTATTTAATAATAATTTAACAGAGAGATCTTTAACTATCCCTTGTTGAATGTTCACTGGAATATCTACAATTTCCTTTGATAAAGTTCATATTTTTTCAATACTCCAGTTACTTAATTCCTAAAGCATTTTCATACCAGATTTTGTGAAATTCTAGTGAGTGGTTCTCGAGAAATAGGTACATTTCCGAGAAAGGTATTCCGCATTCAATCGCACTTTTTCAACTTACTACGCATACGCTGTATTTAACTGGGGTTTTTTGGTAACAAAGAAAAAGCTGAGAATTGCTGGGTTCTTTGCATTGTTACCTTTTCTAAAATACTGTTGTAATAAAAGACTAAAACAATCAATGCACTTTGTTCAATTATGAAAAAAATAGTACAGATAGTGCGGGCATTGAGCAAATAAAATGATCGCTGTATTGATGCCATGTTTGTTTTTTGCAATCCTTGTGCGCACCCTGAATTGCATTAGCAAGAGCATGTGTGAAAACTGTGTTCGGCCACCTTAATTAACAGAGATCAATGTTCCATACAAATTCAATTGAAGAGAATCACATGCCAAGACAAAGGCAGAATTAAACCACATGCTGTAAGCTTTGCAGTAGATTGTATGATGTAAACCACATGCCAGTTCGAACTAAATTACAATAATGAAAAATTAAAATAACTAACATATCGAAGTATAAAGATAAAATAATATAACGAAGAAACTATTGCTAATATTTGCAATAACGTCCGTAACATGGAAGTGTAATATAGTCGGCACTTATACTGATTGTACAGAAGGCTGGAAAATGATTAATAATTAGCTATGCCTGGACAGTAGTTTTGTGGCAAAATAACCCTATATTGGAGATATGGACCTAATCAAGCGCAAATCCGAGCAAACAAAAAAATAACAAACCGATTTAGTAACACTATAGACCATTTTGATAGGTGATAAAAGGAAACTATGGCCCAATGCCAAGTAGGAGTTGACACAGTGAAATCTACACTTGAACTGGTCTAACTGAAGAAAACCTTGTGGATTATCTAACCAAAGAACACTAGCGGTTATGACTATTTCCCAAACAGACATAGCAGCCGAGGGCTGGTCAACTACAGTAAGGCCTTATTTGAAAGTGACAATTACTTGATAACATCTATGGTAAAGTAAGTTCCTGCGACAAGAACTGAATAAATAATTATTTACATCATGTTTCAAAGCCAACCACATTAACTAAAGAAGGAGCGCTTTCCAGTTCTTGTTCAGCTATCGATGGATCAAATCATACCCCCACCTTCGTTGTATACCAAATAGACATTAATTTGAAAGCCGTTGTTCAACTCCAAAAGAGCAGTTCATTGCTTTGACAGCCTTTGTTCTCATTGGTCAGGCAAATGTTGCCACTTTTGCAGAATACACCGGTCAGTGGAATTACCACCAAAAATTGTTTATGACCCATTGACTGACTGAGCAAGGGAATAATTTCTTCCTCAGCAAATTACTATTAACTCCCTCCAGCTATGGTATCACTCATTCAAAACAACTGTTTTGGTGTAATGGTGTGTTCCTCTTTTTCCATAATAAAGTTTAAACTTGTAAGTCAGGGTGAAATCTTCCTTTTTTGAAACGAACACCATGATAAAGAACTTCTTTAATTACCAATTGGAAAAGATTACTGGTCATTACTGATACCATAGCATGGACATTTTCTGGGGTTCTCAAGTTCATAGTTTGTTTTTGGCCTGCTTTATGCTGAACTAGATCTGAATGTTATCACTCAAAATAAAAATAGGTCTGCAATACGTACTTGTGGGCTTAAGCATACTTTTATTCCATTTGGTTGGAGATTTTTGATTAACAAATAAAGAAGACTCGACTGTGCTCTGTTCTGTTGTAAAGCACGCAGGAAGCAGTAGAGCACGAAAGAAGTGTAGGGGAAAACACGAGACGTAGTCGAGTGTTTTTCCCCACTTCTTGAGTGCTCTACCGCTTCCTAAGTGCTTTACAACAGAACAGAGCACAGTCGAGGCTTCTTAACCAACCATTTATTAACCATTTAGTATTATTGAGTCTATAGTTTAAAGGATTACAAACCCGCTTATAGCAGAGCTAATCTAGGCGGGTTGTACTATTTACAATATATATTTACTGTGCAAAAAGTGAATTGATACAGTTGCTAAATAGATACACGTACAAAAACAATACAAGGGTAAAGCAAATTAAAATGTGTAAAGTAAAAAGTACGACTACATGCGAAATTAATAGCTATAGGGTGTAATAATTACTTGTGTTTAAATTCAATATTACAGAATGGGCATCAACATAATAGTCCTCAATCTCAAGTACAGTTAGAAGCAACTTATGAATCTTTCTTTTAAATGCTCTTTTCGTGAGCTTACGCCAATCTGGGTGTACACAGTTCCACAATCTCGTACCGAACGCAGGAAATGACTTAAGTTTCATATTCAATCTAGATTTCTTTATTTGTTTTATGATAAAGAAACCAGTAATTTTCCCCACGCATTCGCTTAACATTAAAAAAACCTTTTATTTCATATTGAAGAGAGATGGCGTGAGCGTGTACTAATCTCTGATAAAGCACGCTAAAATTAGCCAATCGTAGTCCTTGTTAGAATGGTTCAAATTATCTGATTGGTTGACTAAGGTCAAAGCTGTCAAAATGTCAACATATCAAAGTTAACAAACCATCAAAGTTCACAAACTCAATCGAATTTTACCACAAGTGCTAGTTTTTCAATTCAAAAGTAGGATCGAAAAGTAAAATGTTCAGTGAAATTCGGCCGAATTCTGGGCCATGAAAACCTGTACGTTGTTAACTTGACAATTAGAAAACAGGCTGCTTAAGGCTTGTGGCTGGTACTCGACAAACTGTTGTGCTGTGGTTCGTGAATGAACAACAATCGGAGTGGGATTCATGGGAAGAAGACTGTTCGAGGTGACAGCATCAGTAAAACTCGGGTGTTGTGACTCTTGTGGCCTTCCATTCAACGCACCGGAAAGGATATCGGAACAAGCTCTGAGTTGTTCACTTGAAGGGCGTGCATTGTAATTTCTGAGGCTGGCTTCACTGCGATGTCCCGAGATCGCCATGATGTGTCGCGATGGAACTTGCGCGTCTGACCACAGGGTGATTGCCGTCGCCCTGACACTATGATTGGTGTAAATTTTGGACAGAGATGCCAGTTTGGAAAGATCTTTCATCATCCCTGCCAGTTTGTTGACCCCCAGAGGTTTGTTGTCGTACCACACTTGATCTTCTTGTGTAGCAGCCCGTTTCGGGTACTGAAACAACGCTTCGCAGCGGGGATTTATTCTGGCCTCCTTCTCTACACTGGCAACGTCGTCGATTCCCCCAGGGTGGTTTTTAGTGGCCTCGTCGTGGGTCATCGAGACGTATTCGCGCCCGGTGTCGTCCTTCAAGAACTGGAAGCTTTGTTTTGTTAGTTCTCGCTGACCTTCGCGTCCGCGACGACACCAGTACAGGTTGATGTGAAACTAGACATTCCGCAGGAGGCCCCAAGGATTATCTCCCCGAATTGCACTGGAGGATTTTAATTTCTGGAGGTCTGCTTCTGGAATGGGAGGTTTGTGGTGGACGTTTTCTTTGTTTTCACGCTTGTTTAATTTTATCTGACTCTGCAGCAATTTGTTTGAAGCTTGAAATTCGGCTCCTTTTGAAATAGAAATTCCTCGGTTGAGTGGAGGATTGTTGAGGTATCTCTCTATAGCGTTGCGAATTCCAAGTAGAGATGCCCTTGAGTAAAGTGCACCATTTTTTGTGCGAGCTTCGGCGTAGAAATGACGAAGGTACTTATCTAGCTCGTTGTTGGTCATTTCGTGAAGACCCTTGGATATTTTTCTGTCGCGGCACCAAGCTGTTTTTAAAACATCAAAAAAAAAAAGAAAGATTGTATGGTTTTGGGGAAAAGTTTAAGTTTTTGTATTTTAATTATGTAGTTTATGTGTGTATTCGCGAGCTAATTAATTTCCCGGTTTTCTTTATTGTTAATTTAACACGAAATCGTATCGTACGAGTGTTATTAGCCGTGTTTGAGTTTGTGGCACCGTAGCCGAAACTTGTGGCATTTTTACAGTATTAAACTTACCTTCAAAAAAACTCGGATAGCCCATTTTGTGTTGTCTTTGGTGTTTTTCGTCTCTGCTCTCGTTATGACTTCGTCAATTTCAGCGCTTGACATGCTTACAAACCTTCAGTTACTTTTTTTGTTGTTGCTTGCCGGTCGCGGCTCGGTGTTTTCATCGGTAACTTGTACATGTTCCGAAATTTCACAAGAGCTTGTTTTCATTTTCGTCATCCAGGTCATACAAGATGTCCGGGTCACACAAAATCCCGAGAGAGAAATCCGGGAATAGGTCGGCCATTTTACAGATAGGTCGATGGCGTGACACCATCCACCCGTTCTCTAATCTCTGATAAAGCACGCTGATTGAGCCAATCAGAGTGTGCGTTATATGAAAACTTTATTATAATGTAATATATCAAACACGAGCGACAGTGTTTCATCGGGATATCCAAACACCGAGAAGAGAGTTGAAAACACGACGTGCAGCGGAATATTTTTGACGAAATTCGAGGTGTTTGGATAGCCGATGAAACACTGCCTTGAGTGTTTGATATATCTCCTCAATCGAAACAAAAACTAAGGAGAAAACGGAGGAGTAAAATCGTCAAAATCTATGCTAATTAAGATCGGGTATCCAAACCTCCTTCACGGTTGTGATTTTCTTTGTTTTAACTTGATGAATTATTAATGAGTTTGAGAATTAAATGTAAGTATCTGGGAGTTGAATTGCTACAAGTGAGAAGGCGATCACTGGAAAGATAAAAGTGAAGAAACAGTTGAATTAAGTAACATACCGTATTTTGGGGATTTCTGGTATCGACATAGACAAGCTGTTAACACTTTTAGGTGAGAACGTTTTCCGAGTTATAGGAGTGAAATTTTTATCCCGGGAGTGCCGGGATTTCGAAGACGACATGAACACATCTGAAAACCTTCCGATGGTGTCAGAAGTCTTCCAAAGATAGCGGAAGTGGAAACAGCAATGGCATTTCCCAATCCCATTCTCACCACATGTATCGCTAAAAGCGACATCGCTCCCAGTGCTTTCTATTTGAAGTAGGAAGTATCCTCATTTACACATAGTTTTCATTTCTTACATCGGAAATTGTGTTAAGCAAAGCTGCAGCCACTCACATTTTTCAATCAGGCGAGAGAATTTGGCCAGAAGCGTGAGCCGGTGTGAGATTGAAGTTTACTATCCGTAGGACTCCGAGACTCAAGCCTAAGGCATGAGAATTGGCAGGCACAAAGTTTGTTGCAGAATACTGTTTACTTGATTGAATTTATAGGGTATGGAGAATTGCCAGATTTTCGTGAAATTTTGCCAAAACATTCCAGGGATAATGACAAACGAAAGCATGTCGGGAAATTTTGATATGTAACATGTTCTTCCTGTGGCATCCTTTTACGCGACACATTTCACAAACTTTTAGCTACTCCAACTTTAGAAACGAATATCTAGACAACCAATCAGAATATCGAAAAAGCCTGACACTTTTCTTGATTGATGCCTTGTGAATAAGACTATGCAGCCATTTTGTTTGTGTTGCAGCATCCGATAACCAATAAATTCAACAGAAGAACCCTCCCTCGTTTCATACCTTACCGGCTCCAGTGTTCCTAAAACAAAACCTTGCTTAAATTGTATTTTTATCCTAAACACTAAGAGCTTTCTTCTGATATATAGTTTGTTAGGGTGGTATTGAAACTGGCGCATATAAAAAAAAATTTCGAATTCTTTTTGTTTGTGATTGGTCTCTTCAAAACCAATTACTCACTACAGTCAAACCTCTATTTAGCGGTCATCCTCCAGAAAAAGCCAGGTGACTGCTTAAACAGGTTGACCTCTTAAAAAAGGTGACCAACATTTACCGCATTATAGGGCAAAAAAACTGAACAAGAAAACAAAAGTATGCACACAATCTACATTTATTGTTCATAATAACTCTAACATAAAATAATTATAAGGAATCCATGCACTAGCCAACAGATTTTATAGTGATGTTGTTCATCGTCTTTGCCTTAAAGCAGGTAATTGACAGGTTTGGCTTCTCAATTAACCTGAAGTGAAAAAATAAGTTATGGTTATCTGTGATTTGGGATTGCATAACTTCATTTGGTGAAGCAAAGTCACTGACATTGTTCAGCACCAACAAAAGTTCTTTGTAACCTTAAAACTGTGCTCTGGTTAACCACCTACAATAAAATTAGCCAAGTCCAAATGGTAACTGTGTCCGCTATATAGAGGTGACTGCTTAAGAGGCTCCACGTAACAACGGATAAGGCAAATTTCCGACCTTCACCGATTAGCTTCATTTTTTCAGTGAAAGTCAACCATCATATCCAATGTACAAATATTGCATTTATTTGAATCAATTCGATTTTTTTCATTTTTTTTCGAGATGGTTTTCAAAGTGACCTCCAAACTGGCTAATTTGCCTTGGCAGATTCTGAAATTTTGCTACAAATGCCGCACACTGCCGAAACAAAGTTTTTCAATCAAACAACACTATGAAACCAAAACCCATTAAAATCTTGTGAATATTTTAACAGGAAAATCACAGGCTTTTCATGCAGTTTTAACAGGTTTCTCATGGTGCGGATTCAGGGGTTTTCATGGGGAAAATCCCATGAAAAAACCATTAAAAATCCCATGAAAACCCTCTTAAAACCACATTAAAAATTCCCAATTCAGGGCCCGTGAAATTTCCATTCTGAAAATCAAAAACATTAAAAATCCATGAAAATTCCATTAAATTTTCATGGATTCATGAATAATGGGATTTTCATGGTATTGGAAAATAAACCATGAAAATTACCACCAGATTTTCATGGTGTTTATTTCATGGGATTTTGATGGCATGCAAAATTAATGGCCCATGAAAAACCCATTAACGGGGAAATTTTAATGGCTCATGAAAATTTTCTCAGTAGTTTAAATACCTTTTCACAGTATTTTCATGGTCCATGAAATTTGACTCCCTGTCAATTTCATGGGCTAAAAGATTACTACTGCAACCTATGAAAATCCTATTAATGGTCCATTAAACCAACTAAAAAACCTCTATTCCCGCTCTAACGAAGGGCTAATGCTTGAAATGTCAGCTTTCGAATCTCTATGGTGGCCGATTCACATCAACTCATTTGATAAAACCAAATAACCTTTATTCCAGCCATTTTGATATCATTACAATGTGAGTGATCTTAGATTACTGATCTTGATCCAGATAACCCCAAATTAAAAATAGTAACAAAAAGCAATTAAATAGAGAACATGAGAGCTACATAGTTAGCCACTGAACAGTGAGTTCTACAAAACTGAAAACGAGGCACGTACAATCAAGTAGCAATATCATCTGTAATACATAAAGGGCTGTAGCCCAGAATTATAGAAAAAGAATATGAAATAAAGAGACCCCCAAATACAATGACTTATGAGTGACTCTCAAAATCCACTCGCCTGGTATTATTTTTACTCGCCCAGAAATATGCCACCCTCCTAAACAAATCTCCAATGATTCACAAACCCTACTATCACAGAAGCCCATCTTGCCACTTCATCACAGTCAGGTCGTTTTCTCGTTTTTATCGTCAACTTTTGACATTCCTTGGAAAGTGTTTTTCACATTTCTGTAGTTTCAACTAAAAACAGCTTAACAAGCAGCTAGCACTACCGAATTGGCATATCTCCATAGAATCGAGACATTGGAGTAAACAACTTGTCGGCACGTGGAAAACCAGTTTCTATTTCAAGACAAATCTTCATCTGTTCAGCATGTTTCTTTCGGCAGGAGGTACAAATAGCTATATGTAATTGCAACAATAAGACATCGACGTAAGCACATTTTTGCAAACAGTTATAAAGTTTGATTAATCATTTGAACCGAAAATTGTGGTTGTGGTGCCATAAACTGTTCACAAGAGAAGTCATTTTTCGGAGTTAGCTCATCGTACACAGACCCTTCCGCTCACTAAAAAAAAAAGATGTTTCCGGTGCTATGCCCCTCCCCATCCTTATTGCTCAAAAAGCACAACGACTATTATGATAACTACTTTCGTTTGTCTCACGAAACGCTCGTCCACCCCTCCCTCCCCCATTTTGACCTTCTCTGGATCCAACACTGCATAAAGTGTCTGATGAGTAACCTGGGCATACCTGGGGCATTTCACTTGTTTATGTGTCTAGGAGCGCGGGAATTTGATAACGTTGCTGAAAATCGGGCCGGGAATTCAGTGCTGTATGGTGCGGGTGGGTGTAAATTTGAGAAAAATGTCAGCATTTTGGCACAAGGATCAAAATCATGGCGGAGATCGCGGAGATTGAGACGCAAGAGGAATCATGAAAGAAAAATCATGTTCGTTTGTGACAACGTGTGTCGCTGGAGTGAAAGGGCTCCCAAAATCTGAGCGCTGTCAGACTATATTAAAATCACATTTCCAAATTTCGTAAATTCCAGTTCATCAAGCGTATGTTTTTAAGTATGCTCGACGAAAAGGGCCATTTGATCGCCTTATGTGATCCTACGATGGGGCTTTTGAAAACGTATTTGGACGGGGGATTGGGATTGCCCCTCCCGAAAATTCAAATGTAAAATGCCCGTGGGGGAATGTTGAAGTTTTGAATTGACTGGTATATAATATCATGTCTTCATTATCATTTGGCATCAAGAAGCCGAAGCTGATAATTTACAAAGGCCGTCGGTTTTGGAAATGCGTCACTGCGTGAAACAATCATCGCGAAAAGCGACAACAAAATATAAATATGTTGTCCTACTATTGGAAATAACATTAACTCACGATTCGTTGAAAAACAACAAAAATCAGCTAAAGAACTAGACAGCAGTAATAGTTTTGCCAAAAAGAATACATATTTCGTCGGCCATTTGGAAGTTTATGACGTGTTTTCCCGTCAAAGCTGTAACCTTCCCAGTATGCCCAGGGTGTTGGCATGTCTTTGGTGCTTGCCAGAATCTTCCAAGCGAGTGGTAATGCGTGTGATTTGTGTCGCCGACATCCCACGAATACCCGCTCTCGCCATGATCAGCTCGGCTTCAGTAAAATCGCCACATTTCGATAAATGACAACTCAACAAATGCGCAGAAATGTCCGCGTTGCACTCCGACAGAACAACATGGCTTTCCTTGTCCCTCGAGGATCCACAAGGAGTCTGAATGATTTCATGGAGTGAACAATTCCTTTGCTTAGCCGACATTTTGGGCAATTAAGACGAATGGATTGCGGAGAAGATTTTATATGTAATTGAATTAACGTAAAATTAAAGTGCGAATTATTTTTTACGCGATAACATTTTTTTCCACAGCGACATTCTGAATTAATTTTGAAACAATTTTTTTTTGCGATTGTACCCCCAGCGAAAATAAACTCATGCAGAGCCTTTTGAACTAAAGTAACTCCAGCAGCAGAAATTTTTGTGTCCTACGAAATTTCTTAAGAGGTAATTTTGGTCAAGAGAGCCAACATGGCTCGTCGGCTTAAGAGCCACTGCCTGTAATTATCAAACATCGCCCGACAGTTCAAAAAAATCGACCTCCATTTTATTTGATAAAAAGAATCTCTATACAGAACTATTTTCGAAAATGGAGTTTAAAAGGTTCAGCGAATTTCATTTTTCGAGAAATCGAGAAATTTCCGATTTCACCCAGATGGGGCTTGGCGCTAACCCCAAAATAGGCAAATTTTGCGAATGTTGAGCGGCCTCGCAAAGCAAGACAAGAAAAGAAATTGAAACTCTGTTTTATATCAAGTATAAGTATGACATTTAGGCTTCTTGAAAAAGGTAAGTTTATTTTTCCTTCGGCTTTTCCAAAAGTTTTAGAGGCCGATACATCAACTCCTTCTTAAACAAGGCCATTATGAGTAAATTTTACCCTAAATCCAAGGGCTAAAATATCAGCTGGTGCGCATCGTTTTTCCAATAAAAATAGTTGTTAGTGATTCTTAAGCTTTCATTTCTAACATATCAAAAATCCATCGGCGGCCCGTGAATACTTACTTGCTGGGGGAACCAAACGTCCAAGCCATTTTCAGTAGTTCGACATACCGCGCTACTCAAATTTCAGTGCGTGTCGGGAGAATTACTCGGTCTGATTTGTTTGTAAATTTCTTAAATCATTTGTTATTAGAAAAAATAGCCAATAGAAGATGTATAAACTCTCGTATCTTGGATTATTGTGATAAATTCCCGTATTTAAGCCTCTATTGGAACCAACATTAGCGCGTGACAGCGCTTACGTGACAGTTCAATTTGCTGCGAATTCGGGAACTAAAACTTAGTTTCAAAAAATGATACAAAATGTACTATTTCTTATCACTTGCCAGGTTTTTTCGAGTTGAGGATTTGAAAGAGTGTATAACTGAGGTCACGGGCTTCTGAAATTTGTATATTTGTGTTTGCTGATTTTGTATGCACATGGAAATTTGAGAAGCATAACAACGTTTTTGAGATTCGAGAAAATAACAAAAAGACCTTACTCCAAATACTGTCCACTGTTTGCTAGATTTCTTCAAGTTGAAGATCCAAAGGAGTAATACTCCAGGTCGTTGCTTCCTGAATGCACTTGAATTCGTTAATTTCCCCCCACGTATTCCAGCAGATCGAAATGTAATAAGCAATATTTCTTATGATATGTCTGATGAGGGCCTCTTCATATGAGCCCGGTCAACCGGGCTGGCTCGGTTTCCGAGATCTCGCCTCGCCACTCTTTCCTTCGTTAAAATTTCGATGTGTTCATAGGAGAGGCCGGGCTGGCCCGGTTACCGAGATCTCGGTTTTTGCGACCGAGATCTCGGTAACCGGGATGAAAATTTTCCCATATGAACACTCCAGCCCGGGTGACCGGGACGAAACTTTTTTGACAAAATAGCGGCCAAAACGGCATACTTTTTGCAGTCTATGTATTTCCACTTCAAAAGTATGCATATTAGCTTTATTAGTAAAGTTACAAGAGTCCACAAAGCTACGACAATCGTGAATGATACAAGTTTATGTTTCACTATTTTGGTTTTGTTTCTTGAATTTCATCCCGGTCGACCGGGCTGAAATTTCCCATATGAACAGACAACAAATTCGTCCCGGTAACCGAGCCAGCCCGGTTACCAGGCTCATATGAGAGGCCCTGAGAGAGCTGCGTTTGGGCTGTTTCAAGCAGTGTTATCAGCGCGGCAAAACCTGCCAAATGACCGACTGCTAAGATAACCACTAAAGAGTATTGCACTGGCGCTCAAAATAGGAAAACACTCGCAGTAAATAATCCTACAGTTTACGGCAGTGCTGTTTGGCAGATTTCTCAAGTAAACTGGACCAGTTTTTCATGAGGATATGGCTCTCTGTGAGTTTTCTAAACTTGTTGGTGGACCTTGTAGTGCGAGTGCAGTTACCCATCAAACGTGGCATGTGTTTCTATCGGGGAATGTGATAGAGACGTAAAAGGACATCTGAAGTTCTGCAAAATCAGTGGTGACATTTCGGTAAAGAACGAGTCAAGGCTGCTCCTTGCTCGAGCAGGTAAGCAACAACTGTCATTTTAGGTTATGTTATGTTTCTGATATCGTATTTATAGCATATGGATATGTTGCAATG
>OZ026604.1:15512253-15532253 GCA_964020085.1 Micromussa lordhowensis
TGTCTTTGGGTTATCATAGATTCGTTTCTAGATCAGGTCACACATTTGAGGAAATAGCTTTTAACTTAAGGTATGTCACGCTTCACACTTCCCGGATTTGGTAGCAGGTATTTTAGAAAATTCATAGCTCCGGCAAACTTTCACAGAATAAACTTGTTAAACCGTTAAAATATTGAGGAAAGATGAAACTTTTGCATGGGAAGTATTCAGTTTGTTTGATTGAAAACTTGTGTTTTGGCGGCGTCCGGCGTTTATAGCAAAATTTCAAAGTCTACAAAGGCAAATTAGCCAGTTTCTAGGTGACTTTGAAATCCGTCTCGTAAAAAAATGAAAAAAATCGAATTGACTCAAATAAATGCGATATTTGTACATTGGATATGATGGTTGACTTTCACTGAAAAAATGAAGCCAATCGGTGAAGGTCCGAAATTTCCTTATCCGTTCTTACGCGGACAGCCTCTTAATTGAGGTCAAGTATACAGTAAATATGTGAAGCGAAATTCAGGAATTTGAAAAGTGACCTCTTAACAGAGGGCCGCTTTATAGAGGTTTGACTATGATTACTCAGCCAATCTCTAACCGTAGTAAGACCAAAACCAAAACCAAAGTAATTGCCTGATTACTTTCAACACTCAATTGAAAACTGCTCTAAAGCAATTGTTTAATTGGTAATAGATCCCTCTCATTGGGTGTTAGCTGGGAATCTCCCACTATCTATAACAGGAAACAATCCGCGAATGTGCAGCTTTTATACACTGAGTGAGACTGGTTATGGATAAACTGACCAATCAGAGATCCGTTGTGCATGGTTACCACGTCTTCTATTGTTCACGTCAAAGAAGAAGATAATGGCTGGTCGTATGCAAATTGAGGATCAAAAACAACTTTGAGTCAGTTTGTTAAGCAATTGTCAGAATACTGAAAAATTATCAGTAAACTTTTAATGTCAACAAGGTTGTGGCTAGTTCTGAACATGAGAGTTCAATAAAGCCTGATAGTGGAGTCTGGTTCATACGGTGGCAGTGTAAAGTTTTAAGTCAAAGTTTTTTGTGATACTGTCACTTGACCCTTACCGTTTATAACTCCAAAATGTTGTTGTTAAATGTGCGAAGGAATTTTAGCTCTGCCAGAAGGTCTTTAAGAGACTTGTCCTTCCTGTACGCGACAATTGGAGGTTAAGAATATATTTGACTAAGTCTATTGCTCTCAGTTATAAGGTGCCAGTGTTTCATAAGAATCTTTTTAGGTTAGGCGTAGCTGGGTTGAAAGTCGTGATGAAAGGCAACACATTTATGGATGTCTTTGTTTTGTTTTGTAGTGCCTCGTTTCGTGATGAGAATTTTACTTTGGCTAGAGACGAGTTCTCTGGGATAACCTCGCTCAAGTAAAGGAGCTAGAAATTCTAGCTTCAGTAACTCGAATTTTTCTTTAACCGAGTTTGTTCTCAGTAAACGCAAAGTTTCTCCTTTAATAAAACCCTTCTTAACACTACGAGGGTGACTTGAAGAGAAGTGCATATATTGGAACGTTTCTGAAGGCTTGTAATGTGTTTGAACATCCAAAGCTTTGGCGGCGACTTAGATCGTCGTATGGAGTGGCCATAGAATTCTAATAAGAAGTGTTTGTTTAGTTTTGCAAGACCGGTTTCGGAAACAGAGTGGGTTTCCTTCTTCAGTTGCTTTTTGTTACAGTGCTCAAGCGGCTGTGAGCAGTTGTGGCCAGGGCTCGCGAATGCGCAGCGTTTATACACTGAGTGAGACTGGTTATGGATAAACTAGCCTGCGAGCAAGCTCTCCATTTGGGTCTCGGGTGAGATTTATTTTGGGAGATTTATTTTCGGCGCGAGCGGCCGCTAGAGGATTGGGGCGGGGGCGTGCTAGGGAGAGCTTGCAGCCATGACTTTTTTCATTTCTACTTCGCCTGGGCGAAGCGAAATCCCATTGGCTGAAAATGACATGCATCAATCAATTTTCGCGGCGAATTTAGAAATGTGCTGAGGTGGAAACATGTGAACTTGAAGAAAGTCGGGCGAAAAAGAAATGCTCTTTTTCCCTCGGTAAAGGATTTCTGTTGATTCTGCGGTTGTTCCTTTAAAGTTCAGTACGGAGAAAATTTGTTTCAACCTTCAAAGCAAAAAGGCTCGATAAATATTGCCCTCGCTAAGCAGTATGAAGATATAGGGTTGACATTGAAACAGTGCAAAGGAAAATCGGACCGAGTTTGTACAAGAAAGATCAAAGCGCTGTCTTCCCACATTGGTGTTTTCGCCTGAGCGAAGTCCCGTGAACAAAAAGGTTCCGGAAAAAAAAATGCTGTAATCTCTACGGGTCAAAAACGGATAAGGATACGAGGACGAAGAGTTTGGAGACAAGCGAAAGAGGTGAATAATTTTTCCCTCCTTCAACTGCGGCGAAAACAAGATGATCGCGGTGCCCTTTCAAGTAAATTTTGAATACAGATCGCGGATTTAAAGCAGCTGCCTGGACTTAAGGAAACAAAAATAGTAATGTACAGTATTAGTTTGAAGATGAATTCAGGTTTTAGCACGATAGGCAAAGCCACGGTCGATAAAATAACTGCAAAACTTGTAGGGAAAAAAATCACGCTTTCGCTTTGGCGTGCATAATTAATTCGAACATGCAGTCCTGCGCAAATTACGTCTGAAATTTTGAACATCTTTGTGCTCTTAGATAAGTTTTTCGCCTCATCTTGAATGAAAATTATTGTTATTTGACTTCCTGTTACGTTTCTTTCATTTGCTTGCCTTATTTCGGAATTTTAGGTGTTAAAAGTGAATAGTATTTTGGCACGCTGGACTTCTGCATATTTAATTCACAGCGACCCCGCGGTTTGTTTGTTTGGTGTATTCGCTCCCCTCAAATATTTTTTTGAGTCTTGTTTAGCTTCTACAAAACTCCTTAGGATAGAACTAAGTTGGTACTAAATTTACACAGTTGAAAAACGATTTATCTCAAACTAATTGCCATGTTTTTGTTGTACAACTTTCATCTTTCTCTCGCTGTGCTGAATTTTCTGTCGGGCGACGAAAGGATTTTCCGATTTCTTCTTTTTGAGTTGGTTTTGTGTTTTCTCCTATATTTTCTGGTGTTTTCTTGAATGTTATCTGTTATAGTAAAAGAATGAGAATTCTGTGGTACAATGTATTCGGTTTCGTTTTGTCCTCAGAAGTAAAGAAATTAACTCGTTTTTGCGTATTCAATTTTGTCGCCGTTTGCCACGCAGCAAAGAAAAAATAATTTCTCGTTTCTTATAAATTATAAGCATCAAGTTGAGTTCTTTTTGCCGATATTGTTGAATATTTAGGCTTGAAATAAACGAAATCATTAAACCTGATCTTGTGTCTGTGGTTACTGGGCACATGGTTTATTTTTGAGCTTTCGCTCGCTCTGAAATATTTCAAAAAAACACTAGGAAATGTACCCTGTGAGCAGTTGGATTCTCCTACGCCAAACGAGAGAGAAAGAGGAGAAACCAACTGCTCGCAGGGTAGGAAACCTGTGGTGGGTCACGGAAAGTTTGATGCAGGAGTCAATGGGTTAGCGGACAAATTACCAAAACATAAGCTTTCGCACTGTTTAGCAGCTCTTTCGCCACCACAAAAGATTGGAAGATTAAACTTTTCCCATATCCTGTGGGAAGTACAGCAAGAGCGTCATGATTAAAAGCAAACTTTTCACTACTGTAACTTGCCGTTCTTTCAGTTGGAACTGAACGTTTGTTGTGGCCTGAAATTTCCTCACAACCTCCGGTTTGATTGACAAGCTCCTGACAGATTTTAAACTTCCATTGAAATTTAATCCACCACGCTATTTCCGGGGTGGAAATGAAAATTCCTCAGTCATGGCGGCAAGCTCTCCCTACGCTCCCGCCCCAATTCTCTCGCGGCCGCTCTTGAGTCCTGCCCCAATCCTCCCGCCGCCGCTTGCACCCAAAATAACTCTCGCGTGAGACCCAAATAGAGAGCTTGCTCGCAGGCTATGGATAAACTGACCAATCAGAGATCCGTTGCGCATGGTTACCACGTCTTCTATTGTTCACGTCAAAGAAGAAGATAATGGCTCAAAAACAACTTTGAGTCAGTTTGTTAAGCAATTGTCAGAATACTGAATAATTATCAGTAAACTTTTAATGTCAACAAGGTTGTGGCTAGTTCTGAACATGAGAGTTCAATAAAGCCTGATAGTGGAGTCTGGTTCATACGGTGGCAGTGTAAAGTTTTAAGTCAAAGTTTTGTGATACTGTTACTTGACCCTTACCATTTATAACTCGATACTCGAAACTATCGAGGATCGAGTATCGAGCCTTGAGGCTCGAGGCTCGAGGCACTGTCAACTTACTTTTGAGCGGTACTGTACATGTAACTTCTCTTTTATTAATTTTCTTGTTTAACTATGTTATTGGCTGTATTGCTCTTGTAATTGTGTTTTAAGCAGTAATAAAATGTAGAAAAAATCTTGTCTGCTGCTTTGTAAATGTGACACTCTGACTACGTCTCAAGTTTTCGTTATCTGCATCAACTGCAGTGTATTAACCTGAGAATCTCTCCCAGATTAGAGTTAATAGTTAATGACGATAATGATAACTTGACACGTAATTGGAGCGTCATATTTACAAAGCAGCAGACAAGATGAACTGCCTTCACTTCTATTCAAATCCCTTCTAAATGGATCAAAAAGATACAGGAACACAGGTAAATAATGGTATATTTATTTTAGATGAATGTAAAGGATTATGTTATTGCTGATACAGTGTAACAACAACAACAACAACATGTCTTTATTCGTGCCCAAAAAAATATAATAAAATAAATAAATACCAAGAAGAAAAAATTACATGATAAAAAGAGCACAGCCACTTAGAAATAGCTGAAGCTAATCGAGCTAAGTGGCTGGGCCAAGCGGAAAGACACTTGCAAAAAGACATACTGAATATATACACACACACAAAGAACAATAGACAAGGGATGTGCTAACGCAAAAGTGAAAAATACAAAGTACATCAATGAACCAGTCAATAGTTGGAGATAAGTAAATCTTTTAGGAGATTTTTAAAACAAGTACGACTCTCTGATTTTAGTGAGTCTTCAATGGAGTTCCAAACTTTAGCTCCAAAAAAACCAATGTTAAATTTGCCATAATTAGTCCTGGCTTTAGGCAGATAGTATGAAATCTAATTCGCCAGTCTGGTCTGATATTGATGCACTTTATTGATACTCTTAAAGAAATCGTTAAAAATTAAGGGCAGTCTATTAGAGTAATAGTCGTACATGAATAAAGCACAATACAAATATACTAAGTCACTTACTTTAAGTACTTTTAATTTCTGAAAGAGTGGACTAGAGTGGCAATTATATTCTGAGAATGTTATTATTCTGACAGCTCTTTTTTGTAAGGTGATGAGAGGTAGGAGAGTTGTTTGATATGTAGTTCCCCAAGTTATCACACTATAAGTCATGAAGGGATAAATAAGTGAGTAGTACAACTGTACCAGGACCAGATCGGTCACCGAGTGCCTAATCTTAGAGAGTATACCAATACATCTCTTAATCTTTTTTGAAATATGTAAAATGTGATACTTCCAACTAAGATGTGAATCAATCAGGAGACCCAAGTACTTAATAAATCTCTCTTGCATAATCTCCCTGTTAGAGTTGACTATGTGACCCTTGACCTTTTGAGGGGGATGAAAAATAATGAAATTTGTCTTATCAATATTTAATGAAACCTTATTAACCATAAGCCAGTCAGACACCATTTTCAGATTATAATTAACAATGGATTCAAGTTCAACTAAGTTAGAATTAGAGTAAAAGAGATTTGTATCATCTGCAAAATGTGAAAGTCAAACACATTGCTGCACCTACTAAAATCATTAATATACAGAAGAAATAGAAGAGGGCCTAACACAGAACCTTGTGGGATACCATGAGTAATGAAGGTGTCATCGGATTTAATACTACCTATGGTAACATACTGCCTCCTATTGTTTAAATAGGAAGCAAACCAGTCATTAGCAATACCACGGATTCCATAGTGGTTTAATTTCTTTAGTAATATGCAATGATCAACAGTATCAAAAGCCTTAGAGAAATCAAGAAAAATTCCACAGGAAAATAGGCCATCTTCAATTGCTCTTTGAATTTTATCTGTAATTAAGAGAGTTGCATGAAGAGTGGAATGATTTCTCCTAAAACCAAATTGTTTATCATACAGAATATTATATTTATCAATAAAAGTAATAAGTCTGTTATATACAAGCTTCTCCAAGATTTTATTGAAAATGGAGAGCAGTGAAATGGGCCGGTAGTTATTCATGCAAGTGACCGAGTCCTTTTTATGAACTGGGATAACATTAGCTAACTTAAATTGGTCAGGCACACACCCACTACTAAAGGAAATATTAAAAATAAATTCCAGGGGAAATGATAGGCAGGTTTTTAATAACTTCAGCAGGCATACAGGAATGCTAAAAGGACCAGAAGCCTTAGACGAGTTCAGACTAATAATTATCTCTTCTATCTCTGCAGCAGAAGCAGGGAATAGCATGAAACTGTTTGCCTGCGAAGGACCAAGAAAGTCTAGAGGATTAGTATCAACTTAAGGAATTTCTTCTGCTAATTTACTGCCAATTTGAGAAAAATAATTATTAAAAGCTGAGGCAATAGCCTTGGAATCAGTTATGACATTATTGCCAACAACAATTTTAGAGGGAGAGTTGAATCCATTTGGTTTGAGGGTGTGGTGTTCGGGTCCTCTGTGCTTAAACCTGTCATAAATCATAATCAAATTGAATTGGCTGCAAATTCTAATTTGATGTATAAAATCCCAGCATTTAGAAGATCAGAAAAGCTGTGGCACTTGTAGTCCATGCATTTATTTTCTAGTTCTTAGGCAGCAAACTCAGGACTTGAGGACCTCAAGAAGTTGAGGTGAATACCATTGATTATGCTTCAAATCTTTGAAAGACATGGTGCACTAGATGTGCGTGGTCATGGCCGAGAAACCAATTCTGGTTTGAAACCCTTTTACATAGAAATCTTGTAGAAAAATGGTGGAAAGAGAACTTAAGAATATCATCTAGACATACGTTCAAATACATTGTCTGAGTGGCTGGCACGAATTTGGCTTGCTTTATTAACATGAAAACAAACATCGTTGAAAACATGATGCAATCTGGACACACAGGGTGCAAGATACTAAAGCCCCAAACAATGCCGAGCGCCTGACACAGAGTAAATGGTTAACATTGTTGCTTTGGGTGGTGTTAACAATTTCCCTCAATATAGACACATCACAACGCTTCTTATGGCCTACATGTCAATACTGCTGATTCCTGTAAATCAACTAAGAAAGCTATATAGCCGTCATATAGCAGGCATTTCCAAAAAAGCATGCAAAGGGGACAAAATTACGACCAGGTGCTTGAAAAGGAAAGGAAATGGCTGCTATGCAGGCTAAAAAAGTTACGCAGTCAATAATAAATTTGTCCAGGACTGAGGCCAAACTGTTTGTTTTGGCTAAAAAATCTGTCAACACAAGACTTTTATCAGTGCAGATGGTTTGTCTTGCAATGACAAAATATTTCAACTCCGACAAATTTGTCAAAGGAGTTGCTGTCCTACAAACTTTTTGTCTGTGTTACTTTCTTTTGTTTTCATAAAAGGCATCACTGAAAAGTTTCCTGTTCTTTCTGACCTCTTGCTCTATATATCGCAATCAGATACCATGATAGATCACATTCAACTTAACAAGCTACTTCCATGGATTATCCTTTTCATTTCTTAAATTAAACAGCACAGAATGTGCTGATGCCGTAATAACAATCAGATGATGTTCACAAATAATAGCCAGAAAGACACAGAGGAGATCAGCTGCAGTTCACAGGCCACGGCAGCAAAAGGGAAATCCTATGGAAAATGGACCAAAGAAGAAGTACCTACAGTGTACCATACATGTACCTTCAGGTACATGTACATTTTGTATGAGTTGATTGAAAGCAAAGAATAAGTAATGTGAGAGGCTGTAAACAAACAGCGTGGATTTGCCAGGGAAAATAATTCTTTGGGATTTGGCACGGACAAAAAGAGGTTTTGTCCTCAGTCCAGATCAACCCTTAACCTCTCAAAGGCTGAGCTCCGGGTGCATCATGGCAGAGGTAAAGTTACTTGTCAAGTTATGTACTGAAAACAGCTTCGAATTGG
Organism: Micromussa lordhowensis; assembly: GCA_964020085.1. Lineage (NCBI taxonomy): Eukaryota > Metazoa > Cnidaria > Anthozoa > Scleractinia > Lobophylliidae > Micromussa > Micromussa lordhowensis. The sequence goes on from OZ026604.1 coordinate 15,520,475, forward strand.
CAGCATATGAAAGATTACAGTAACTAGACAGTGTTGGTCTGTATTTCGTTAGGTATGTGCTTGTCATAAATTAGCACAAATTAACGAAGTTTGCATGCTAAATTTAGATCTTTGAAAGATCAAACAACTAACCACAGCACCGCAAATAAATTTATTTAACTGAACACTGTACTTTTAAATGTGCATGTGCATGAAGCAAAACAGTCATGTCCTTTCATTCGCAACGTTGAGAAAATATTGGGACCCAAGTGAACCATCAAGATCACTGACCATTTCACCTGTACCTCAGCCACTGTCATCTACTGCATAACTTGCACTCTTTGCAAAAAGTTGTCAGCAAAACAGGGAGATGACTAGGTGACCGATTCCGACAATGCCTTTCTGATGTAGAGAAAGATGACAAAAATGCATCTAAATGGGTCGTGAGACACTTTAATCTCCCCAACCATTCTAAGAAACATAATTTTTTATGGCCGTCTGCAGCATTTTCCTACATCAAGGAAGCACAGAAAGCCGCAAAACTCTAGAACAAAAATTTATTTTTCAAATCGACACTCATAATTCTCACGGTATCAACAAACGCTTTTCATTCAACTAATTTATTCTGTTGTTTTTCGCATTGCCATGCACCAACCAATAATGTAGCTCCATCCTTCTGTATATAAACCACACACAACAAACAAATCCTGGATTCGCTCCAAGAAGGGCTAACGCTTGAAATGTCAGCTTTCCAAACTCTTTACGGTGGCCGATTCACATTATCAACTCAGTTGATAAAACCAAATTATCTTGTAATACTCCCCACCAATGCAGCACCACAGTTTCTTTAGAAACTTACCCCCTTTATAGTATTAACCTAATTCATAACTCGGTCAATCCACCACATTCACTTGCAGATGATAAGTTAGAATAATTATAATCGTTTATCAGATGATACTCACCAAGGTAAATACATGGTAATCTGTTTTCAAGAGCCATTTCTTGTGCTCGAACATGCTTTTTAACTGTGATAGGGTAATATGTTCCACCTTTGACCGTCGCATCATTTGCAACAATCATACACTCCACTCTGCCAAAGAATAAAGATTGACTACATGTAAGCAATCAACAAAAACAGATGGAAAGCTTGGCAAACAGAGATCTGCATTTCTTATTAAACTTTACATAATAGGTCAAATTATGACTTGCAGTTTGATTGATTCTCACTTTTGATTGATTGGAGTAAGGACCCACCGACTGACCTACCAACTGACTGACTATATGCTATCACTCGCTAATATAATCAGTTGAGTAAACATTCTGCATTAGACTTCATCTCTTCTAATCCAAGGTGATCATTTAGTCACTAATAGACATCTCAAAAAATTGTGGTGTAAAATTCATTAAGATGGTTTCCACTGAGCATTCAAACAATAAAGGTAACAAGAAAGTTACCAAAAAACCTCATAGCGCGGTTACATTTTGAACACAGTTTAGAAGAACTTATCAAGACTTAACTCATCAAGCTGACCCTGTGTGAGAAAATTGCATTTGAAGCTATATCCATGTTAATTTTAAATAAAATGGAAGTTTTGCATCTGTTCAGTTCAAAACAAAATAACACATGCTGTAGGCAATTTTATGAGGTTTGATGTTAACTTCCCGAGAATGCTTGAGAATTAACCCCTGGACCACTTAGAGAAATGAATTATAGTAAGATGTTTCAAATAACGAGTTCTTTGAAATTGATTTTGTAATGAATGTAAACGCTATAAGCAAACAATGTTTCAACCATTAAACAGCCATTTGTAAGTTTGGTAGAAGAATTAGATTACATGCATTAATATATGGTTAAAAATGTCAAAATATGTATTTATAAAATAATTGAGCTACAGTACCGCTCGAAGATAAGCGAACCAAAACATACGCGAAATACGCGAATTCCAATACGCGTATACGCGTATGCCGATGCGCGTATACGCGTATGGCCATACGCGTATACGCGTATACTTTGTATACGCGTATGCTTATTAGTATTTATGAGCTAGCTTATTGTTGCTTTCTTTGTAATACTGTAGTTCAATGTTGTTTCAATGGCCCAGTAATACTGGGATTATATGGGCTGCCTAAATCGCTACGTGCCAAATACGGTAGCACTAGCCACAGTTTCACAAAATATTTTTATAGAATGCGTTCTGTAGCGTTACAATAATTTTATTGCAATAAACTGTCGTTACACAACATATCCGGAAAAACTTGTAGTCGGCTTTCCATCAGAACATTTTACCGTTCGTTTTAATCATTAACTTCATCTTGCTCCAAACAGAACCAATTCACATCTTGTCGTGACGCTTCGAAAAACGGCAGCGACAAAAACAACTAGCCGTCGCCTGTCAACAAGATTCACGGCAGTAAAGTTTCACGGTGCATCATAAATACTTCGATTTAACATTGTTTTGCAGATGGAGATCATTTTCATTGTTGAAATCACCGAGTTGTGCTAAATAGACGCCATTTTCACTACACTTCTTGCCGCGTGACGCTTCAGTCGACAAAATAAGCAAGCGACCCTCCGGCTCGTACCGAAAGATAAACGTCTTGAAAAGTTTCTATTGCAAAATAGTTATTACCTGTTCCCGGCGCACCATAAAAACTTCAACGAAACATCGTTTCTGCGGATAGGGATCAAATCGCCGATTTATGCCGAATAGAACTGAAAGTATGCTTATTTTCACTACTTGCCGTGACGCTTAAAATAGATAGACAATTAGCAAGCGACTCGCCGACGCGTGCTGAAAGATGAAAACTTTATATTGCAAAAAAGTTAATACCTGTTCGCCGCGCATCATAAAAACTTCAATGAAACATCGTTTCTGCGGATAGAGATCATTTCACCGTTTAAATCGCCGATTTATGCCGAATAGAACCAGAGATATCATTATTTTCAGTACTTGCCGTGACGCTTAAAGTCGATAGCGACTCACCGACGCGTGCCGAAAGATGAATGATGAAAACTTCATATTGAAAACTAGTTAATTTCTGTTTACCGTGAATGAAAACTTTAGTCAATTTGCTTCACAATACTTAGTGATATTCTTGTTAAAGCTACGAACTTAGATGTGAAAGCAACGCTTTTTGAACTGAAAGCCAGTGACGTGTTGTTTACAAACTCGCGCTATATTTAGCAGGAATAGTAGCCGGCGAAATGTGTCGCGAACGTGTTCCACGAACGAACCATTTCTTTTTGAACCAAAACTCCTTGGGTTGGGAGAAAGCTTATTGTCCAAACACAACATTTTGCATCGATATATTGCTCGCTCTTAAAAGCAATTAAAAGACCGTGACGCGGCTTTTCCGCTGTAACACTATTTACACGGCATTGCTAGACTTTATCGGAGTGTCTCCCGTGAACTTCGCGGTAAAATGAAATGTATGCTTAGCGGATTATACTCTTTTCCTAAACAGGGAGAAAACCAAGCAGTCGTTGCAAGTAGGCAGTGATAATTACTCGACCGGTGGCTAATTGGAAAATCTTCAAAGCGAACTAGATTGGAAATACGATAGCTTCATTGAAGATGTTTTTACAATATGCAAATTTGGCAGTAATCGAACGGCTCTCGCTTTTTAAGTTTTCCTAACAAAGCTATTTATTGTTTCGTCCAACAATACTTCACAAAAGAAACAGTTAGAGGTGAATAACAAAGAACTACCTATACGCGTATAGGCGTACGTGTATACGCGTATAGTCATACGCGTATACGCGTATTGTCATACGCGTATGCGCGTATAGACTGCGTATGCGAAGTTCGCTTATTTCTGAGCGGTACTGTACTATGTGCATTCTCATTGGTCGATAGGTGTGTTTAGATGAGAGTATGTAAACATGGTTGTGACGTTTTAGATTCACACATATTTTTGAGAATTATTTTATAAAAGCAATACATCAGTTTTTGCGTGTTTATATAGCCTCATCTAAACACTCGGAGGGCTGGGAGAATTCTCGAAAGTTATGCAAACCCTCAACTTCGTCTCGAATTCTCCCAGCCCTCCTCGTAGATGAGGCTATATAAACACGGGAAAAGTGATCTATTGCTTAAATGGAACAATAGGCAATAAAAATTTAAAACAAAACTTAATGTGAATGGTATGCATAGTTGAAAAAATGTAAAAATTATAATATTGAAACCGAAACTCAACAAACAATGTGACTCGATCCGTGTGAAAGTATTTGTTTAGGTTTTTGGTTTGAATAAGTATTTTTATTCTCTTCACCTTTTTTTGCTTATAAAATTGTAAAATTTTATATTTTTTACAACTATGCATACCATTTAAATTAAGCTTTTTATTACCTATTGTTCCACATACATATTTTAGCATTTTTAACCATATATTTATGCATGTAATTTTATTCTTCAACCGAACTTGAAAATGATCCTTGGACGGCTGAAACATTGTTAGCTTATAGTGTTAATTTTAATCACAAAATGTTTTAAATAGTATTGAAAATGTTACCATGACAGGAGTAGATTTTTAGTAAATAATCTTTGCACTTATTGCTTGAACTTTGAGTACAATCCCTCTTAGTTTCATTTGTATGGGATTGAAAGACATTCATTCCTGATGGTTGTATATTCCCACCACAACAATTATGGAAAAAAAAACTCAGAGGCAGAAATCTCAGTCTAAGGCAGTCTCACCAAAAGGCTACCTTGGCTTTTATTTAGGGGACATGCTGTACCGTAGACTTCTGAAACTAACAACCCCTTGAAAGTAACATCAAAACATTGTGGCCGCCAATAAATCCTGAAAGTAGCGAGCCCTACGAAAGCAACAAAGCACCCCACTCCTCCCCGAAAATACTAAGACCAAGGTTCAGTAGTATATTTGTTTTAAGGCACTCTACAACAAGGGAAGGTATTGCTTACGTTAGTACGAAACGTTGGGAAATGTCAGTTCGTGCTTTGCCCAGTTCAGGTTGCTCTGACATGTAAAAACAAAACCCAGAGAATTTTCATCAAGTAACAGGAATGTACTAACAGGAACATTTCTTTACATTAAAATTGACAACTCTGTATCATATTTAACAGCAGCATATTAAAAGGAACGTTACTTTCGGAAGTTTACGGTGCTTTATGACAGGTACATGTAATTACTTAGTACTCAAAAAACAGAATTCATCAACACACTGTGCATCCCTCCTTTTGAATTGCACCTGCACAAATGACCAAAAAATATCTACACTGCCTTTCAAATTCTACTTGTTCATATATTTTTGCCAATGATACATGTATATATCTAGGCTGTGCCTAAGCTGTATTCCCTGTGTGTATAATAGTCTGTAAAAACAGGTGTCAACTCTTTAAAAATAACCTTTTAGAGAAAACAATCATGATGGTAATACACGAACCCTTGCCTATGGATTACATTCACAGAAACTTTTGATTTTCACATTATCCCCTTTTGTATCCATTGGTTATGGATCAAACTTTGTTCCCATGTGTTGCATTTTCCATAAAACATGTAACTTTGAAATTAAACCTACCCTGATACTCTACCAATGCCAGTTAAAATGCCGCCAGCAGGTACTTCTTCACCATCGTACAACTTGTAACCAGCTAACTGAGATAATTCCATGAATGGAGATCTACAAAATGATAAAAGAAAAAATCAAAGCACTTGGACTTTTGTCCTCTTCCCTAGCATCCTTGGAAAACTGTAGTCAAATCTAGTATAATTTTATACAATGTAGTGTGAATGTTCAAATAGAAACCTCAGAACTTAAGTAATGATAGATAATTCCTGACAAATTATCGATCTAAGCATCTAAGCTCTGGAGAAACATCAAAAGCAAACATAATCTGCAGTTTGGGAGCATCAATTCAAGGACAGCTGTGAGAGGCAGTTAAACCTTTATATAAGATAACACAAGACATAACACATATAAGATAACACAAGCATGTCTCAGATTGCCTAACCATGAAGTCAATTGAGGCATTCAACATATGGCGGATGCTCTCAATACTAACCATAAACACAGAAAAGAGCTGTAAGTAATAACAACAAGCCCAGGCTGGCTCACCCTAGGATGAAGTCTGGGAAGCGAAGCTTTGAGTTCCCATCGAATACAAGCCGATAAAAATAGATGGCCAATAAGAGTGCGTCATTTAACAATAGATCGGTTTCACAACAAAAACAAACGATTCTAAGATTCGATTTTAAGCGTCATGGCAAGTAGTGAAAATAAGGATATTTTCAGTTCTATTCGGCATAAATCGGCGATTCAAACGGTGAAATGATCTCTATCCGCAGAAACGATGTTTCATTGAAGTTTTTATGATGCGCCGCAAACAGGTATTAACTATTTTGCAATAGAAACTTTTCAAGACTTTTATCTTTTGGTGCGCTCCGGAGGGTCGCTTGCTTATTTTTGTCGACTGAAGTGTCACGTGGCAAGAAGTGTAGTGAAAATTTTGATGGCGTCTCTGGTTTATTTAGCATAACTCGGTGATTTCAACAATGGAATGATCTCCATCTGCAAAACAATGTTTAATCGAAGTATTTATGATGCACCGTGAAACTTTACTGCCGTGAATCTTGTTGACAGGCGACGGCTAGTTGTTTTTGTTGTTTTTGTCGCTGCTGTTTTTCGAAGCGTCACAACAAGATGGGAGATGGTTCTGTTTGGAGCAAGATGAAGTTAATGATTAAATCGAACGGTAAAATGTTCTGATGGAAACCCGACTACAAGTTTTTTCTGGATATGTTGTGTAACGACAGTTTATTGCAATAAAATTATTGTAACGCTACAGAACGCATTCTATAAAAATATTTTGTGAAACTGTGGCTAGTGCTACCGTATCTGGCACGTAGCGATTTAGGCAGCCCATATAATCCCAGTATTACCGGGCCATTGAAACAACATTCAACTACAGTTTTACAAAGATAGCAACAATAAGTTAGCTCATAAATACTAATGGTATACGCGTATACTTTGTATTCGCGTATACGCGTATGGCCATACGCGTATACGCGCATGGGCATACGCGTATTGGAATTCGCATATTTTGCGTATGTTTTGGTTCGCTTATTTCTGAACGGTACTGTACAAAATCCAAACTTCCAGTTACGAAATCACACATGACGTGTCGCGTGTCTTGAATTTCATTTCCAATAAGAGCTTAAACAACCGAACATTTTCCCGTTTCAAGCGCTTTCTTATGCCTTATAAACCAGAGATATGAAAATTCAAAACTTCTTTTTGCAAAATCGTCAAAAGAATTGTCACACAAGTCGACGCGCGTCGCATGTCTTTGTAAAAATGAGAGAGATGTAATCCGCTCGCCAAAACCCGTTTTGTCTGGTGCGTTAAAAATAATTTCATTTCCAATAAGAGCTTAAACAACGGAACATTTTCCCGTTTCAAGCGCTTTCTTACACCTTATAAAACCAGAGATATGAAAATTCAAAACTTCCCGTCACAAAATCGTCAAAAGAATTGGCAATCACACATGACGCGTCGCTTGTCATTATTGACATAACGTACATACAATTCGCTCGCAAAAACTCATCTTGTCTAGCACCTCAAAATGAATTTCATTTAAAAAAAGAGCTTAAACAATGGAACATTTTCCCGTTTCAAGAGCTTTCTTGCGCCTTATAAAACGAAAATTAAAAACTTCCCGTCGCGAAATCGGCAAAAGAATCTGTTATCACACATGACGTGTTGCTTGTCATTGTTACAATTTGCTCGCAAAAACTCTTCATGTCTGGCGTGTCAAAATGAATTTCGTTTCAAATAAAAGCTTAAACGACGGAACACTTTCCCGTTTCAAGCGCTCTCTTACGCCTTGTAGAACCAGAGATATGAAAATTCAAAACTTCCCATCGAGAAATCATCAAAAGAATCTGTTATCACACATGACGCATCGCCCGTCTGACTTTCCATCCAATGCTTTCAAAAATTTGTTATGTCTGTCTCGTCAATATAGATTTCGTTTCCAATAAAAGCTAAACAAAGAAACATTTCCCACTTAAAGCACCTTCCTTACGCCTTACAGAATAAGAGATAAGAATCAGTTTCTTTTCTCAAACTTTACGTCACAAAATTGTGACAACAACAAATGTTGCGTCGCATGTCGTGTTGAAAACAACATAATTCAAGTTCGCTCGCAAGCACTGTTCATGTCTGGCGCGTCAAAATAAATTTCATTACAAATTAAAACTCCAACAACAACGCGTTTTCCCGTTCTAAGCTCTTATGACTTGTAGAACCAGATATATGAAAATTCAAACTTGTTTTTCATTCGTTCAGTGATATGCTTGTAGAGCCCGATCGAAAAACACGACAAAGGAAAAACGTATCGGCTGTTGCTTTGTCGGCGGAGATATCCTTTTAGCGGCGTTTGTGGGAATTGCCTTTTTTTTGTTTTCTGTTGTAAAGAAGAATGCCACATAAAGCACAGTTATGAGAGTGAATAACAAAAAGAAACGCGCATAAATGTGCATAGTCGCACGCATTTTTTGACACGTGGTGGGTGAGTTTTGCGTGTGCATAGGCCGCTTATCTCTGACCTGTACTGTATCCTCTTGAAGCTCAACAATCTTTTCTGTTCGTGACTTTTACCACCTTTGCACTGTTTTCCATGCTGGCAGTTTTCTCTTCTTCATTGGCGGCCAAAGGTTGACTTCGCCAGACTGGACTCGTTCTTTTACAAAAGAGTCAAACAGGCTCCTGCCGATCTTACTTTGTTAAGCTGTTTGCTTGTTCAGCTAGGCTTGTGAGCTCTGGAGCTATCAGGCAATCGCAACCGTCACCGGTGATCAGTTAAAATGGGCAGAGTACAGGCGTCTTAAGAATCGTGTAAACCATTCTATTAAGGCCTCCAAGAAGAATTACTATCATTCCTACTTCGAGGATAATGTTGGGAAAGCTAAAGCGACTTGGAATGGAATCAATACATTATTATCGCGAAAGAAAAACTTTACACCGGCCTCAAAATTGATTATTGGTGACACGGTGATAACTGACCCTCATGAGCTAAGCAACGCTTTCAACAGGCATTTTACCGATATTGGCCCTAACTTAGCAGCTAACATATAATAAATACCCCTCGAGTCAGTTTCCGTGACTTTATTGAATCTTGTGAGAGCACCTCCGAGCTTGAATTACTTACTATTGACGGACTGCGTAAACTTGTGAATGACATTCCTGTGGGCAAGGCTGATGGCCTCCATGGTATCCCAACTTGCCTCCTAAAAATGTCATTTACATTCATTGCGTCTTCTCTTACACATATTTTTAATCTAGTTATTTCCACTGGAATCATCCCCAAAGACTGGAAGAGTGCTAGAGTAACTCCAATCTTTAAAGCTGACTCGAAGGTTGACCCAGCCAATTACAGGCCAATCTCTGTGCTTTCTGTAATTGCCAAGCTCTTTGAAAAAACCATCTTTAACCAGGTATATGCATATCTAACTGTCAATAAGCTACTTTCAAAATATCAGTCTGGCTTTAGACCTTTGCACTCTACTCTTACAGCTCTTATTGATATCACTGACAACTGGTATCTCAACATCGACGATGGTTTGACAAATGCCATTCTGTTTATTGACTTAAAAAAGGCTTTTGATACCATTGACCATGAGATCCTTTTGTCAAAATTGGAGCTGTATGGGTTTAAAGGTACAAGTCTTAATCTTTGTAGCTCTGAAGACCAACCAGCCGGGAAAAAGGTGCCTGATTCTTGAACTCTCCTCTCCAGATGGACACAGTGTTAATGAATGCATTCCTAAGACTACCTTCTCAGTCCAGTAAGTCACAGTTGATTTTTTTATTGATGGCATCATGACCCAAGGACATGGCACTATGATGGTGAAGTTTGATGTGGCTAGTGCCAATCACAACATAGCTATTCATCCTTTCGATTGCCCACTGTTGGGTATGAAGTAGTGGCAAAAATATTATGTGGACATGGCTCTCCCATTTGGTCTTCAGTCGGCACCATAAATCTTCACTGCTATCGCAGACGAGGTCCAGTGAATGCTGACCTCTCACCATGGTGTTGATTTCCGCTATCATTATTTAGATGGCTTTCTCGCCCTGGGTCCCCTATCCTCTCCGTTTCTCACAACAATTTGCAGGTGTGTATTCAGCTGGGTTGTAACGTTGGCCACCCCCTCCTCTAGGCAGGTCAAGTTCTTGTCCGACAATGAGTAACTGGTGGCTGTTCTGTCTTCTGGTACCTCTCGAGACTGAAAATTAATGGTTTTGATGCATTTTTTAGGGTTGTTGGCAGTTTGGCTTTCATTTTCCTTTAAGGCCTCCTCTGTTCACAGCAGAGCTAATCTTGTTGCCGATGTTCTCTCACGTTATCAGTTTCAACAATTCAGACACCTGACCCCTCAAGCAGAACATAACTCCTCTGGATCTCCTCAAAGTCCTGCTTGTCACCTGATAGGTGCCATTTCTTCCCCACCCAGGGCCTCGCTCTATCTACACGTTGAGTGTACCTGTCCGCAAAACGTCACTATATTGATTTTTGTTGACACGATGGCCATCTTAGTCCGGAAGGTGCTCTTCTCCCAGCCGACGAACTGACCCTCATGTGTTTTGCCACGCTGTTGGAAGATAACCTTAATCACTCCTCCATCAAGGTGTACCTCAGTGCCATGTGGTCCCTTCACATTGTCAATGGGTTACCAGATCCTTTCAATTGTTTGCAGCTTCAGCGGCTTCTGAGGGGAATTGAACCTACCCATAACTATTCATGTTTTGCAAGTTATTCAGCATTCTCTAGATCTGAACTCAACGGACCGCACCATGCTCTGGGCGGCATGCTGCCTTGGTTTCTATGATTTCTTACACGCTGGAGAATTTATGACTAATTTTCCATTTGATCCAAGCATTCACCTGGGGGTTAGTGATGTGCAGGCTGATACCTTGGAGGATCATGTGTTTCCAAATTCACATCAACTGCTCGAAGATGGACCCCTTCCATGTTAGCCGTAACGTTTACATCAGTTGGGGCAGTAACGCCACCTGCCCGGTGGTGGCTATGGGCAATTTTTGGCCAGGCATGGCCCTTCCCCCAGGCCACTGTTCTGTTTTGCAGGTGGTTGTCCCTTAACACACCAGCTGCTGTCATCCACAGTACAGTCTATTTTACATTTGGCAGACTACTCTGGTAATAACTCTGGCCATAGCTTTGGGATTGGTGCTGCTACTACAGCAGCATCCTGGGAACTACTAGATCACCTGATTAATACTGTAGGTCGCTGGTCTAGTGCCACCTATCAATGCTATATCTGTACATCAGCTGGCTCTCTTCTCAAGGTTTCCAGTCTATTAGCATAGCAGGTATGGGGTTTCCGGGCTTTCTTTACTCGGGTTGGGTGCCTCAGGTCTGGCCCCTTGGGGGCTGTGGCTTATGGGCCACGAGCCCCTATCTCTCGGGTCTGGGTCAGTCCAGAGGTCCTTTGGCAGGGTGGGCAGGGCTCGTGGCTGGGTTGTGGGTAGGGCTCTTGGGGTGCTCTTACTACCTGGGTTTGGTATCGGCTGCTCCAGCTCCCAGGTCCTCCATGCGCGACTCAGGCGTTAAACTCTGGTAAACGACCACTTGACAAATAATAGAGCATAAATTGGATAATAATAAGTATTGTAACATATTACCAATTTTTTATGTGACATGTGATTAGCGAAAAAATTATCCTTGATGCATTATTTCATACAAAAATTTAGCGGGATGTATGATTGGTTCCCCCCCTTTGCCACCCTCTTTACTAAGACTGGCTGAGCCTTTCC
>OZ026604.1:15537253-15552253 GCA_964020085.1 Micromussa lordhowensis
GGATTCCGGATTAGTTTTGACAACATTCTAGAATTATTCTGAATGCTGTTTGGGTAATTTTAGTAATCGTAGTGTTGAGACAAGTTTTTTTATTTCGCATTGCGCGGTACTGTTGTTTGTTCAAGCACGGCTGAGTCGAGTTGTTTTTCGTCTTAGAGTCAAGGCCGGAGAAAATATCGTTCGTAAACAGTCTCAGTTGTTTATTCATTTACCTGGTTTCTTTTACTTTGGGTAAATTATGAACCTTAATCAGCCGCTTTCAACTCAGCTGCATTTTGCATTAGTGCTGTTGTTTGTTCGAGCACGGGCCACGATATATTTTCCCGCTCACGTTGCTTTTTGCCGAAGAGTCCAAAGACGGATAAAATATATTTCGTAAACACACTTAGATGTTGGCTTATTTTCCTGTTGTATTTTACTTTGGGTACATTTTGGACATTGAATCAGCCTCTTTCAAATCATGCGATAATCGCACTGAAGGCTGCGGTGTTGTTGTTTCGCGGCCACGACATTCGCGCTCACATAGCCTCACGTTAAGCTTGTCATGTCAACACCCCGCTGAAGCACATTTATTTCAGAGCAAGCTCTGTAAGATGTAGTTCTTGAACGCAAAGTTTTTTTTCGTAATGGCGGCCGGTCGAGTGAAATTTGGTGTCGGCAGAAGATCGCGGCATCTACGATTAATAACTGCATTTGTTGTAACATACGATTATTAATTGTGGATTTTACGATTATTAATCGTAACATCCAAGATTATTAATCGTAGGAGACGCATTTTACGATTAATAATCGTAAAGTACCACCTTTTATGATTAATAAGTCAAATGTGTGCATCTTACGATTAAAAATCGTAAAAACTTCACTCCAGAAATAAAAAAACACTCCAGAAATAAATAAACAGCTGTTATGAGCATTTATTTCAGTCTGGTGTTGTTGAGGCATAATTTTTATAACATGTATGAGGGAGGTAAAGGGAAAGTATAGGTTCAAAAGGTTTCGTAGGTTTTAGGTTCCACTAAGAGTTTTAATAACAACCTTCACACATGTTTAATCATGTTGGGACCATGATCACTTTTGAATGTTCAAATTTTGCTTTGATCTTATATGTGAAATTTGTAGTAGGGAAAAACATGAACTGACCACTCAGAAAACAAACCAATTAAACTAGTGACGAGACAATCTCAGATAGTGTATAGTACCCATACAGTTCCTATATAACCCCGTACAGTTCACCCCTGGTTTGTATTGACCTTGCTGACAGCTAGGAATTTTGATGAGATATAATCTTAGCAGTGTGTAAGTTTCATGTTTGTATTTCATTCATTCACTTATTCAGTCAATTATTTACTTTTTGTCGAGACTGCTCTAGCTTGAATTTTACTGTCACTGGTGTTTTAGGTTAATTTTTTATCATTTGAAGTAGTGAATGCAACAATTTTACTTCTCATGCCAACATTTGTAACTTAATACTTTTGTTTTCCTTACAAAGGGATGTAACTCCTAACTGTAAATCCTGTTTTCTTGAAAACACACGGAAGATGCACTCATGCATATTTTTTATACAGCTGGAGATAAATAGAACAAAGTGGAATGTTGAATGAAGAAATGGAAGAGGAGCGATTTGTTTTTAATTAACCCACAACTTTTCTTTTCACCAATAAACAAGAACTAATCTAATCTAAACTAATCTGTTGCCACCTTTGGCAATAACAATAAAACCACATAAATTTAAATGATATTTAATCCTTTATCATTAAACATATCCCCTCAAAGACTGATTAAATTAATTTACTTGATGTACTGTACATGTGCACTTTCAGTAGGTGCCACTGAGTCTGCAGCAATTGAGCGGTTTCCTGTGGGTTTTTTTTTTTTGTACAATTTGACAAGTTTTAATGGCTGTTACTCGGGAATGTTTCGGCTCAGATATGAACTTTTAGTCTCTGAAATTAACGCACTAGTGTATTTTCGAAGCGATAGATGATATTTCTTAAAGTGCACCTAACCCCAAAATAATTTTTTCCCTTAAATAAATCTTTGCACCTGTTCGAAATGCAGTGCGCCTTTTGAAACTAAATCTTTACTTTTTTATAGGTTGTAAAAGTTACGAAATCTAGCCATGATCTGTTGCACGACCGAGCTAGTAAGGGGCATGGGTCTATTCCTGGGTTGACGTCACAGACTGATTTGCATCGTATTAAGTCTTTGTAAACATGCATGCAAATAAGTTTATGACATCAACCCAGGAATAAACCCATTCCTCTTACTTGCTCGGTCGTGGAACAGACGATGGCCAGATTTCTTAACTTTTACCGCCTGTAAAAAGTCAAGATTAGGGCTAGGTGCACTTTAAGCCATGTTAGGCGTAATTCCAGAAGATACGTAGCCACAGTAGCATTCTTGTGTCACGTTAACGATGCTAGAATGTATGCATATGACCTGTTAGGGTTCTACCACAAGGAAAAGCACTCAACTTTGGTCTGTGATCTTGTATGAAATGTATCTTCCACCTAATATGTTAAGTTGACACTAACGCTTCTTAGTAAATTCTCAGCTCCGACTATTGCATTTCTAGCTTTTTGATTGGCTAAAAAACTCAGACTATGAGCCAATTGTCAGAGTTTTATGTCACATGGAAAATAGTGCGCCAAGTTTAAAAATTTTCTGCATGAAGTTTTTAACTTCAGCCCTCTATAATGGCGGCAGCGAAACCCGGTTTGAGAATTTACTAAAACAATTATTCCGTTCACCCTTGTTGGATATGAAGTGATTTTAACCAACTCGTGGTAGCGTTGGTTATTTTATCACTTCATATCCAACTCGGGCTCATGGAATAATTGTTATTTAATCTGAAGAATTAAATACTTTAAGAATAAAACAAAATAATTCAGAAGTGTATGACTTGCACCCATACCTTGCTTAATTCTGTTAATTGTGTTTTTTAAGTCTTGAACAGCAGCAGCCATCTTTGCTTTGTTCTCCTGTTACAAAACAAGGACCAGCTGAGCACAAATAATAATTAGTTTCCTGTTTTTGAGGTTTTATCTTAACTTTCAAGATAATATTCTTTAACAGGGTTCTAATTCATTAATAAAGGGGGTAAGTTTCTAAAGAAACTGTGGTGCTGCATCAGTGTGGAGTATTGGTTTTATCAACTGAGTTGATAACGTGAATTGGCCACCATAAAGAGAATTGAAAGCTGACGTAGTCAGTTGTATTTGAAATAACACATAATGAGAGAAAGAAATGTTGAAGTAAATAAGAAAAAGCAAAGTGCAGCACATGTCCAGATCATGATACTGTCCTTTCAAAGACTGATCTATAAATTCCAAGCAATCTCCCTCCAGAATTAAATCAATAATTTAATTGACCATGACCTGAGAAAGCTCTTGCTACTTTGGCCACCTCTCACATATACAGTGAAACCTGTATTAAGGAGACGGGCAACAGTTTCCAGCACTTTTCTAACATCTACACTTTGAAGGGTGAATACTGCCACTGT
Organism: Micromussa lordhowensis; assembly: GCA_964020085.1. Lineage (NCBI taxonomy): Eukaryota > Metazoa > Cnidaria > Anthozoa > Scleractinia > Lobophylliidae > Micromussa > Micromussa lordhowensis. The sequence goes on from OZ026604.1 coordinate 15,540,756, forward strand.
TTAACTAGTGATGCTACAATAATAGTATCATACAAATTCCCAATCATTGGTAAACAAGTTATTGATTGTTGACTTTTTTACATACTAAAGATACATGTTTTTTGAAGTTTAACTGATTATCAATGGTCATTCCTAGCAAGTCCAGGGAGTCCTCAACAGGAAAAGAGAACTTGTGGTCAGTGGTCCCTAAAACCATAGCATGGTGTTTTTTGGGGTTCACAATCATGCCGTTTTCTGTGTACCACTGATTCGCAGTTTGGAGCTGATGAAGTATCCGCTGTTCAAGGGCTCTAGGATCCACATTCAAGTCATAAAAAGCTGTTCATCATCAGCGTAGGCGTGTAGACTAACATCTTTCATATGATAGAATAGATCGTTCAGAAATATGTTAAATAACATCGGCCCGAGCACGCTTCCTTGCAGAACTCCTCTGGTGACTACCTGCCATCCCGAGAAAGAATCTCCAACTTTGACCTTTTGTGTCCTGCCGCAGGCACTGTTACTGAGACCATAAGCTTTCAACTTGGCAAGTAGAAGAGGATGTGGATTAGTATCGAAAGCTTTCGACAGATTCATAGATACGACAACCACTAGTTCCTTCCTATCACGACATGCGCCCCAGTCTTCCGTAAGCTTGAGAAGTGCGGTCTCGCAACTGTGACCTTTCCTATAAGCTGAAACAAAGTCCGACAATACACCTTGGTAGAAATCCTGTATTTGTACCGAGAGCAGTCTTTCAAAAACATTGTTCAAACAGGGTAGAACAGTAACAGGCCTGTAGTTTCATTTGTCTAATTCCTCATATCTCTTGAACAGAGGTGTAACTTGCCCCATTTTCCAGCAGGATGGATATCGACTGTGAGCCATAGAAGAGTTCAGAATTTTCGCGACAGGACCAGCTATGGCACGCGAAGACTCCTTTATTAGGCACGGGGGCAGCATGTCATGCCCGCAAGCCTTTCTAGTGTTTACATTAGACAATAACTCTTCTATTTGCGTGGCGTTTGTGAGTTGAAAGCTGAGACAATCTTCTTCGCCTTTTGTACCAATGTTCGCTTGAATAACCTTAATGCTTGGGTGGTCGTCAAAACTCTCTCCATAATGATGATAATAATAATAATAATAGCAAGGCATTTGTCGGCGCATTTAAAATTCTCAATGCGCTTACAGCATGAAGCTAAAAACTAAAATATCTAAAGGTTAAAATAATCGCCAAAAAGAAATGTTTTAAGTTTCTTCTTAAAAATCGTTACAGTCTCAGACTCTTTTAAAGATTTAGGCAGACTATTCCACAGTTTCGGGGCGCAATAAGAGAAGTTTCTTTGACCATAAGTGGCTGTCATGACATTCGAGACTCGTAAAAGTAAATGATCAGATGAACGTAAAGAACGAACTGGTTTATAGGAACTGATAAGCGAAGTAAGATAGCTAGGCGATTGTCCATTCAAAATTTTGTAGGTTAAAAGTAAAATCTTAAACGTAATGCGTGACTTAATAGGAAGCCAATGCAGGTTCTTAAGCACTGGAGTAATATGGTCTCTCCGACTGCTTCCTGTGATTAAACGAGCTGCGATGTTCTGAACCCGTTGTAATTTTTCGTGTTCAGCTGTAGGAAGTCCATAGAGAATACTATATATGTGATCAGTTATACTATATGATCAGTTATTTCGCCAACACCATCCACAAGTGCACAAAGTGCTCGTTAAATAATTCTGCTACTTGTTTTTTGTCTGTAAAAACAGTGTCATTCTCCTGAAGAATGATATCATTTGCTTGTTTAGAATTTTTTGAATGCAAGAAAGGCCGCTATGCCTCCCAAAACTCCCCTGGGTTTTCTGACTGCGTCGCCTTTTTACAAAAAAAAGCTCTTAATTGCCTTTCGTCTTAAAGATGTGCACCTATTTCTTTGTGCTTTGTATAACTGATAATTACTGTCAGTTCTATCTTCCAAAAACTTTCTCCAAAGCCGACTTCTATAGCGTATTGCTTTTCACCATTCTTCTGTCATGTAAGGTACCTGATTGCCACGCACGTGAAATTGCTTTAGCGGGGCGTTCATCAAGCACCTCTGTGAATAGTGTCTCAAACGCAAACAACTTGTCGTCTACATGTTCAAAGACATCCATAACATTAAAAGGAACAGTATGCAAATCAGCCAAGAATAAATCACGATCGAAATGCTCAGAAGAGAATTCCTTTCCAGCATTTCTTAAAGTGCCCCTGTGATCAAAAAAATCACTTCCTTTTTTTCTTGAGATTCTGAAAGTGTGTCTGCTTAACACTTGACTGGCAAAATTCTGACCTTTCATTTTTATCCAAAGGCCGTTTACTTTGAGTGCAAGTTTTGGATTTCACGATCCGCCATTACTCACGTTCAAACCTGACCGATTTGACCTCAGAGGGTTGGATCCGGGAAAAGTGACGTCAAAGGCTCGCCAGCTTAAAATTTCAGCGTGTGAACGCAGATTATTATGTATGCAAATTGCGAGTTTAAAAGTGTGAAAGCCCAAAACTCCCGTGCTGCATATTAATTCTGCAGCGTACACACGCATTGCATTCTTAAACTAGTGAGCCTTTGACGTCATTTTCTCCTCGATCCAGCTCTCTCAAGAACATAAATTTAGTAATGGCGGATCATTAAATAGGAAAGTTCCAGTTAAAATAAACAGGTGCCTTTTTTAAATCAAGGATTAAAACTCAGGTAACTTAGTGTTTAGTTAACATATTTATTTTTTGTCACAGGGGCACTTTAAGAGAATTGGAGTATCGAACATGGAGGCATTGTGTCCAATGAGAACCGTACTTACTTGTTTGTTAGTGGTGTTCTTGGCTATGTTTATGGACTGTGAGAGATAGCTCTTGAATTGAGCAATCACATTATCAAAAGGTATACATAGCTCTTGCAACTTTGTCTTCCTTGTACAGTTTACTCTCTCCGTTGAAGTTTACTATTTTTAGTTTGTTAACTTTTGAAGCATACACATCAATGTCCTGTGTGGGTATAATATAGACTGAGAACTTGTGTGAAGCAAATTTGCCAGTTACCGATAGTTGGCAGATTTCGGCAGATTTACCAGCTGCATTTGTTTCAGGGTCAAATATTAAGAAGTTGTAGAATATGTTATCGTCGTATTTCACTTGTTGTGCAACAGGCCTAAGGGTAATTTTGGGGCAAAGTTCTCAATTTCTTTGAACTGGCTCATTGGCATTGCCATTACACAAGCTGTATAATCGGTGGTACAGGACATGACAGATGTCAAGTCAAGATTTATACCAATACCCGTTTCATAAGTTTTGCCCTCTCGGGCTTCTTTCCTGGCTGTCTGTAAACATTTTTGAGAATTAAGTTGAGATCTTCTGCATTTAAATTCCACAATTGACTTTCGGATTTTATCTTGAAGAACTTTGGTTGTCATTCTGTCATTATATGTATACTCTGTACAGTATTTTCCAGGCTCAATATTCAGTGCTTCAAGGGTTTGGTTAACATACTTAAGTTAGTTATCTTAAGTTAGTTTGTGATACGCTTCTTTTTTTTGGGGTTTCTTCTAATTCTTGCGAGTTGACGCTTTCTTCGGAAGATATCTTCTCCATGGTATCTTGGTCTTCAATGTTTTCTTTGTTATGATTATCATCTTGAATATAAACAAGAATTTCTGGCTGCAGCTGAGCCTCACGAGAAACTTATGGCAGACATTTTAAACGAGGCCGCCGATTTTCGGGGAAAACAGCTGACCGAAAAACTATCATTATATCATATGATACTATAGGAAAATTCATTACCTGACGAGGGAATTCCACGTTAAATTGCACACGAAAACCGATATCGCATGAATCGCAAAGCGATGAGTGCAATATCGCTTTTCAAGCGCAACTTAACGCGGAATTCACGAGTCAGGTAATGAATTTTCCTCGAATCGCATAATTGAATAAAATTGTAGAAAAACGTTTTTGCAGTTGTTGTGTTACAATTGACGACAGTTGTTACGTAGATGCGAAACAATATCACTTAGCCTCGTTTTCAAATCGCAATTCCACGCTAAATACCTCGCTTCGTAAACCAATCAGAATGCAGGATTTTATTCAATTATGCGACTCTATGATATATCATCATACGCGTCGACTATCATGAATTCGAACGATACATGTAGTTGATAATATAATAGTTGATAATAGTCGATGATAGTGTATGATAGTGGGTGGTCAAACGGAAGCGCGCAATTCAACTATCATCAGTTATCATCAGGGCGGAAAAAGGCCGGGCGGTGAAACGGGCAGTCCGCTCTTGGTCCAATGTGTGATGCGGAGAAAGACTGGCACGAGCGCTCCTTCCGCGCTTCCGGTGCAATTAATGCCTGCCAAAAATCTCCTCTCGACAAACCGGAAATGACATTTTCTTTCTTTATTTTTAAGCTACCAGTAACGTCTTTTTAAAGGCCTCTTTGATATTTTTAGCCCCGAACTCAATACTATTTTGTCTTTTGGAACATCACTTAAGTATTTTCGTCGTAAGCTGCTCAAATTTGAGTGAAATAAGACTGTGTTGAATGCAGGAATGTCCCGCTTATCATGACCAAGTTGTGCTCCGCTGCTCATTTAAAGAGTACTCCACATTACTCCAGTCCAAATTTTACATATGTTGAAGATCAATAGCTTTTACATAACATAGTAAAAAATCAACTGGATATATTTGGATATAGCAGCGTTTCAGAACTTCAAAGTTTTCCTACTCTTACCACACTTTTGCAGGGATTTTGGCCGAGAGTCTCGCGATCGAAAAGTAATAACAGTTTGCGAGTTTGAGTTTCGCCTGAATTGCAAGCAACACGTGATGATTCATCAAGGCACAAAAACGTTTGTCTTTAAATACTGCTCAGTTTTGTTTGTGTGAAAATCCAAAAACATCCCTGGTTATCGATGAAAAAGAGCGTTCGCCGATGTGTGTTTTGCAGCTAAGCATGACAAATTCTGACAAACTGAACTTCCATTACGCCGGCTTTTATTTAAAAATCTCGAACTCAAACAACTCTAGCTTTAAATGCGTTTAACGTTAACACTGATGAATGTTTGACAACATATTAAAAGTCTAGCTGAAAATATGGAAAGACAGCAGAGATACTAAAGCAAAGTTACGGCAGCGCGTTCTTTGACCAACCCGAATAACAATTTTTAACTGTTGTTTGAGTTCTCTATCTTGTCTGATTTATTTTCCCAGTATAAAATTTCACTACGTTGAAGAAACACACATAATGTTATTATACTTATAGCGCAAACTGTTGCAGCATTTCAGCACAACAGATGGTGAAAAAATATTTTGTCAAGTGTTTTTGACACCGTCTCGGACATGAAAGTGCACGCGCTCTACTATGCAAAGGTAACCGGTCATGACGCCCCCAAGATATAACGCCCCCGACATGACGCCCCCTAACTACAAGACATAACGCCCCCTACTATTAAGATATAACGTCCCCGTACTTGAGTTAAGAACTTAAGTGAAATGCGTGCAAGGCTTTAGGATTTAACAAAGGTAACGTTAAACGAAAACTTAAGAACGTTCGCGCGAAAATTTTCCAAAATTGATTTTTTTTCTGATAATTTTGCCATTGAAAGATAATGAGTTAGTGCTGTCAGAAATGTAAAAAAGATGGGGGGTCACCGACTTTGTTTTGGAGAGAACTTGCCCGGAAAAAAAACAGATCGAGCGATGCAATAAGTCAGTATATCATAAGTTCTTGTTCCATGTGCGAAACAAAACATGCTGTTTCACTCCAACTATCACTCAACTTAGTGAATCAACTTTAATCATCGATCGATTTACGATGACAACATAGCAACAAGAGCGCCTTGTTAAGTGCGACTCATATGTTACTGCTTACTAGCAACAGACCGAGTAATACGCATTAGTTCACAAGAAGTTGTTTTCGTTTAACGTTACCTTTGTTAAATCCTAAAGCCTTTTACACATAAGTTCTTTTATTATATAAACACCAATGATCGCGCCTAAACATGTTATCTTCACACGTGAAGATAACATGCTATTTTCACACGTGAAAATATCATGTTGTTTTGACAAGTCTTAAGATTACCACTGCTATAGCTGCGTAATCTCTTTAAAAGTACTCAGATGGGTTGCTGTGCGATCGAAACATCATCGGTCCCTCCTCGGAAATCTTCGGAAATCTTCGGAAATCTTCGTCAATCTTCGGAAAATGTTCGAAAAATGTTCGAAAAATGTTCGGAAACGTTAGTCTGGGTCTGGCCTTTGGAACAATTTTGGAAAATCTTCGGTAATCTTCGGAAAGTGATCGGAAATCTTCGGAAAATCGTTAGTATGTTTATATAATAAACAGAATATTACATGCCTGCTTGTGGATATGAATTTTAAAATTCATATCCACGCGCAAGCACGTAATATCCTCCATAACTCAAGTTCAAGGAAGTTATATCTTAATATAATAGTAGGGGGCGTTATGTCTTGTAGTTAGGGGCGTCATGTCGGGGGCGTTATATCTTGGGGGCGTCATGACCGTAAATCTATGCAAATTAGCTACTTATACGCGTCAGATTTTCCTTTCAAAATTAAAACTTCTTCAAACTCGCCAAACAAGTAGAAAGAATAAGAAACAATCGAAAGCAGAACTTGGTTATGATTAAGCATTGTCCTGAGAAACTCACAAATTAACTCGATACCAGAGAAGAGAGCTTTCTTGCAAAAACTTTATTCATGTCAAAAGCTTACGCGTACAACTAGCGCGAGATCTTACTCATTCACAGCGTGAAATTTTAAGTCCTGTTTTCATCCCTGAAAAACTCACCTTTTCCCATTGCCTTAGAACAAAAAATTCAGCAAAAAATTCACGTAGAAGGGAGTTTCGTGTAAATTCTTTAGACATCTAACTATTCTAAGTTCGAGTGTGTAAGTAAGGAATCTCCTCGTTTTAGTAGACTCCAGTCTACTGCATCACACCTTTTTGCTCGGACCCGCTCGTTTCACCGCCCTACGTATAAGCGCCCTGGTTATCATCGACTCTCATGCGCCGTTTGACCAGGGCTTAAGCTTGTTGTTACCTCAAATTCTCGGGATTTTTCAACAGCAGTTCCTATGACACTTGCCCTTGAGAGATCATGGTATCGGTGCCTCTGAGCTACCAGTATTTGATAGATTTTTCTGCCGCTTTGCTGTAATACCCTTGAACTAGTCATTTCAACTTTCAATTCATTAACAGTTGCAATAAACGAAGAAATACCCTGTCCATAGAATACCCGTCCGCCTCGTCGTCCGCCAACTCTTTCCCACGCGAGAGAGGGCCCAAGCGTCGGCCCAAGCCAGAGCGAATTACTGGCCAGTGGTGCCTGGCAATAAGAAGTAAGTACTTTATGTATGACGAATTTGGTCTTTGGGTCAAATATAAGTAACCATGAAGTACGCATGTCCACTGCGAGAGTGCATGGCAACACATGCGCACAACATCACCACAGTAAAAGCAAGATGGCGGACGGCAAAAGTAGAAGGATTTCACATGTTTCGAGTTCGAGACCCAAAGATATGGCTGGGGAACACGAAGATCACCGAAGCGTTTGTGTACCAACTGTGTTGCGGATACAGAACTGTCAAAAGTCGCCGGCAGCCAGTGAAAATCACCACTAACTTCGTGTTTCTGCCCGGCTAGTCGAGCTCTGCTATTCTTCTTGTTATTCACTTCAGCCTGGTTGAGAGCCTTCGTGGACCCCTCTTGGGACTTTTCTGGAGAATCAGGGAACTTGTATGGATTGACAATCGATTATGCAGTAGTATACCTTACCACTTTTCCATCGTGAAGACTTGACGGGGATAGATTATTAGAAGTGCATGTTGCTTTCCTCACCACAGAAATAGTTAACGCAAACTCATTGTTATTATACCAGAACTTGAAACGTTATAAATCCTTGGTTTTGGTGCTGGCAAATTGCAATTTCCTGATTGTTATTTTATTATTTACAACGGGAAAACTTTATCATCAAATGAATAACAACACCATTCACCATTTACAAGGATAAATAATGATAAAAATGTAAAAACAAAATTTCATTAATTATAATAATTATTTCTATTACAGTGCGACTACTCTAACCAAGGCCACCCGACAAAATTTTCTACAAATTTAACAAATGAAAATTTTGGAAGTTAACAATAGTTTTCTAACAAATTATCCAAAATGACCACAAATCTGTTGCCTTTGTGATGAACAGCTTGATTACAAAGTTAATTTGCTGGAAAATTATTGTTGACCGCCGTGATTTTTATTTGTAAATTTGTGGAACTTTTTGTTGGGTGGCCTTGGTTGGAGTAGTCGCACTGTAAAGGACTCCTTTACTACTACCATTAGCATTATAATCTTTTCAGCCACTTTTTACAAAGCTAAAAAATGTATTATCATTATTATTATTATTATTATTATTGTTATTGTTAATAATAATAATAATAATAATAATATTGTTATTGTTATTACTAGTGATAGTAATTGGACCGAGTGGAGTACAATTCAGGGAGTAATTGTGTGAGTAATTTCAAAAGCAAACGAACGCGAAGCACGAGGCCGATTTGAAATTATGAGCACGATTGCTCCCTGAATTGTATGAGACGAGGTCCAATTACTAATTAATCGTATCTATAACAAATTTCGGAATTAAAAATGTCTTCTAGGAACTTCTTTTCAGCAAAAGCATCTGTAGCGCTTTTCCTAAGTTTTGAAAACTGTAGAAAACATTGCTAAGGAAGCCATTAAAGCGGGTGTAATTGACGTGAAAATCACGTGGGTATCCAATTACAGGTATCTGATTACGAAAAATTCAAATCGGACAGCTGTAATTGGCCACCTACGTGATCGCGTGCCTATTACATGACAAATAGGCGTGCGGAAAACCAATTACGATCGAGAATTTTGTTATAGATACGATTATTATTATTATTATTATTATTATTATTATTATTGTTATTATTATTATTATTATTATTATTATTAAACGGGCAGTTCTCAGTTGAAGCTATAAGTACATGTAATATTGGAACCAGTGAACCCTTTCCATTTGTTTATTTATCCTAACACTTGCCTTAAACCACTATGTCATATAAGCACTTATTGCAACAGGTATTGGATAACCTTGACAGAAAATAAAGACATTTATTTCTTTATCTTGTTGTAGTTTGCTTGTTTCTGTGTGGACTATATTTTCTTCTGAATCTTGTAACCCTGATAGAATAGAAGCACTTCTTTCAACAAAAGACAAAAGAAATTCATTAAATTTTTTGGTGTTTCTTGTTGCTGTTGACATGTAGACGACCAAACTACCAAGGTTAACATGTGCCCACATTTGGGGTTTATGGTAACCATAATGGTATATTAGCACCTCTTACATTGAAACAAAGGTGAGTACATTTGAAAGAAGTTAGTGAAATTTGTTGATGTTTCTTGGCGTCCTTTGCTTGTTTATGTACTGGCCATATTTTGTTAACCAAAACACCATGGTTCACATGTGCCCACAATTTGGGTATATGGTAACCATTATGGTATATAACAGCTTCCATAATTTGGGTATCTGGTAAGGGGTACAGCACAACATAATTTTTTTCGCAAAACGAGATTGAGTACGAGTACGACTTTCGAATTTCAAACCAGTGGCATTTCCAGAGCCCTCCTTCTTCATGTTGGTTTTAGGTAGAGAGAGTAGCTCATGGGATGAAATGGGTATGTGTTGTGATAATGTTCATTAAAGCAGTGACCTGTACCTCGGGGAGGGGTAATTAAGAAAGTTTCATACGGGGAGGCTCCGGCCTGAGGTCCAACCCCTTGCCCTTTTATATACCATTATGGCAGAAAAGGTACCCCTTTTATATACCTTTTATTGAAAAAGGTACCCCTTTCACATGCCTACTGTTCGAAGTCTTGTTCTCATTTTTATGTAGTCCTTAATAAATTAACTGATAACTGGTGAGTCGCGGCGAAGAGAAAGTAAGGGTACGTTTGAATGTTGTGCCGCGTAGCACTGGGAACACAAATAGTGGAACAGAGAATTAACTCTGGGCCGGGTTGTTCAAAGCCCGATTAAGCTAAACCAGGGTTAGCGAGAATTTTGATTTCAGTTTTGCAACTTTTCGGAGAGGTTTTCTGTTTATATTGTTTGGCCTTCTCTTTTGAATTTGAATAATCCCAAACTAAACAAAAAATAGGAAGCGAAAAACATTTTTATACAAGAAAAATCAGTGCTTCGGTTAACTTTTAATCCTGGGTTAGTGTTAACCGGCTTTCGAACAACCCGGCCCTGAAGTGTAAATTATAGTGCTACTTAAACCCATGAATAGAACTTCTTCCAACAAGCATTGCATGCGCTTCCCTTAATTAATGACATTTTTATATTATCTCGTCGTAGTTATTATGGGCATACGTTAACCATTGATTTTTTTTTCTAGCAATACTAAATCAAGTCACTACATAAACGAGGGAACTACGACGATCGCTGCGAGATAAAACAACAAATGTCTTTAAATTATCGGAAGCGTATGCAACACTTGTTAGAAGTTCCCAAATATCATAATGGTTACCATATACCCAAATTATGGGCACACGTTTACCATGGTATTTTTTTAAGCAATAGTAAATCGTCAATACATCAACGAGCGAACTAAGGTGAGAAAAATCAACAACTTTCTTTATTCTCTCTCAAGCTTACCAGTGCTTGTTGCGAGAAGTGCTTATATATCACGATGGTTACCATATACCTAAATTATGGGCATAGGTTAATCATGGTATTTTTTTTTTTTCAGCAGTACTAAAAAACAAGCGTACTACAACGATACGAGATAAATCAACAAATCTCTTTAAATTCTCGGGAGCGTATGCAATGCTTGTTGGATGTTCCCAGATATCATAATGGTTACCATATACCCAAATTATGGGCATACATTAACCATGGTGTTTTTTAAGCAATACTAAATCAAGTCACTACATCAACGAGCGAACTACGGTGAGAAAAATCAACTTTATTTATTCTCTCTCAAGCTTACCAGTGCTTGTTGCGAGAAGTGCTTATATATCACAAAGGTTACCATATACCCAAATTATGGGCATAGGTTAACCATGGTAGTTTTTTTTTAGCAATACTAAAAAACAAGCGAACTACGACGATCGCTACGAGATAAATCAACAAATCTCTTTAAATTCTCGGAAGTGTATGCAATGCTTATTAGATGTTCCCAAATATCACAATGGTTACCATATACCCAAATTATGGGCAGACGTTAACCATGGTATTTTTTAAGCAATACTAAATCAAGTCACTACATCAACGAGCGAACTACGGTGAGAAAAATCAACAACTTTATTTATTCTCTCTCAAGCTTACCAGTGCTTGTTGCGAGAATAAGAAAAAAAAGTGCTTATATATCACAAAGGTTACCACATACCCAAATTATGGGCAAAGGTTAACCATGGTAGTTTTTTGCAATAAATACTCTATTCTAA
>OZ026604.1:15557253-15559753 GCA_964020085.1 Micromussa lordhowensis
CGGTGACTCGCTGTCCAGTTCCACTGGATTTGTTTTGCAATTGTGAACAGAGGTTGGTCCGCAGTGATGATGGGCACCTGTCCAGGATTCAGAATGTCAACTGCCTTCTTCACTACATTCATTGAGTGGCAAATCATGGATACAGAGTGGGCTTGGTCGTAAAAGAGAGGCTGTAGAGAGGTGTTTGTCAGGCAACTCTCTGATGCCCCATTTGTAGGTTGAAGACTGCCATGGTATGTAGACCACGACACTGCCTCATCCCCTTGGGTGTTGTCAGTAGATACCACTCAACTCACTTGTTCCAACCATCTGTCAAGCAAAAAAAATTGCAGAGTATAGAAATTAATGCTAATAATTGAACACTGCATAGTTGCACTAGTTAAGTATTTCGTTCTCTGTATCGACCATAAAAGGTAGTGCTTTCTTTATTAATTTTATTCGGCTGAACCTGTATTCCTTCAGCATAGCTTGAGGAATGAGCTCGCAATATCATCTTTTGAATCCTTGTAACTTTGGTATACGTTGATCATTTCTTTGTAGAACAACTGGAGGCACACTTGTGTCGGATTCCAGCAGGCTGGATTTCACTGGATGGGAATCATCCTGAATATGCAACAACTACCCTTTGAATTCCACTGCAATTTTCATCTGGGTGCTGAAACAGCAATATCCCAGTTCTCAGTCTACCGCTGTACTGGTGAAAAGACCACCTTTGAGCTCGGGGGCGGGGGGGAGGCAAACAGCTTTTTCCTGCTCATAATAATAACAGAGTTTGTTTCCCAGTTCAGTGGCGATGTTCAGTTTTGTGCTGTTGGCTGTGCCTCACAACGTCTTTAGCATTGTCCTTGAAACGCTTGCAGCTGTTGTATAGAAGAAGCTGAGAGCTGGCTGAGACACCGAGGAAGAACTTGATTGTGTCTTGATATTAGGTCTGTTTAGTACCATAGCAACTAGTGATAGAAGTGAGGTTGGTACAGACTGCTCCTGACATTGGGTGTGGAAAGAACCATTTAATTCCATTTCCTCGTTTGAAACATATCTGGTCGAACTATCGTCGCAGCCCTAGCTAGATGAACAGCATCACTATTCTCGTGAAATTCGTCAGTTGAATATAAAGGTTTTTTTAAATTGACGTTGTCGTTGGCTTTCTTGTCGTTGCTGCTTAAACTGCGTTTTTCTGCTTGGGCAGCGGGCGTCTGCCTGCCCTTTCGGCCATCTGTTTGTTCCGTTGTCTAGCTTGTGTTTGGGGGTTTGTTTGCTTTCCGCTTATTTGTTGACTTATTTCTCTGGCGTTCATTCAGTTCTTATTGTTTGTGCAGGGAACATCCGTGTCTTATTTAAACTCCTATTCCAATCCTCATTCATATTAAGATTGGGTGTCAGTAAAACACGGGGTCTGGGTCGGGGTCTCTTTGTTACATTTCTTTTTTCTTTCTTTCAGTCAAGTTTGTTTTTTAAGTCTTTTTTTATTTTATTCCATTTTTTTAACCCAAACTCCAATTTCTCGTGATTTACATCAGTGGTGCATCATTGCTATATCTTCGCATATAAAGGAAATATTTTGCCTTCACTACACAATCGAACACACTCAAAGGTCGAGGCATGGGCGCCTTGGTCAGCCAGGCCCAAGATATGTTTTAATTGTGGTAATGAGCTTACAACAAAATGGACAAGACAAACATCAAATAACATCCTACATGGGCCAAAGCCGGACACGTAAACCCCAAAAACCTCTTATTAGGAAAAATAGGGACCGTCCACCCCCAACCAAATGCAGTGGTGGGATTTTAAGGTTGATATTTGAAAAACAAAATGAAAGATGAGTAAGACAACGCTATTACACAATAAAAAAAACTTTATGGGAAAGTGCTAGTGGCAAGGCTGATCGTGGAGCCGTAGAATGTCACAAGTTTTCCAACCGTCCCATTTTACTACCCATGTAAATGTACTACCCATGAGCATTCGTGTATTACGCTCGCACCCAGTTCTCTGTGCCGTGTCAGCAAAATATTAATTTATGTGAATACCGATTATCACAAATTATATTAAATGCGTGCGATGGAGCTCATTTTTTCAGGTACATCACCACAAACAAATATCCACCTCACATTTACATACATACATACACTTGGTGTGCTCACCCCAGCCTACTTACGGGGACAAGGATATGGAAACACACCAGAACTGTGGGGTCTGTTCAGTTAGTGGGGACAATTTGGGGTCCCCAGAAGAAAGACCCCTTAAATCGGCTTTTTATGGCTCTAAACCATGGAATTGGGGTCATTTAAGATGTCCCCACAAGTTGGTAAAGAAAAATACACAAATTGGGTCCCCATAAGTCGGTAAAATTTTTAATGTTAGAGAAAAGTGTTGCTTTTTTGTGTAACAGATTAAACAACCCCCCAAACACCCTAACTCTATATAGCCTCTCTACTGGGTTTCCACCAGGAGCCATTAGGTCATCGAGAACAATCTCTCTGAAAATACTGACTGAAAGGAG
>OZ026604.1:15564753-15579753 GCA_964020085.1 Micromussa lordhowensis
CACAAATAAGCACCATTCCCATAGTTGATAGATGCTAAGCTCTACTCAGGAGATCTGAAATCTGGAGTAGAGACTCTCTTTTTCATTACTCAATCCTGCATGTATCCCCCCTCTCTAACAAAAACAACAACATGATTTAGTTTAAAGCAAAAGGTGTGCTTGTGGGGTCGTGTTTACACTAAAAACAGAAAATAACTTTTGTTGTGGTTGATCTTATGGAGGAAAAAAAACTCAGGCAAAAAAAAATGCGGTCAGAAACCACAATACCCTAATCATTATATGGCCTTGAAATACTATTAATAATTATTTTAAAAAAAAATTTTCTTTTCTGGATTTTAGGAAATGTTAGGGCTTGATTTTCGCCTTATAATACAGAAGAGCTTATTAGCCACTTTTTCCGGGAGAAATGGTGACGCATATGGCAGGAGACAGAGAATTGGGAAATATATGTAATGCATTCCTTGGAACAATTTCAATAAATGGAAAAAGAAGATGTCTGAATTTGATAAAGCTTGCTGCTCACTGCAAGGATTGTAGGCTTTATAACAAAACAATTTTGGGGCCAATTCAATAAATAAACAGATAAATAGATTAAAATATTCTAAGCCACATGAGCCTTAGCTGGGCCATATAGGTCCTCTTTCCTGGTCGAATTGGAATTTGGAGTGCTGGTTTTGGTGGAGAGACTTGGCATGTCCACCATCAAAGGACCCTAGTCAGCTGCCACAATTTTTGATGCCATCAAAATTGTTGTTAGTAATAGGTGTAATTTGCATGGTGAAGCAAAATCTCAATTTTTCTTTACTCGGGACAACTCGGATTAATATTAATCCGTGGATTAAAATAGTACTCGATTATAATAGGGTTATAATCCGGTAACAGATTATTATAAGCCAGTAATAGACTATTATAATCCAGTAACAGATTATTATAATTCAGTAATAGATTAAGGCACAGCAAAAATTTGAAGGATTAGATTATCATCTGGATTAATATTAATTTGTATTGTAATCCAGATAAACTTCCCGTGAATGTACAGATGAAACAGATCTATATGACAGACACACTGCAGACATAACACGGGACTGACTGGACCTAATGTTAGTTTTGAAACGTCCCCCGCTTTTATGACATTTTCTAGTAACAATCAATAGCTTTAGTTTCAGTAGAACGTGCTCAAATGTATTACGCATTAGTTAGGAATTTGCAGTTTCATGCTTACTCAAGGCTAAATGTGTGTTTAGGAAATGAAATAACACTTCTAAAATATAGTACTATATTTTACCCATGCCCTAGTACTTAACAATTATTCCATGAGCGCGCGTTGGATATGAGATGATAGATAGCCAACGAGGCGCGTAGCGCCGAGTTGGCTATAATCATCTCATATCCAACAAGCGCGAGTGGAATAATTGTTTTATTAAAAACGCCTCCCAAAAATAGAAAACTAGGCTACAATAAAAACAAAAAGGCCCAAAAAATCACGCATACGCTCGCCATCTTTGTAGATCATGGTATAATGGCTCATATACCATGAAGGCTAAGCCAATGAAAACTCTCGAATTGCATTATCCAATGATCCAGTTTTTAATAATTAACAACTATTCACCGAAGTGGAGGTGATTAGTGGTGGATATTTACCGAGGCGCGAAGCGGCGAGGTAAATATCCACCGCTAATCACCGACACTGAGGTGAATAGTTGTTTTAGTATATACTAAAACAGCGAGATAATATACACCACAAAAAATGATTTTAGTGATTTCTTCGCTTGACACGGATGCAAACCGGGACGCCATTTTCTCTCGAGTTGCTTGGAGGTAAATAGCACAGGATATCCGGAGTTTGACGAGCCAATCAGCGTGCGCCATCAACGCTATCCACTGTTTTAGTATATACTAATTAGTAATATAGTTTCAAGCAACGCCCTAGGCATAATCACGTATGCGCGCATTTAAAAAGGCGCTCGTTACAATCGTAGAAGTCAGTTATCCTGCAACCGCTACGATCATAGGATCAATCAGCTACCGACTACCACTTGACTACCTTTGCGCTATACTTTCTGCTATAGTCTGTGCGAGTCGTCACCAAAGTAAGTTTTCCTATCCTTTACCTTCATTGTTTTACCTTCATTGTTATTATTGCCAAGTAACTAGTTTTCAATGTTCAAGTGTTTTTTACGCTATGAAACCAATTGTCTAATCTTTGCCAAATTATTGTTGTCTAGATAAATATCTTCAGTTCTAGCAGTTTCAGTTCAGCCTTTCAACTATATACCGTTACTTTGGATGTAATGTTCTTAGCATCCTTTGTATGCTACTAGTTGTTACTTAATGTCTATTAGTTCTTTTTGGAAACCGCCTTATTAGTCGTTAAGTGCCGATTATTTTGTCTGTTACATGCCTATGTTTCTAAATTCTGTATCTTAGCTGTACTTTATTTAATTATCGTTTTTCAGTTCGAACCTACTCATTTGTACCGCAACTACGATACTACATCGTTATTTTTGGAACAGTTTTGCTACCGCTTCTGTCATCACCGTCGCTACTAGTGTAACACGTGAACCTTAAAAACTGTGATTAAATGTGTTTTAATCATTCTGCAAGTGGAGTTCGAATCGTCTATCGCCTTGCACATCGCTACCCCTGTAATTGTTAAGTTTCCGAGTAAGAAGCAACCTTAGGATCTTGGCAGTTACATTATGGCTCTGACCATCCCAGTAAAAGGGTCCACGAATGCATTAGATAGTGATAAGTACGCCTATGATTGTTAAATAATGTCAATCTTTGGAAGCTTTGGACAAAGATTAATTATAGGTAAAAATTATATTAATGCTACATAGGATTGATAGGAATCCTATGTAGGATTAATATTTATCAGATTAATATTAATAGTTTTAGTAAATGGTTTGAACCCAGGAGTATCAGTAGTTCGTATAGTATGATCGTCCGGGTGAATGTAGTTCTGAGAAGAACTGTTGTTGGTGACTGACGTTTTGACAACCTGAGCGGAAGTCATCTTACAGAGTCAAGTGAATAGTGTTTGTCTGTCGATGATGTTATAAGTTTGGTCCGTTGAAAGTGATTGGTCACTTTCGATCTGTCTTTTGTTAGTCAAATTGCTAGCGTTGAGGTCCGTGTATAGTTAGTCAAATTAAGTCGGTCTGTTAGAAGTCCGTTTGTCGGTTTCGTTTGCGTCGTGAATAAGTCGTTTGTAAGGCGCCGGTAGCTGTTGACATCTGTTAAGAGGCGTTTGTTCTAAGTTAGTTTCCCTGCTAGCAGAGGCTCTTTTCCTGGTGTTCCATGGCAGAGGTCTCTTTTCTCCCGTCAGCGAACACCAGGAAAAGAGCCTCTGCTAGCAGGGAATAAGTTAGTGTACCAGCTTTCAAGAGTCAGTCGTTGAAAATAGTTCGTACTGTAGGTTAAGCATTGAGCAGTGTCGCAGTCAATGTTGTGGTTTGTCAGTTGATAATGTACAGCAATGTGATTGTTGACATCACCATTTCTCTGATTTCTCGTGGCTCGTTTGTGTTCAGTCAGTCTCGTGTTCAGGTTTCTGCCAGTCTCACCAATATAGGAAGCCTGGCAGTCGGAGTATTTGATCTTGTAAACTGCTCCCTGTCTGTTGTTGGGTTCGTCCCTGTCTTTAACGTTGGTCAGTAAGTGTCTTAACGTAGTCGTAGGTTTGTGGGCAACGCGGATGTTGTAGGGCTGTAGGATCCGTGAGATGGTCTCAGAAGTGCCCTTGATATAAGGGAATCATATAAGGTATAGTCACTGTAGTAACAGGTGTCGGGTTCCTGTTCGTTGCGTCAGCTTCGGTAGGTCGGTAAATGTTTCGTCTAATAAAGTCAGGGTTGTAGTTGTTCTTGTGAAAAACACGCTCATGGTATTTGTTTTCGTCACGTAAACTGTCCGGTGTGTCACAAACTAGTTGCGCTCGTCTCGTCAAAGTCTTTATAGTCGTGGATTTGTGTGAAGTCGGGTTGTAGGATGATTCGTCGAGTAATCTGTTGGTATGCGTCGGTTTTCTGTACACTGTCGTTCGCAGTTTCTCCCTGTCTAGCCTGCAAGCAGGCTCTCCGTATGGGTTATTCCGAGATTTGGAGAGCCTGCTTGCCGGCTATTGTTGTCGCGGCTTACCAAACAGTCTAGAAAAGGAAGTTTTCATTTTCTTCGATTTCTTTGGTAAACTGGATGTCGGTGTTCTGTTCGTTAAGGTGGTCGTGAAAAGTGTCAATTTCGTATTTGTGAACGGCGGTAAAAGTGTAGTATATTTGTTCCTTCAACGGCAATTTTGGCAGTTCTTCACACTTATGTAAGTCGTAATATTGAACTGTTGAATCCGTTGTGGTCGTTGGCGTCCTTTAAAGTTTTAAAGCGCTCTATCGCCATTACTCCATTCTCGTTCCCGTTCCCCTGAGGCCGCGATTCTGACCCGGCCGGTGTGAAAGTGATTTGGGTATCCCCGTGTTTTGGGTACCCCCGTACCCAAATCCCTTGTGTTTTGGCTATCGCCAGTAGGAATACAAAAAACAAGAAGATCTTTCAGATCTTATAACCGCGCTTTTATTTAAATTTAACTGTTTTCTTAGCACCACAGTCGCAAAGCAGTGGACATTCTTTTACAACCCAGCCTTTATAATGAGTTCCTCATATTGTAATTCATGTCGCCGTGGCGCAGTGGAGTAGACGATGGCCTCCCAATCGAGAGGTCGTGAGTTCGGATCCCGTAGGAGGCTAAACTTTTTTTTATTTTTTTTTTTTGTTTGCTTATTAAAAGATATACAGAAACGTTCACCGAAACAGAGCGTCTGCCTTTCCGATACGTAAAAGAACATTTACCAAAACAGTGTTTGCTTTCCGATGAAATATCATATTAAGTACATCGATCTCAAAATCAAAGTATGTTAGCCTTGGTCGAGCACTAAGTTATCACAAGTGTCAGATAGGATTGCGAAGGGCAAATGATGAACACTTTCCATTAAAATCGAATCGAGGAGATGACCCTCGAAGTCTTTCCTTTCTAATCGTATGTATGTAAGCCTAAATGCGACTTGTGTCCTGGTGTTACGTTCAGGTCAATCATACAGAGCGCTACTTACAAACAGCTACGCTATTAATAAACAGCTTTCTGCCTTAAAAGTCAAATTTTAATTTGTTTGTGCTATAAGTATGAGTAAAGGACAAGCGAAGTCAGACAATCCGAGGTTTCCGCTAATCCACGGCTAATTTTAGAACATAAACGCTGCAAGTTCTATCTTGTTTACCTCAGCAAATTTAATTTTCCTTCGAATCTCTTTACTCGCTTCGATGAAACGGCCATTCCTAAACCCACACGAAATACTCGCAAAATTGCAAATAAATTAATGACTGCCGCTTCTGGCAAAATAAACTTGCAAAAAAGTAAGCACGATCGTACTCACATAGCCAAAGTGAAAGCTGCATTCCATAGCTGGCGTAACAAGCACGATGTTATTCAACACGCTTCCCAAGAGAAAGTTGCAAAGTCGACACATTCCATGAATTACGTAATTCCTTTTTGTGTATTCAATACTCGCTTCAAATCAAGCGCTTCAATAACACAAAAAGGCAATATATTTTCTACTAAATAAAGAGTAGAATATTCATACGATTTTCAGTACATTGACATTTCAACAGTTTTTAGGTAATAAACATCATAAGTTGCGTGATTCGACACTTGGCCGAGTGGGAGTTTGGGTCTGGTCGCATACAAAAAACAAGAAGATCTTTCAGATCTTGTAACCGCGCTTTTAAAATTGAACTGTTTTCTTATTACCACAGTCGCAAAGCAGTGCACATTCTTTTACAACCCAGTCTTTATAATAAGTTCCTCAGTGTCATAATTCATGCTGCTGTGGCGCAGTGGAGTAGGCGATCGACTCCCAATCGAAAGGTCGTGAGTTCGAATCCCATAGGAGACTAAACTTTTTTTAACTTTTTTTTTGTTTGCTTATTAACAGATATACAGAAAACGTTCACCGAAACAGAGCGTCTGCTTTTCCAATACGTAAAAGAAAATTTACCAAAACAGTGTTTGCTTTCCGATGAAATATCATATTAGTACATCGATCTCGAAAATCAAAGTATGTTAGCCTTGGTCGAGCACTAATAAGTTATCACAAGTGTCAGATAGGATTGCGAAGGGCAAATGATGAACACTGATGAAGTCTTTCCTTTCTAATCGTATGTAAGCCTAAATGCGACTTGTGTCCTGGTGTTACGTTCAGGTCAATCATAGAGAGCGCTACTTATAAACAGCTACGCTATTAATTAACAGCTTTCTGCCTTAAAAGTCAAATTTTAATTTGTTTGTGCTATAAGTAAAGGACAAGCGAAGTCAGACAATCCGAGGTTTCCGCTATCCACGGCTAATTTTAGAACATAAACGCTGCAAGTTCTATCTTGTTTACCTCAGCAAATTTAATTTTCCTTCGAATAATCTCTTTACTCGCTTCGATGAAACGGCCATTCCTAAACCCACACGAAATACTCGCAAAATTGCAAATAAATTAATGACTGTCGCTTCTGGCGAAATAAACTTGCAAAAAAATAAGCACGATCGTACTCACGTAGCCAAAGTGAAAGCTGCATTCCATAGCTGGCGTAATACATTTTTTAGTATATCTTCGAATCCAACGCTTCGATAAAACGAAAAGAAAATACATTTTACATATATTAAAGAAAACAATATCCGTAACATTTTCCGTGTATTAATGCTCCAATATCCGTGACATTTTCCGTGTATTTATGTTTCAACAACTTTCGGGAATAAACATTACAGATTGCGTGATTCAAAGTTCGCCGAGTGGAGGTCTGCGTCTGGTGACCGACAAAAAAAAAAAAATAAATAAACCAAGGGTAGATTATGAACCGCGCTCGGCCCATGGCCGCGCGGTTAAAAAATGAAAGCGTTAAATACCGTAAACTGGATGTCGGCGTTCTGTTCGTTAAGGTGGTCGTGAAAAGTGTCAATTTCGTCTTTGTGAACGGCGGTAAAAGTGTCGTGAATGTATCGTAACCAAAGCGGTATCGTTTGACGGCAAGTTGCAAGGGCGCGTTCCTCTACGTGTTGCATCACAATTTCGGCGACAACAACAGAAACAGACGACCCCATGGCTGTTCCATGCAACTGCTTGCAGTGTTTGCCGTTGAACTGAAAGTACGTCGATGTAAGGCAAAGGTTCAGTAAGTCCACGAGGGCTCAAAATAACGGCCGGTCACCGGACAATGTCCGGCCAAGATGACTATTTGTCCCCCCATTTGTCCGGACAAAATTTGGGTTTGGCGGTCATTTTGACCGGTCAAGTACGCGGTTTCCAAATTATTCACTAGAAAAAAGTTTTCCTTTATTTCTGGAAAATATAAACAGTGAAATAATAAAATATCTCAGCGGCTTCTAGTTACAAAATAGGAGAATACAGATGAGACGGTTATGATCGTCGGCTTCGTGAATGCTGTGGCGTCTTAGCGGCTTGCTAAAATAACACAGGAAACATCAACGTCTGTAAATTCGCTAAACAGACTAGACAACAATGAACATCGCATCAATCAACGTCGCAGTTACAGATTTAATCTTCAGTTTATTTCCTACATGCTGACCGAGCATGTTGAGCGGCGGAAGGCAGCGATCTTTCGCTTGTAGCACGAGCCAATGCAGCCCTATTAGTGTTTGGTAGAAACTCGAAGTGTTTACAATCAAAATCGCATTCAGCGTAAGTGGTAAGTTAATATACAATTATGTGCAGGGTAACTACGATAAAATGAGCATTTCCAATAAAATAATATAGCGAGTTTTTATTGTTGTTAACCCAGGCAAGATTCATGTCGAGTAGAATTAATGCAGTCTGTGGAAATGAAAATCAAACATATTTAAGTGATACTTTTAGCGATTAAAACTTTTATCCTCTTTAACAACACATTTTTGTGCATATGAGGCGATATTTTTGGCTTAATAGGGAAATTCTTCAAAATAATCATTTTCAATATTTTGACCGGTCAAAAACGAGACATGACCGAGGTAAAATTGGTTTGGCCGGTCAACATGACCGGCCACCGTTCAAAAATTATTTTGAGCCCTGAAGTCCATGATGTCTGCTGTCGGTAACGGTAATTCAACGGTAGATTGTTGGATAGCGATCTCGGTACACTGTAAAGCCAATTGAAGTGGAATACTGGTGAACAGTGATTTCACATCAAAAGACACAAGTTTGTAATCGTCAGGTATCTGTACTGTCTTAATAGCGTCAATAAAGTTCTCTGTAGATTGTAGTTTGCGTCTTGATTTGTCAGTAAGGGGTTGCAGTATGGTTGCAGTCACCAACAACAGTTCTTCTCAGAACTACATTCACCCGGACGATCATACTATACGAACTATTAATATTTTTCCTAATTGATTTAAAGGCACGGCTCAAACCTCAGTAATGGATTATAATAATCTATTTCTGGATTATAATAATCTATTACTGGATTATAATAATCTATTGCTTGATTATAATAATCTATTGCTGAATTATAATAATCTATTGCTGGATTATAATAATCATTAGGATTAATACCAATTTGATTAATATTAATCCGAGTTGTCCTGTTTACTGTAAGTTGTGTTCCTGATAGTATGTTTAATTATCTTTAGTAGTTTCCTTTTAACATGCTGCATAGAAAATATCTGACAGCCAATTATACTCTCACAGCAAAAACAAAGTTGTGGCTGACGGGCCCTTTAAATGTCTGTGATCAATATCCCGTTCTTCACTTCTCCCAGCCCTTAGCAGGCACCACCTTTCCCCTTGTTTATTAGATTATTTACTTCTTGGGAGCACTCACTTCAACTTGTTAATAGTATAACAAGTTAGCATTTCTATAAGACCAGATTAAAGTTCAGCTTAATTACATTCTAATTACACATTATTTTTGGCCTCAAACAGAACTCGAGCAAATTCGCTTTCTGCTCGATGCGAGACGAGAAAGAACTGTGAGCTGAAGTTCACTCTCTTGGAAGAGAACTCAAAAAGAAATCTCTGTCTCTCCACTCGCGCAGGGTATTGGAATCACAAAAACAAAATGTGCTCAACCGATTTCGTTTGATATTGAGGCAAAATCAAGATAAATCGTTTCATTTCGTTTGATTAGCCCAATGGGCAATTCTGGTTCATGTGATAGCTTTCTGTGTAAGAATTCTTGTAAAACCGCTGTGAAGACCCTTAGATTTATTCCAAACAAAACTACTTTTCCTTTCTAAACCCAATACCGCTTTACCCCCAGTTGATGGAACTCTCACTATTAGAACAGCTTTCTTTCACTAGATATTAATCTAACTGACAGATATTAATCACTAACTGATCAGTCTCCAGAGTACCTGAAAGGCCTATTTCAGCCCTTCAGCACGGGCTATAGCCTTAGGAATAGTGATAACAAATTGGCTCTACCTAAGCCCCGTACCGATTTTTTGAAACGTAGCTTCTCCTATAGTGGAGCACATTCGTGGAATAGCCTTCCATCTGACGTCAGAGCCATTAGATCCTATACTAATTTCAGAAATAGGATAGATCACCAATTGTCCACCTCGTACTCCCACACGGCAAACATGTAAAACAGTTTTATTTTTTAAATAATTATCTTGTAACTGATGTTTTTACCTTGTATAAATAAAGTGTATGTATGTATGTATGTATGTATATTCGACAAATCGAAATTTCTACTGCGCTGGAGTGCACCCTCGCCGAGTCGGACTGTTCAGTAATATCCTCATCTCTTCAAACCAAATAAGACTTGCACTTCTTACCTTGATTGTAGCAGGGAGTAACTGCAGAATACCCTGTCACATCGAGTCGCTTACTGAGTAGGCCTGGCTACGCGGTACGCGGTACGCAGAACGAAATACATTCAAGATGGCGAGGTAACTCAAGCAGCTGGCTACGCGGTACGCAGAAAGATATATATTCAAGATGGCGAGGTATCTTAAAGAGCTGACTACAAATTACTTAGGCTTTGACGTTTAATGAACGAGGAATGCACAATACGCACCACATAGCCAGGACATAACATTGCACGAGGAATGCATAATACTCTATTATTAGTTATCACGGCGTACCGCGTAGCCAGTACATAACATTGCTGCGCCATTTTGAATTTAAATTGAATTTATTTGTTCATTGGATACATTTAATTCTTGTTTGAATTAATTATTTTCTGTCTGAGTACCGCGTAGCCGGCGGACGTATACAAAACATAGACCGGGGTCCATAGACCACCCCTAATTTTCCAAAGGAAATCGCCTCTGTTAATAGTTAGATTAAGCACCGCGAAAACGGCAAACGCTGAACGTCGGCTAGCCGTTTGTCGTTTGCCGTTCCGTCCGCGATGTTCGTGTGTTTAAGCTTCCCGACTACACGGCGGAACTGGGAACAAGGCTTACAAAAATTGTCTACATTTGAAATTAGCTAGTTAGCTAAATGTTCGTTCAAAAATAAACTTTGTCAACTTATTGTTAAAAATATTAACTGAAATACAGTTCAGTAAAGGCCAGGCCCATATTTCTTAATTTTCCTAAGGCAAATGTTCTCGGTCGCCATTCACTGCGACTAGAAAAAATGGACACGGAGAAGTTATGTATTTTCGGCTTGAATTTGAAACTCTTATCTTTACAAGCAGTTCATGTAGAAATAGTGGGTAAAAATGGGCTGCAAATACTCACGTTTTCGCGTTCCCTACAAACGGGAAAAATGTCCTCCTCGAGTAGAAACGGCGGCCGGCAAACGGCAAACGCGGGAAATGTCAGATCACGTGACCATCTCTGCCGTTCGCGGGAAAAAAATACGCGGTGTTTAATCTCTCTACTATGAAAATTTACCGGAGGTCAGGGTTTGAAAAACACAGACTCGTATCTATTGCTTACGTCCTTGAGGGTTTGTCTTGTATTAGCGGGTTACTTTGGGATCGCGCTCCAATAAATGAGAAGACCACAAACTCGTTTTGAGATTCAGAAGATCTAGAGCATTTTCTAGAGCATTCCAACACTTCTAAATTTCAATTTGATCGGGAAGATATCCGCCACCCCCCCCCCCCCCCCTTCCTCTTATTATACTCGATCGTGCATTAAAAAAGGCCGACTTATTTTATAAACAAAGTTGACC
This sequence comes from Micromussa lordhowensis, assembly GCA_964020085.1. Taxonomy (NCBI): domain Eukaryota; kingdom Metazoa; phylum Cnidaria; class Anthozoa; order Scleractinia; family Lobophylliidae; genus Micromussa; species Micromussa lordhowensis. The sequence goes on from OZ026604.1 coordinate 15,575,907, forward strand.
GTACAAACACAAATTTGTAATCAAGGTATATTGATGAAAAAAGTTTAATGAATATCTTGTAATTTTAATGGGAGAGCACAGACTGTATTAAACGAAGCGTGACCTTGGAGGGGGTAGGTTGCCGGATAACATAACTCGCTAGCAGCAAAGATGGCAGCTGCCTTGAAAAGATCCAAAGATCAGGTGAGTATTTATCGTACCCACGAAGTACGCACAAGCTATGTAGACTATGTACAGTCGTACTACCCCGTGTAAAACGAAGTTCTTTTATTTATCGATCCCAAAGCAACCCACTAATACGAGACAAACCCTCAAGGACGTAAGCAATAGATACGAGTCTGTTTTTCAAACTAAATTTTCATATTAACAGGGGCGATTTCCTTTTGAAAATTAAGGGTGGTCCATGGGTGGTCCATGGGGTGGTCCATGGACCCCGGTCCATGTTTTGTATACGTCCGTAGCCGGCTACGTGGAATTTAGTTCGAGTGGCAGGGTATTCTGCAGTTAAGCCTGTAGCAGTATATTTGTTCCTTCAAACGGCAATTTTGGTAGTTCTTCACACTTATGTAAGTCGTAATATTGAACTGTTGAGTCCGTTGTGGTCGTTGGCGTCCTTTAAAGTTTTAAAGCGCCCTATCGTTACAAGAGGATCATTGCAAAATTTCATACCGTGAGGGCCTGGGTATGAGTCCGTGTATTATGGGATTAACAACACAAGACCCATATATTCCGAAAGAGCACACTGAGCTTTACAAAATCCTTAAGTTTCGTGTTAATTGGGCCAATATTGAAAAAGATACAGCCATTCAAAAACTTAACTTTGTTCCTAGGCCCTTATGCCATTACTCCATTCTCGTTCCCGGTCCCCTGAGGCCGCGATTCTGACCCGGCCGGTGTCAAAGTGATTTGGGTATCCCCGTGTTTTGGGTACCCCCGTACCCAAATCCCTTGTGTTTTGGCTATCGCCAGTAGGAATACCAAAAAAACTGAAAGCGTTAAATACCGCAGACTGGGTTAAGTGAAATCATCCATGATTCTGCCCAAAAACCTTTTATATTCTTACGAAGCTTTGTCCCAACAAATGAACGCTTTCTCGATCTTGATCTAAACACATAACGTCGCTGAAAATAGTCGCAATTTATAACAGACTCTCTGATCCGAGTCTGCAGTTATAACGACATACAAAACCGGATTCACGCGCCAAAGTTCCTTGTATGAACATGCGCTTGGTGCCTATCGATAACCCTTGAAATTGCCTGATTTCAAACCGTGAAGGACTGAGCACGAGTCTGTAAATTATGGGATTAGCAACTATTGATCCACATAGTCATAAAGTACAGACAAGAGAAAATGAGATCATGGTCTCTTGGTACAGGAGACCAAGTTTTACAAAATCCCCAAGTTTGGTGTAAATAGACCCAATATGAAGCAAGATACAACCATTTCGGACGGCATCCGGATGGTTATACATTTCTTAGTTAATTTTGACTTTTTAAAATTGCTGTATCTCAATCAAAACTAGTCTGATTAACACCAAGCTTGGGGATTTTGTGAATCTCATTGAGCTCTTTCTGACTATGTGGATCACTAGTTGCTTATCCCATAATTTAAAGACTTGTACCTAGTCATTTTCGGTTTGAAATCAGGCAATGGACGTTCTTTAAAGGTGATTCCTCAGAAATAAAAGTTACCGATGAATTTTTTTTAAACTTTCCCTGAATGTTCTCTACCAAGCACTGTTTCGAAAAATAAAATAAAAATGATAGGTCACCATTCTCGTTTAAGAGATATGAGGAGCCAATCTTACCCCATTTATAGCTGTACTCGTGCTAATCACGCGCGTTATTCATTAGTCCAAGTCACATTTTGCGGTAGCTCAAAACATAGTTTATACAAGTAATACTTGGGCACTGAAAAACTTGACAGGTAGAAAGTGTCAAGCATATAGAACAATATCATATAAAATCTGTGGAAACATCATACTATTCAAAACGACGTGGACGTAAAGCGTTCGTAGATTCGTTATTTTCGCCGTCATAATTTGCCTCACAGAGGAAAGGTTTTGTGTACTCTTTCACCTATATCTTTTTTTCCTTCCGATAAAATTTTTTAGTTCTTTTTTAAATTAAGGAGGATAGTATGTACACTATTATTATGCAATAAAAAACATAGGTCACCATGCCCGTTCAAAAGAAAACAAGTATTTATTTAGCTTTCGAGCTCAGCTTGAGGGAAATTTCTCTCATTGTGAACGTGCACGCGCTAATTTGCGCGCGCTAATGACGCGAAAATCGTACGCAGTCGTACGCAGTAGGGATGCGCAATGCAATACTGAGGAATCACCTTAATTAAGGACGGTAAACAAATAAATATAGACGCTGTGTAGCACTTTGTGTTAGCCTTGGATGTAAAAAAATGTTCATTAGAAAGTGCTCAATTCAGTTAATTCGAGACGTTTCGGGAATAATCCGTTCATCAGTCAGGTGTTTCAGCCGTTAGGCCAGAATCCATCCCAGGTTAATTGAGGACGGTGTAATGCTATTTAAATTAATTGTTGCCCACTACCCTTTTAAAGAAAATTTGGTCCCAGTGGGGTTTGAACCCGCGACCTCCGGAACAGATCTACCGGTGCTCTACCGACTGAGCTACGAGGCCACCACGGGAGCAGGTCGGGGTAATTTAGGTAGTAAATTCGCGGTAAGTATTCCAATGAAAGGTATATATATATTATATACATACCTTTCATATCAGTATACTACCTAAATTACCCCGACTTGCTCCCGTGCTGGCCTCGTAGCTCAGGGCCTGTTTACATGGAGGTGGGGGACCCCAGGTAGGTGAGGTAACCCGCCTAGGTGAGGTAACCCGCCTCTCCATATAATCTCTCATTTTTATTTGATCATGTTTACATGATAGGTGGGGTAGCCCGCCTAGGCGGGTTGCCCGGTCTGCCAGGTAGGGTAACCCGCCTAGCCGGGGTCGCATTTTGCCATGTAAACGACTCGAGGTGGGGTAACCCGCCTAGCCGGGGTCGAGTTCATGTTACATTTGCAAGCGCGCCAAAGCGCGTAAAAATTTGAACCAGAACAATATGGCCGTTAACTGCCTCTGGCGGAGGCTTTGTATCATCAAAAGTGACAGTAAAATGCCACACCATTGAAATGCTGCAGCGAGAGCAGAAAATAAAGATAAAATAACACTGACCGCCAAAATGCGTCGTTCGTCCGCCATTTTCAATGTTTACATGCCTAGCGTCCACGCAACAACGTCAAGTAAAGTCACCCCGGGACCCCGGGGTTGTAAGTTTGCATGTAAACGCTGGCCATTTTTCGACCACGGCTAGGCGGGTTACCTCACCTACCTGGGGTCCCCCACCTCCATGTAAACAGGCCCTCAGTCGGTAGAGCACCGGTAGATCTGTTCCGGAGGTCGTGGGTTCAAACCCCACTGTGGCCAAATTTTCTTTGGTCAGTGGGGACTCCCAAATTTCCTTTAAAAGGGTAGTAACCCAGGGGGATTTGGTGTATCGGCAGTATTGCCTACTACCGGCACCTTAACAATTAATTTAAATCGCATTATTTCGATATCACGGGTGCATCGCGGTTCAACCACTATAATTAAGGACGGTGCCTACTTTTGTTCGTGAGCACACTTTCTGTGCATCACGCAAGACATGGTTTCATGGATTATAAAATGACTGCCAGTCATTTTATAATCCATGATGGTTTTAGGCGTCACGCGCGCGCTGGGGTTGACGCAATCAACTACGCTACTGTTGAAAGCAAAACTTTCTCACTGTGACCAAATCAAGTTTAATGAGTCTGTATAATTAACCAGGAACACCAGT
>OZ026604.1:15584753-15589753 GCA_964020085.1 Micromussa lordhowensis
TGCATTGTAGATGGTACTTATGGGTTCACATAGCAATACACGCTAGTTGTGGGGACTATTTAGACAATGGGTATGGTGACTCGTCAATAACCCGACTTGCACTTTTTGGACAATTGACACAGGCGGCGAAGCCGTGGGGAGGGGAGGGGAGACTTGAGCCAAGATCCCAAAGAAGTTTTTGCAAATAAATGACGCAAACAAAAAAATCATAAATACGAGTAGAGATACGCGCTTGGCTTGACGATGAGCCTCCACGTTTCAAATCCTCTGCTGTCTATGATAGAGCAATTAGAAAGCCCTCTCGAAAAGCTTTGATAAGAACTTCACAGATCTCCATGACCTACCCCAAGGGATGTCTCAGTTTTCTCTAAGCTCGGTTCTAGTCTCGTTTCCCGAAACGAAGCCAGAAAAACAAGGAGACTTAAAGGAAAACAAAACTTACTAATGTAAGGATCAACCATTACTATGTTATACATCAGGAGGCTGAAAACAATCAACCAAACAAACGTATACAAAGCACAACATTGTATTGTGTGGCTCGTCGTTCAATCAAGAGATCTCATATCCGTAACGAGTGCCTCCTTGAAACCGCGCTGCGGTACTTGCTCCTCGGTTTTCTTTTTGTTTTTGGGAAGCACGTCGCTTTCCTTTCGTAGAACAATTTTAAAGGCTCGTGCTATTCTCAATACATTGAATTTAAAATGAAAGATCCTACATTTATAGATTAATGGCAAGTAATAAAAGTAGACATGAAAGCCACATACAAACACCGTTACACCGTGTCTAACATTATAATAACAACAGGTAAACTGTGATAAGGTGTTAATGGGTTTTTTTTAATTTTAATTTTTTTTAGTGTACAATTTTACGAAAACTAAAGTTACTACACCACTACTTACACAATTACAAATTACAATACTAATCAACATTCCTTACAACACTATCAATATAACAACTTTTTAAACAGAAGTTACTTCTACATAAAATCGATATTACTAGTAGTGACAAAAAATGATATTATACAACTTACTTGTCAGATACAATACTACTACTACTTCTGCTGCTGCTACTACTTGAATTCTGAGTAGAATTCAGGTTTTAATTTAGTCATGTATATCGCTTGATTTATTTTTAGACAATAGTTAGCTTTCTTCCAAAATGAAATTTTGATTTAGTTTTATGAACCTTTTCCCTGACTCTCTTAAACCCTTTGTTGTTTATTAATATACTTGTACAGGATGTAACTCCCGCTATATTTGCGAGACCTACTGTTATTTTACAACAGGGATCAACGAGTACACTTCAACTGGTAAAAATCCTTACATTTGCTAAGCATCTCAACCGCTCTTCTAATTGCAAAACTTGCACACCTCTAATTGGTTATTAATTCTAGGTTGTTAACCCTTTGACCCCCAACTACGCAATCCTCAGCAATGACTCACGTGCGCGATTTTCTTTAGGAGAAGACCTGTAAAAATGGGAATCTTAGCTTATCGAATTCATCAGGGGTAAGAAGAAAAGGTACGACCTCAACAGGGGAGAGGAGGGGGTACGGCTATTAAATTACGGCGTCTTTCAAAAGAATAATCAAAGGGCGTGCCCAGCAGCGCTCTCCCAAAGACTAGTTTTTCGAGGGAAACTGTTTATACTTTAACCTCTATGGGATAGAGCAGTCTACATCGAAGAAAGCACACAGCGTACATGTAAACTACGTAGTATTTAATTAAGTGTCTGCATTATCCGGGGGTCCGAATTAAACGGGCTAATTTAAGAGAAAACATATGAGCTTTTTATTTGTCCGGACAAAGAAAACTGTCTGTTGTAAATGGGCGGGTGTCCGTAGAGCGGGGTTTCACTGTATATAAGGGACTTTAAGATACGCTACGGCGAGGTTCTACTAGGGCTACTTTGGCCGTGAGGGACTTGGCTGACAACGGCGTTTTACCCGCCAAACTGAACTGATTAAGATTTTGCTGTACGGCAACAGCATGTGCAGCCTCTACGTGTCTTGACAAAAATGACTTCGCTCAAGGAAACCAGAGACTTTACTCGACTTTCATACGAAATAGGCTTGATTAATGACGATGATGTCCTTCCCTAGTAACCGTCTTACCTCTCCATTTTAGAACTTGATAGAACAGCTTGTAATTCCAACCACAAAACAAAACACTGATAGAAACTCCATTTCAGCACGGATTTGTTCATAAAACGATTAAGTACGTGATGAGCCCGACAATACAGAGCTTTTCATCATAATAAAATACATTTTGAACAGCAATAAACAATTATAGCTCAGATTACTACATACGAAGCTTTCTTATCTACGGCTGTTCGGCCCGATACTAATGACTGAATTGATCATCTCGCGGTAGGTGTTAAATCGTTTAAATTTTCTGTACAAATGACAAAGAAACAATCATCTTACAAATGATTTTTATGACTGAGTACTTTATCTTCAAACTAGGCTGTTCAAACAGTGAAAAAAGCGCTAAAATTAGGAGTAAACAGCAGACTTATACTCACGTAGTGAAGAGTACGTGAAACCAGGCACTTTCCCGTAGTAGAAAGCAAGGCTACGGCGGGAAAGCCGTACTGGTACGCGCGTTATGACGTCACCGGAAGTGATCTTCCCTCTCTGCCATCGTACTACAGCCTAGCCGTACCATATCTTAAAGTCCCTATTTATTCATTACTCTCGCTGCTGATTACTCTTGGTTCTATACAAAAAAAAGTTATCTAAATGTCAGCACATTCAAGCAAAGACAAAATTTTGGATGACTTATCATTGTTATTATTCTTATTATTCTTATTCTTCTTATTCTTCTTATTCTTATTCTTATTCTTATTCTTATTCTTATTCTTATTCTTATTCTTATTCTTATTCTTATTCTTATTCTTATTCTTATTCTTATTCTTATTCTTATTCTTATTCTTATTCTTATTCTTATTCTTATTCTTATTCTTATTCTTATCATTATCATTATCATTATCATTATTATTATTATTATTATTATTATTATTATTATATTTTTAGCAGATATATGTAAGATTCAAGTTTGTATAAAAGAGTACTCAATAAAGTTTGTTTTTATTAGTATCATTTATGTAGTAGTAATAGTTATCACAGTGACTAAAGCTGCCCCTGCTTCCTTTTATTAACTCGTGAATTGCGCATGCGCAACATGAGTTATCGTGAGTTATGGGGAAATGTGTCGCTCGATCGATGGACTGCAAACATCATGCAAATGAGGTACGTTCGCTGCTTACTTTTAAATTGCTGTCCATCTTTAATTAAAATGAGCTGTTTGAAAGGTCTAAATTAAAAGATACAAGTTAAAGAAGACTCGAACACCGAAAATAAGAACATTGAGAATCGTAAAATCGATGAGCAGCACAAATTCTCACTGGATGCGGACTTCGTATGGATTTGACAGAAACGGAAGTCGTTGAAGTATGGTTATGGTATGGCAAATGCACGTATAGCGAGCGAAATGATATAAACACAGAGCATTTATTTTTTGTATCGCTAAAAACATTGAACAAAGAAAGGAAAAATAAAAATAAAAAATCAGCACACACCGGAGGAGGCGCGGTGACCTCATGGTTAGTATGCTCGACTCCGGAGCGGTTCGAGCCCTGGCCTGGGACATTGCGTTGTGTTCTTAGGCAAGACACTTAACTCTCACGGCGCCTCTCTCCACCCAGGTGTATAAATGGGTACATGTACCGGCGAATTCAATGCTGGGGGTAACCCTGCGATGGACTGGCATCCCATCCAGGAGGGAGTAGAAATATTCCTAGTCGCTTCATGCCACGGAAACCGGGATAAGCTCCGGCCTGATGGGCCACTTTGCTCGTATGCAGACTTTACACACCGGAGTCGATCGCGTTTTTACGATAACTGCAGAAATTCTCGCGCGCTCATTGGCTAATTTTTACTGTCAATAAGCGGACAGACACATGAATTTATAATTTATGCGATGCGCCAACGAGCGAGAGCGGACAATTTGAAAATTTGTTATCGTAAAAAACAAATTGAAGTCAGTTTTTGATGCGTCTGTCCTATTATTGACAATGAATTTCGTCACAACATTGTCAAAGTAGTCTGCAGATGACGAAATTCATGATCAATAACAGGACAGAGTATAAAAAACTGACGTCAATTTGTTAAATCTTTAATCTGTAGATTTGTCCACTACCCACTGTGCTAGGTCAAGACAACGTAATTGCAGCATAACATTATTACAATCAACTAAACCGCTGATAACTATGTTTGAGGATTGTCTGTAGGTTAATTTGTCCTTCGCCGAACTGTTAGTGAGTATATTTAGTGTTCGTTGATTTTTGTGACGCTCGGCAGTGCCTTTTTTAAAGCATAGAGGTCACATGTGTTCATTCCTCGGCAAATAGAGTCGCAACGTTCGTTTTGAGGGAAGGTCTTAATGACTTGTTTTGCACCGGGGCTCTTTGCAAGCTACACTACACACATCACAGGCAAGCTGAAACAAGATGTTTTGTTCAACATCAAGAAGCTTGGTTTCGAAGGAATCGGAGAGAATCAACCTAGCAGTTGAAAGAAACATAAGTGGTCGCGATCGCCGACTGGATCTGGAGAGTTTTAAACGGAATCCACCAGAAGTTCGAGTAACGAGTAGACAAAAACCTAGAACCAAGATTATATACATTGTATTGCATACTTCGATACGACTGTTTTAAATATTTTCTCAAAAAAAAATCATTTCTAGCAACACCAAACGTCGAAAACGAATGTTGAACTTCCTATGAAACAATTTAAAGTACTGGTGAAATGAAACTAATGACGAAATTTGGCCTGTGTTTGCACAAGTTCTCTGAACTTTGAAATTCATTTTCTCTCATTCCCATCGGAAATTGTTTTCGGTGTTATTTCAGGGAATTTTTTATGTATTTGCCTTTAAGAAAATGAAATAATTACTGTAAAATACTTTAATTATTCTGTACCAGATTTTTGTCCACTTTGC
>OZ026604.1:15594753-15627253 GCA_964020085.1 Micromussa lordhowensis
GTCTCCCTTACAGCAAAAATCTCTCTCACACTTCAATTCTAATTTTAGAAATCACTCGAGGTAATGTACACTTTTTTTACAATTTCACGCTTTCTTATTTTTTCAATATACGACTTCGATGTCACGCTTTTCTGATTTTCCATTCAAACCAAAAACAAGCCTTGCCAGTCAGTTGTATGCGAAGTTTCATGAGAATCTGGTGCAAACTCAAGGGGTCCATCGTCAGAGCTTTCGTGGTGCCTATTAGGGTGTCAGGTCGAAACAGAAAGAATTGGTATTTCTTACATGTGAAAAAAAAAAAACATTCAAGGCCACGCCCCAAAAAACAGTAACTTGGTTCCTTCAATTTTTTTTTTCAACTTGCCCTTTTTTATAAAAGAAATGTATGCTAGGGGGCAAGCTTTCCCCCCTAGCATACATTTATTTTCTTTATTTAGGAAACATCGCACATCTACTTAATATGGAAAAAGAACTTGATCTATGGAGGTGTTTTTTGGTTTATTTGTGAGTTATTAAAAATGTTGATATTGCGTGACATCGGTGAAAAGGTCCATTACGCAATGTCACCTCCGGGCTCTACATGTCAGTGTTAAAGTGTGTTAAATAATAGAAAGTTAGTCTTGTTCCAATTCTATTACATTTCAATATTTGTATGTTTCTCTCATTCAAAGGGATCTTCAAATTCAGAGTTTGAGGATGAAGACAATAGCGATGTTTCAATCATTATTAGCAGTGACAACGAGAACCATGACAGTGATGAGATTTCAGATATTTTTCTTGATTCTGATAAACAGATAATACTCTCTATATTGATATTTGACAGTAGCAACTGCATTTCTAGCCAGTGTATTTTTCAAAACAACAAGCAACATGACCAAATTATTGTAGTAATTGCATGAATGACAAATTTTCATTTCTGGACAATTGGCCAAATTAATTAGCCGTGTCTTCATTACAGAGGTAAATAGAGCTTTGTTTTATGAATCCTCAATTTACATCGTAGACCACTGATAATTCTTTGGACATTCTCCCAGGGTGTCGCAGAAAATAGAATAGGAGCAAAATCATTCAACAAAATCAAATTTACAGTGGTATTTTATCTCTAGGATTGTTCCTCTTTCACTGAAAGTGACACAGAAGTCCTTCCTCAGTTATTCAGGAATGATGTTGGACTTCCCATCATAAAAGTAGTCTTCGAAGCTGGCATGGAGGAGATAGTCCATCTTCTTAAGAATCCACCCGAAGATTACCTCTGTAAAATAAATAAGTACCGGTGAAGAGCGAGGCAAATGCTACGTTTCTGATAGATACGAAGGCTCTGAGTCATCCTTATGACTGGAAGGCAGATGATCTAGGAGCGTTTAACAACGTGGGGAAGGTAACCGTTGGATATTTCCATGTTACAGCAACAGGAGCTCGTTTCCTGTCGAAAAAGAAACCGTCCCAGGTAGAAGATAAGAATGTTGTGCTGCTAAAGAAAACGTACTAGACTCATCAACGCCACAAAGATTTTAAGAGGAGATGTTTCGAGGGATTTGACTACAGAGGCGTGCGGATTCCACATGTGCTTGTTCGCTATGAATTTGAAGATGAGCCCCACCCAGTTACCACAACAACTCATGGAAATGTAAAGAAGAGCAGCCGCTCGTACTATCGCAGTCGACCAAGTACGCTGCAGAGCATCAAAGAGAAAGCAACGGCTAGAAAGGGGCCTTCTCAAGTATACGACGAGGTATTTGAGGAGGCAGGAGGTGTGTTCGGATTCCAATCACATGGGGAGTTGCCAAGGAACAGACAGCAGATCAGCGATGCTAAACGAAACGCGAAGCCGAAAAAAGACAAAGATGAAATGTGCGAGTTAATTAAGATGTCCAGACTCGAAGCAAGCGAATTGAAGCCATTTATAAGACGTGTTCAAGTCACCCCAGAGCCATCCTGCATTGTAGCAAGTGACAGACAGCTTGACGACTTAGTACGATTTTGCACAACACAGTTCCTTCCAGCGTCAGTCCTGTGCATAGACACGACATTCAATATTGGAAACTTCTTTGTTACCCCTACGACATACAAGCACAAAATCCTGATTGATAGGCAATACGGCAAGGAACCTACACTATTGGGGCCCACTATGATCCACATGCAAACAAAAGCAGAAAGCTACAAGTTTTTTGGTTCGTCACTTGTCTCCCTCGATGATGAGCTAAGCAACATTCTGGCCACTGGATCTGACAGAGATGCTGCCTTGAGAAAGGGATTTTCATCTTTCTTCCCGATCGTTACACAGCTGTGCTGCAAAGGTCACCTGGAGCAAGATATTCGACGTAAGATGAGAGAACTGGGAATTGGTCTGTTTCACGAGAAACTTTTCTTGGAAGATATATTTGGTTCGGAGGCAAGAAAAGAGCTTGGCCTTGTTGATGCTGCCAGTCGCGATGAGTTTGATGCGATGCTTGAATCGTTGTATCCGGTGTGGACCAGGCGCGAATTGGAGGTCAGGCAGTTAACCAGTGAGGACAACACCCTGTTTTACAGCTACTTTCTTCACTATGTCGCAGAAGACATGAAAGGTACGATGATCGCCAGTGTAAGAAAGAATACCGGGTATGACGACAGCTTTTTCTTCAACAACGACCCAGAGTCGATGAACAATCGCATCAAAACACGTATGGAAAAGAAGAAGCTCAGTTGACCTGAATGCGTACAACAACTCAAGGGAATGGCGGAGGAACAAGAAAGAAACATCAACCAGGCATTGATAGACGAGGGGCCCTATAGGATTCGCCCTGAGTGTCGTCGACTGATACTGATACTTGTAGAAAAGTGGCTTGCAATGTCTAAAGACCAAAAGGAGAAAAAGCTGAAATAATGCGAGAAGATTCCGTTGTCAAAAGCGTTTGGAGTTAGTGCTTCCGCAACCGTTTCTTCCATTCCTTCACTATTGGAGGCAGTAACAGAAGGAATGCCTTCTTCGTCTGGCAAGAAACCAGGGCAGAGTGGAAGACGTGGTAGGCGACGAAGCCTGACTTCTCCCAGGGACACAACTTGATTCCAACCAAGGATAACCGTTACTGAAGAGCATTCATCAGGCGCAAGGGAGACCAGTGGGTTTCAGCCTAGGCAAACAGCCAGCGAGTTGCAGTCAGCTGTGCCTACAGGTGCCAGTGGGTTCCAGCTAACGGTAACAGACAGCGACTTGCAGTCAGCCGTGCCTACAGATGCCCGAGCCAAAGGTAACAGCCCATGAAGCGCAGTCATCTGAGCGACACATGCACTTGGATAAAAGACACGAAAGCCTACATGTGTTACGGATGTGACTATCCACTCAGGCCTAAGCCAACTGGCCAGCCAAGTGATGTGATTGAAGCGGAAAATATTGAATCAAATATACTAGGTGATATCAACTGTGACATGATGGCAGTTACCCCATCTAATGAAACTAGACACCTAATTGAACTCTGTGAATCCTATCAATATGCTCAGTTGATCAAGGAGCCTACACGCGTCACATCAAGTTCTAAATCACTTATCGACTTATTTCTTACCAATGAACCAGGCAAATTTGTTACATCAGGTGTGTCTCACATTGGTTGCAGCGATCACAGTTTAATCTATGTCTCTAGAAAATTAACATGCCCTAGGTCGCTCCCACGAATCTTTAAATCGAGGCAATACAAAAATTTTATGCCTGCTGACTTTATGAATGACATGGCGCTGGTTCCTTGGGACAAAATTGAGCAGATTGATAACCCTATCAAAGCATGGGAGGTGTGGAAGCAATCATTTTTAGCGGTAGCAAACCTTCATGCACCTGTTAAGAAAAGGAGAGTTAGAAACTCTAAGGCTCCCTGGCTCATCCCGGAAATCAAACGATTAATGTGGGAAAGAGACAAAATAAAGCGAATCGCAACCGTCACCGGTGATCAGTTAAAATGGGCAGAGTACAGGCGTCTTAAGAATCGTGTAAACCATTCTATTAAGGCCTCCAAGAAGAATTACTATCATTCCTACTTCGAGGATAATGTTGGGAAAGCTAAAGCGACTTGGAATGGAATCAATACATTATTATCGCGAAAGAAAAACTTTACACCGGCCTCAAAATTGATTATTGGTGACACGGTGATAACTGACCCTCATGAGCTAAGCAACGCTTTCAACAGGCATTTTACCGATATTGGCCCTAACTTAGCAGCTAACATAAATACCCCTCGAGTCAGTTTCCGTGACTTTATTGAATCTTGTGAGAGCACCTCCGAGCTTGAATTACTTACTATTGACGGACTGCGTAAACTTGTGAATGACATTCCTGTGGGCAAGGCTGATGGCCTCCATGGTATCCCAACTTGCCTCCTAAAAATGTCATTTACATTCATTGCGTCTTCTCTTACACATATTTTTAATCTAGTTATTTCCACTGGAATCATCCCCAAAGACTGGAAGAGTGCTAGAGTAACTCCAATCTTTAAAGCTGACTCGAAGGTTGACCCAGCCAATTACAGGCCAATCTCTGTGCTTTCTGTAATTGCCAAGCTCTTTGAAAAAACCATCTTTAACCAGGTATATGCATATCTAACTGTCAATAAGCTACTTTCAAAATATCAGTCTGGCTTTAGACCTTTGCACTCTACTCTTACAGCTCTTATTGATATCACTGACAACTGGTATCTCAACATCGACGATGGTTTGACAAATGCCATTCTGTTTATTGACTTAAAAAAGGCTTTTGATACCATTGACCATGAGATCCTTTTGTCAAAATTGGAGCTGTATGGGTTTAAAGGTACAAGTCTTAATCTTTTCAGTGACTACCTCTCTGATAGAACTCAGGTTACAGTTATAAACAATGTAAATTCTGAAACTAGCTTTATAAGTTGTGGGGTGCCTCAGGGTTCAATCCTCGGCCCCCTACTATTCCTATTGTACATTAATGATCTCCCAAACTGTAACCTTCTATCAGATGTGAGAATGTACGCCGATGACACGAATCTCACGTTTGCCTCCAAAGACCCTAACGAGTTGTTTTCATCCCTGACTCATGATTTAGGCAATTTGAAGCAATGGCTTGATTCTAACCGTTTAAGTCTAAATGTCCTCAAGACTAAATGTCTGTTTACAGGCACAAGGCAAAAAATCTCTTTGCTCCCTAGTGAACCACACATATGCCTTGACGGGCACTCAATTGAAAGAGTCAATAGTTACAAATGCCTAGGCGTTCATGTTGATGAGATACTCTCGTGGGAGGCCCACATCTCCGAAGTCATCGGCAAAGTTGCCAAAACACTAGCTGCCTTGAGAAGGCTAAGACCGATATGTCACCAGAGTACTCTTCTCACAATTTACAAGTCATTGGTTCTTCCGCATCTCGATTATTGCAGTGCTGTCTGGGGCTGTATCGGAAATGGCCTCAGCCAAAAACTAGAGAAACATAATAACAGGGTCTAGTTGGGATGCCAGATCCGCCCCGATTCTTCAAGCCCTTAAATGGAATAGCATCGCTGACAGACGTGCAAAACAGCTAAAATCTCTAATGTTTAAAACTGTAAATAACCTTGTACCCGAATACCTGTCTGACAAATTCGCCAAGGTTAATACCATCCACAGGCATAATCTTCGAGGTGCACAACTTAACCTGTTTATTCCGCGACCGAACACTGAGGCCCTCAAGAAAAGTTTTCGTTACAGGGGCGCGGTAACATGGAACAGTCTGTCAGCGGAGGCTAAGCAGGCCACTACTTTAAATAGTTTTTATTCCGCTATTATACATTAGAATTCTCCTTTTCTTTCTAGTATTTATTATAGGATTTTTCAATAATGTTTGTAATTTTTAAGTCTTAGCTTTTTATACTAGGTTTAATATGCACGGCTCTTTAGAAGACCACTTTGTAGTGAAAGGATCCCGTGGTTAAATAAAGCTATATTATATTATATTATTATGTGCTACCCCCTGCACCTTTTGATGTTGTCTTGTGCCGCAAAGAGCTGAGAATGTACAAAACCAAAGCGGGCGCCCTCACTTATTCGGTCCAGCCACAGAATGTCTATTATCATGTAAAGAAAACATGCGTGTTAAAGAAAAACAAACACTTTGCAACAGAAGATCTATTTGTTAATCTTGCTGGACTAGAAGCAGCTCACATCGATCAACTGCGCAAAGAATTCGGCTTTGCGATTCAAAATGATTAGTTTCATCGGTGTCATGAAATTCTACAAAACCCGCTAATGGTTTTTAGATAGGTGCTGTTCAATATATCGTGCATATTTAACTCTCACACTTGTTACGACGGTCACAACATGCATTTCAAGCCGGGGTTTAAGTTACAATCTTTTGACGGTTACATTTCATCAGTGTCTTCAAAAATTCGTTGACAATGGGTGGAGCAAGTTTTTTTTCCGAAATCACAGTTTAATTATCGATAATTTCCATAGAGTAAATTTTCGTAAGTGACGTTAACAATAAACATTGAACATTGTTAGTCATTCAACCGTATACAACCTCCTTTAATCTTCTGAAGCATCGAGACATTCAGACTATTGAGTTAAAACTACTGTTAAATATACATTCTTAGATTGTTCATTTGGAAATTATTGTAGTGAAATAGTCATTTTCATATGGAGACGTATCCAGAGGGTTTGATTGTGTTTTATTTTACGTATTTTCAATGTTGCAGTTTTATTAAAAATTACAGTTAACATGCTTATTAAAAGACCACTTATCACCGTCAGCGTATTCCATGGCCAGACGTAATACCTTTTTAGCGCATTGAATATTCCCTTTGAAAGTGAACAGAAACAATGCGAACATTCCAGATTACAAAATCTTCTGTTTCGCACCCAAAACGAAAATACAGCTTAACTCTGGATGACTTCAGCCTTAGTAACCAGCAACTGGTCCCAAATTAGATGCTTTATCCTTGCAAATGTCCTGACGCCCATCGCCGAAGATTTTTGGCCCAAGTTGGACCATTTGTCCATTTGGCCGCCATTTTTTTGTGTAAACAGTTAATTCGCTAACTTGACAAAACCCTCCTGAGGGGGGATATGACGAAAAGAGCTGAGAAATGGCCTGTAATTGGCCGATGATGACATCATCCGGTGAAGACAATTGGCCGTGGGAGTTTGGGTCTGCTTACCGACAAAAAAAAAACCGAAGGCAGAGCAAGAAACCGCCCAGCCTACGGCTGCGCGGTTTAACAAGAACCGCGGTGCGGTTGTAAACCGCGCTTTAAAAAAACGCGGTTACTTACACTGGCTGCGGAGCGTGACTCTCCTGCCCTTCAGCAAATATACGAAAAAAGGAGTATCTGATTACATTCTTTACATAGCGCGAGTTTAGCGTGACTTGCAATCGGAGAATTTTGTTTACGTCTAATGAAAAAATACCTTGACCTTTTCAATATAAATTTTACATATGGGTTTTTGACGAACACTAAGGCTAAGTTTTAACTTTTTTCCCCAGAAAATTCCACCATTGCTTCTGGCGAACTATACACGATCTTACATTTATCACCGTCAGCGTATTCCATGGCCAGACGTAATACCTTTTTAGCGCACTGAATATTCCCTTTGAAAGTGAACAGAAACAATGCAAACATTCCAGATTAGAAAATGTTCTGTTTTGCACGCAAAACGAAAATACAGCTTAACTCTGGATAATTTTAGCCTTACTAGCCAGCAGCTGGTCCCAAATTAGATGCTTTATCCTTGCAAATGTCCTGACGCCCATCGCCGAAGGCCGCCATTTTTTTGTGTAAACAGTAATTCGCTAACTTGACAAAACCCTCCTGAGGGGGGGATATGACGAAAAGAGCTGAGAAATGGCCTGTAATATTGGCTGATGATGACATCGTCCGATGAAGACAATTGGCCGTGAGTGGGAGTTTGGGTCCCCTACATACAGCACCTCAATCAGTCACTGTACCTCTTTGACAAATAAAAGTTCAAAACAAGCACAATCCTCTTTAACAGACTGCACAATCTGACATTAAATATAACACAAAAAACATACCTTCCAAACTAAAATTTCGGGGTAACCACCCATTATTGATACATAAAAGCAGAGTGGCCGGCAATTCGAAAACTAGCAAGAAAATTACAACACAATCAATGACTCTGGCTCACTGTCAGAAAATATTCAACAAAAGCGCAGTCTTCTTTAACACGCTGCACAATGACATTGTTGTCTGAAATTAACGTCAAGCACATCAGTGTGCATGTATTCCACAAACGATCCTAAAACGCGATAACGAGTATACTTTGCATTCCGACGAAATGGTTAATTTGTTCTGTAAACAGATCCTCATTGAACAAAAATAACTTTAAAACGTAACAAAAGCAAACAAGACGGCTGTTTACAAAAACTAATGGACTGTATTTCTAACAAGAACAATACAGTGGACACAATACAATTAAGTCATTTCACTTTCTGAAAATTTCTGACAATCACTAACAAACCTAACTTACAGCACCTCAATCAGTCAATGGATGTGTCGAAAACAAATATCCAAAAACGAACACCGGAAACCTAAAACCCACTGGTCTAAAACAAAGACTCTATGGTATAAAACCCTTGTATAAAACGAAGACCCTGTAATCTAAATCGAACACCAGCTGGTTACGAAGACCCTGTGGTCTAAAACGAACACCCACTGGTCTAAAATGTGATCTAACCAGGGAACAAACTTGATAGTTACGTTATTTCGATTCCTACAACAAGTGCCAAATTGCGTAATGCAATTGGACCCCAAACTCCAACAATAAAGAAACCTAAATACCCTACAGTGATGATCTTAGTATATTTTATAGTCACCAATACTCTATTTTTCAAATACATATCACAAAATTACCATGAGGTCCTTCATTATTTTGCTGTACTGTCCTTGTAATATGTAAACCCGCAAAGGTCAATAGTGCTTCACTCGCAAATTTATTCACCACGTAATACAAGAAATTTGATTTTGCCGCAGCCTGCGTAGCTGACGGTAATTATAGCCGCAAGCGAAATAAAGTTTTGGGGCGCTGACAATTACAAGCCAAACATGACATCATCCGGTGACGACATTTTGGGGTGAGTACGGAAAACTAAATAAAACCGGCATTCTTTACCTCACTGAATATTCCCTTCGAAAGTGAACATATTAACAATGAATGATTTAGTAATACATCACCAAGAGATTTTGGGCCAATTTTGACCAAAAATGCTCCTGAGGGGGCATATGACGAAAACAGATGAGACATTTTTTTTTTTTTTTTTTTTTTTTTTTTTTTTTTTTTTTGTTGAAATAACTTTTATTTGCTCACAATACATCCAGTTATATGGTTTACGTTACTCAACTAAAATGACAATACATCTACGTACAGAACTTAGAGTTACGACACAGCTACATTACATTACTTACAATACTTTTAAAATACTCTACATTTCTTTCGATTTACACTTTTTGCAATGTTGTAGTCACTAACTTTTTTGTTTCATACGAACAATTATTTAAGAAAACAAAAGATAACATTGAAACCTAACAGAACGTGAATAAAAATAAAAAAACGAAGTAAAGTAAACATAAGTGGCACATCTTGCGAGACAGAGAGTGTCTTGGGCAGCTCAGGCTAGTGTGGTCCATTTTGCTCTGAAATTCGTTAGTGTATTATTTTTAAAAGCAATTGTACGTTCACAACGAATTTTTTCATTGAGTAACAGGCTGAAAATTTCAAAGCTGGGAGAGGCTTTATTTAACCACGAAAGGAAGATGTGGTATTTTGCAATAATAACAAAATGGTTAAGGGCTTGAAAAAAATTTGATTCTGGTTTATAACCATACAAAATGTCTGTTGCATTTAAGACGACAGTCTCTGATCGCTTTTTGTTCCACCAGGCGATTACCAGTTGCCAGAATGTTTGAGTTCTGGGACATTCATAAAGGAGGTGAAGTAAATTTTCGTAGGGGTTGCCACAACGATCACAGCTCGGAGATGTTTTCAACTTCATTTTGTAAAGTTTATAGTTAGTGGGTAGAATGTTATGTATCACCTTATATTGAAAACATCTAAGTTTATTTTCCATTGTGACCTTGAAAGGTAATTCATAGATAGCTTTTACCGGAAGATTTTGTTCGTCTAGTTTCCTTTCTATGTTCGAGGGCTTGTGCGTTTCCAGCACAAGCATTTTACGAGCAATTTTGGCAGTGACGTTCAGAGAAGTGAGGTTGTGTTCGTCACTGTTGTTGTGAGTTTCTTCTGAATTAAGAATTGACCTTTTCCATGCATCAGGGATAGCAGAAAGGAGACCGCTATAAGTTAAAAAGTTCACTGACAAACCATATCTTTGTTGAAACTCAAATCTCGATAAAAAGTTCCTGTTTTCGTTTAAAAGGTGTTGAATTTTAAAAATCCCTTTTTTATACCAGGACGAGTAAAACACTGGTTTCCCATCTATTCTTATGAAACGGTTGTTCCAAATAATTTCATGCTGATAGTCATCTCCTGTGGAAGGGTTCTTAGAATGTAGCTCTTGCCAAACAGTCAGTATATCTCTGTAGAACTTTGGCACATGCGGGGCCAAATTTAAATCACGAATATCAAAATTGCAATCAAAGATCGCTCGGCCTCCATACTGAGAAGTGGCCGAAGAGAAGAGAGAGCACCATTTGCTACCGTCTGCTTCACATAAGCGTTTAACCCACGCTGCTTTAAGGGATTTAACCACCATGGTGAAGTCAACCATATTGAGACCACCCTTATCCACTGGACCTATGATGGTGTGACGTTTTACCTTGTCTGGCTTAAAGTTCCAGATAAATTTGAAGCAGATATCGTTCACTTTTTCAGCGAAGTTCGGGGGCACTGTAAGAACAGATGCATTGTAAACTAGCTTAGAAATGGCGAGCGTCTTAACGATACAAATCCTTCCTATGAGAGTTAAGTTCCTGGTCGTCCATTGATTTAAGACTTTCTTCAGCGTTACAAGCTTTTCTTCAAAATTAATTCTGTAGCCTCTTCTGTTTTGCACGCAAAACGAAAATACAGCTTAACTCTGGATAATTTCAGCCTTACTAGCCAGCAGCTGGTCCCAAATTAGATGCTTTATCCTTGCAAATGTCCTGACGCCCATCGCCGAAGGATTTTGGCCCAAGTTGGACCAAATTAACATTTTCTCCCTTTGGTCGCCATTTTTTTGTGTAAACAGTTAATAGCCCAATTTCCATATATTAATTCAGCCTAAAACAATAGACCTCAGCACGAGGTTCGTGGAAATAACTACAGAGTTTGTGGGGTTTATTCTCACGAGCCTCGTGCTGAGGTTTATTGTTTTAGGCTGAATTTTAATATATCGAAATTGGGCTATTCACTAACTTGACAAAACCCTCATGAGGGGGGGATATGACGAAAAGAGCTGAGAAATGGCCTTTAATTGGCTGATGATGACATCATCCGGTGAAGACAATTGGCCGTGAGTGGGAGTTTGGGTCTGCTCCCCGACGAAACTAAACAAGAACCGCGGTGCGGTTGTAAACCGCGCTTACAAAAACGCGGTTTGTCTGCGAAACGTGACTCTCCCGCCCTTCAGCAAATATACGAAAAAAGGAGTATCTGATTACACTCTTTGCATAGCGCGAGTTTAGTGTGACTTGTAATCGGAGAATTTTGTTTACGTCTAATGAAAAAATACCTTGACCTTTCAATATAAATTTTACGTATGGGTTTTTGACGAGCACTAAGGCTAAGTTTTAACTTTTTTCCCCTTAAAATTCCGCCATTGCTTCTGGCGAACTATACACGATCTTACATTTATCACCGTCAGCGTATTCCATGGCCAGACGTAATACCTTTTTAGCGCATTGAATATTCCCTTTGAAAGTGAACAGAAACAATGCAAACATTCCAGATTACAAAATCTTCTGTTTCGCACCCAAAACGAAAATACAGCTTAACTCTGGATGACTTCAGCCTTAGTAGCCAGCAACTGGTCCCAAATTAGATCCTTTATCCTTGCAGATGTCCTGACGCCCATCGCCGAAGATTTTTGGCCCAAGTTGGACCATTTGTCCATTTGGCCGCCATTTTTTTGTGTAAACAGTTAATTCGCTAACTTGACAAACCCTCCTGAGGGGGGATATGACGAAAAGAGCTGAGAAATGGCCTGTTATTGGCTGATGATGACATCATCCGGTGAAGACAATTGGCCGTGGGAGTTTGGGTCTGCTTACCGACAAAAAAAAAAACCGAAGGCAGAGCAAGAAACCGCCCATCCTACGGCTGCGCGGTTTAACAAGAACCGCGGTGCGGTTGTAAACCGCGCTTTGAAAAAACGCGGTTACTTACACTGGCTGCGAAGCGTGACTCTCCTGCCCTTCAGCAAATATACGAAAAAAGGAGTATCTGATTACATTCTTTACATAGCGCGAGTTTAGCGTGACTTGCAATCGGAGAATTTTGTTTACGTCTAATGAAAAAATACCTTGACCTTTTCAATATAAATTTTACATATGGGTTTTTGACGAACACTAAGGCTAAGTTTTAACTTTTTTCCCCAGAAAATTCCACCATTGCTTCTGGCGAACTATACACGATCTTACATTTATCACCGTCAGCGTATTCCATGGCCAGACGTAATACCTTTTTAGCGCACTGAATATTCCCTTTGAAAGTGAACAGAAACAATGCAAACATTCCAGATTAGAAAATGTTCTGTTTTGCACGCAAAACGAAAATACAGCTTAACTCTGGATAATTTCAGCCTTACTAGCCAGCAGCTGGTCCCAAATTAGATGCTTTATCCTTGCAAATGTCCTGACGCCCATCGCCGAAGGCCGCCATTTTTTTTATGTAAACAGTTAAGGTGGGGGTTTACCTGAATTAAAGTGAAATTTGAGGAAGTTTAAAGAGAGATTGAAAGGGGGAGAAAAGGTTATGGAACACCACCAGACAGTTGCCCGACCCCACAATGGCACTCGGGTTGTTAGGCAACTGTTTGGTGTGTGTCTATCAATTTTTAACTTCAAACTCTAATTTTAAAACAACACCAAATCTTCAAAATTTCCTATTTCCATAAATTTTACTAATCCTTTGAGAAAAACTATCTGTCTCCAAAAAAACCTAAAAATCACCAAAAAATTTACAAAACGGCGCAAAACATAGATGTGTGTAATGAGTGAACAGATTCTTGATTGCTTGAAACGTAAACGAGATATTTGCATTAAGAACATAATACCAAGCCAAAATACGGCTTTCAGGTGGACCCCCGCCTTAATTCGCTAACTTGACAAAACCCTCCTGAGGGGGGGATACGACGAAAAGAGCTGAAAAATGGCCTGTAATTGGCTGATGATGACATCTTCCGGTGAAGACAATTGGCCGTGAGTGGGAGTTTGGGTCTGCTCCCCGACGAAACTAAAAAAAAAATAAATAAACCGAGTGCAAAGCAAGAAACCGCCCAGCCTAAGGCTGCGCGGTTTAAACAATAAATAAACAGCGGCTAAACCATGAACCGCGCTCTGCCCATGACCGCGCGGTTAATGATCAGATGAATGTCTTTTGAGTTTTACATTGAAAATATTTCCTTTAATCGCACACTTACCAGATTGTGAAACTGAAGAGCTTAGATCAAGGCAAAGCAGCATGTCTAGCTCCCCATACCATAACCTTGGGTTGCCTGCAAGAGAAGAGTAATGACATTACAATGACCGAGTCGCATACAAATGTAACAAACAAACAGCCAATAGCTTCCCATAATTTGGTTGCACTTTGGTTTCAAGTTTCATGTTTCCTTTATTTTCACACTGGCCAATTACTTTACATTTGCAATGCTTGACAAAAATAAGTGGAGGTTTATGAATGAAATCCTCTGGGTTAAACAAAATTATTCAAACAACTGCTGTAATTTAATAACGAGATATTAGATAATAATACAGCTGTAGGAAGTGATTGGCAAACATGAAATGTCTTAGCTCATCATGGATCAAGAAAAAGAAATAATAGAGGAAGTTAGATAAACAAAAGTGAATAGAGCAAACAAACATGTCAATATATACATGTAAATATACAAAACGAAGTAAAGGAAAAAAGTGACATAGGAAGTCACTCTCAAGCATCAGATACAAGCAGATAGAATTTGAGATATGCAGAGGAATTTTATAAAATTCCAAAGATCAGCAGCTGCAAACCTAGCTCTAAATTCGCCTTACAGTAATTACAGCTGTAGTTCTTGGTCAAGGAATGAACACATTCTGATTCAATCTTAAATATGTGTGATACTGGTAAACATCTCTGATGTTCAAAAAATATGAGTTGTATATTCTAGGAAGTAAATTGAAAGGCTGCAGGAAAGTACATGTACGTCCCCAGATTTTTAGGCCATTTTTGAAAGTTTTCAGAAATAGCTGAAATTTGGCATGTGGGCTTCCTTTCACTTGAGAAACATTGCTCTGAAAATTTTTTAACTGGTTTGCTCTTCGTTTTGAGAATAATGTAGGCAAAAAATGCAGTTCTCCTAGCACATCTTTTGGAGATCTTTTGTTGAGTTTGAGAAATTTTGTTTTGCTGAACAATGAAGTCACCGAACCATTACATTTGCCACTAGCTGTTCGAACAGATACAAGCTTTTAATTCATATAATTGAACCAATATGCTATTGTTACTTCATTAGCATAAGTTATGGTGGTGCACGAGGCCACAGTCAAAATTATGTTGTTGTGACACTGGTTTGACACTGGGTTGATCGATTTTTTTTTAACTATTTCTCCTCTTCCTTTAAAAAAAAAAAACATCTGACAGTGTTAAAGAAAATCTGTGCTGATGACAAAATGAATTTAGCAATTTAATTTCACATTGAAATTCACCTTTGATAAATCAAGTTCCGGAGAAATTATGTCGATGCTTGTCCACAAAATCACCCAATTGCAAATGAGTTATTTGAAATATGTTCAATATACCCAACCTTAAAAACAGTGGTCTGCTGTGATCTTGCCAGCCTGATCATGTGATGATTCTTAACCCTCAAAACAAAAAAAACCTACTCCCTGAATGTGGATTTTTACAAGATCTACGTCAATAAACAAAATAAACAACAATCAGATGTAGGATTTAGAAGCCCCTGGCTATTTTTTGTACATGTATTCCATATAACAATATTGCATCAAAAATGTTATCAACCCCAATATCCCTGAGCTGAAGCGTACAGATGTTTGCATCTAATCATAATTTACAAAAATTAGTTTTAGTGGGGTTAGATACGATTAGGTTACGAATATAAATATGTTTATGTTCTTAGGCAAGACACTTTACTCTCACAGTGCCTCTCTCCACCCAGGTGTATAAATGGGTACCGGCGAATGTAATGCTGGGGGTAACCCTGCGATGGACTGGCATCCCATCCAGGGGGGATTAGAAATATTCCTAGTCGCTTCATGCCACGGAAACCGGGATAAGCTCCGGCCTGATGGGCCACTTTGGCTCGTATGCAGACTTTACCAATATGGGTTCACAGTTAATTGTATAACCCATACAGCAACCAACTGCATTATTATGGTATCACTGTATTGAATATATACAACATATCTGTGCAAGATTCAAAAACTCTAGGTTTGTGAAAACCACCATTTACCTAGGGCAAGACCTTTCCAGTTAAGTGAAGGAGGATTAGAAGCATTCCATTGTTATCACGCTGCTTTTTCTCAAGTGCTTTACGGTGGCTTGTATTAAAAACACAAAAGCCTTTCATTAGAGGCAGCAGTATTTCAGCCACAATCTGTACATTAGCATCAGATTCCAGCATTTTGGAAGCACTGTGAAGGGCCTTCATAGAATCATCACTTAGTCCAAATTCTCCCACAGGATTTGTAAGCCGATTCAAACCATTCTTTAAATTGGTTACAGCTACACTTTGTACACTTTTGACTTCCAGTTCATCACGTTCGAGAACAGCCTCTACACACTTAAGGAAAGATGGAGACAGGTCTCGTATAAGTAGAGGTACTTCATCCTAGAATTAAACAAAGGAATAAAGCACAACATAAGTCTTCTTTAAAAAAGAAAGAACACATTCCAATGAGTTGTAACAGGTATACATAGAAAAAGAGAACAATAGGGAAAAAGAATTGATCTTGCACATGCTTTATCTGTTATCGTTTACTGTAAAGTCCACCATTAAATTTGGTAGGGCCATCCCCGTAAAATATTCATTTCCCACTGCCCCTCTCTCACAAAAGTTGATATGTCAGTTGGTTCAAAACAATAAAAAAATAAAAAGCCTAAAGAAAGAACAAACAAAAAGAATAGAAAAGAATTCCATATGAGCCTTGATTACATCTTTCATGTGAGTACTCCAAAATCTTTAGACGACTTGTTCCAAGCTTTAAGGTCTGATTTAGTAACAGTCACTTAAAGTGCTACTATGATCAAAAAATTCACTTCCCTTTTTTCCTTCAGGTTTTAAAAGTGTGTTTGTTTAACACCTGACTGGCAAAACCTTCGAATTTTATCCAAAGGCTGTTTTCTTTGAGTGCAAGTTTAGGACTTCACGGCCGCTTGCAACAATAAGGCATACAGGCCAGACCTGATAAGGGAACAGCGAATAGTCCCAAATAGCGAATGGTACAAATAGTGCGAACAGTCTCAAATAGTGGCAAATAGTGGCAAATCATAGCAAATAGGGTACCCAGTATCTCGCAGTCAACCTTGCAGCACTGTAGGATGGGATTTCCCGCTAAAAAAGCACGAACACTAAGAAGGACAAAAGGTGTCTCTAAACATAATTTCTTCTGTTTTAACCGCTGCAAAAGCGTAAATACATCTTTATTAGGTTATCCTTGTGTTTTCTGTTTTCTTGATGTCGGCAATGGACAGCCCTAGCCTGAGTCCGGAGAAGAATTTGATAACTGAATTCACTGAAATTCTGTTGTTTATTTGGATAATTAATTAACACAGGATATTAGATTTAAAGCGGTGACTACTGACAACCATTCATCACCATTAGCCACTGTTCACCACTATTCGAGACTATTCGCACTATTCGCGACTATTCGCTATTCACTATTCCCGACTATTCGCTATTCGGTTTTTTCAGACACCCTATTGTTTGATTTAACACCAAATAAATCATCAGAACTAACAAAATGAGAAATGTATGCCAGGCAGGAGAATTCATATTGAAATCTTGGGAGTGAAAGGGTCAACTTATATCAACACAAAACTTACTACATGTATATGTTATGGTTATCCAAAAGATAGTAATGCTGCGGCACATTCTGCTGATAGTGCAGTGATTCATCTACAGCTTCATGCATAATGAAGCATCGATGGTGAGATGTGACAATTGATCGTGACAAAAAAGCACATTGTGATCTGAACTATGAATACACATCAACCTCCCCTTTACCAGACGGCGAAAATTGAAAGATGTGGAAAATTTAAGTTTAAATCCTGTACTGATACGCATTTAATGTCTCGATCCAGAATGTTGCAATTGACAGACTGTCAAGGACGCATCCATCCTGATGTGTGAAAATGCAAAGGAATAGATCGCAGCATATATGAAATTAGCGTGTTCTACGCTTTCTGTAGAACACTTCTGAAAGCAGTTTATCATTTATTCTACAAGCTTCAGTAACAACAATTTCTCTTTATTTAAAAATTCGACCAAGGAGTCGAGACGGCCATCAAAAGAACACACTAAGTTTTAAAATTAGGATGTCACAATTAATCATTCACATTTACAAACTTTCACACACTGTATTAAGAACAAAAGCAAGAGTTGTGAAAGAGAAGCACTACCTCCTTCGCATCGTTTCACAGGTAAATCAGAACAAAACATAACCATTTATAATCTTTCTCACTGGAATCCACGCGAAAAAGGACAACGACTCGACAGTGTGTGACAACCTCGCGTTGTTCATGGCACAGTGCACTCTGGTTAAATGCAATGCATTCGGGTAAAAAGTGATGAATTCGAGAATTCGTTCTCCCTTCTAAATATTCTTCTCAAACCCTGATTATGTTGCTGCTCACTTGCTACACTTGCTCCGCAGCAGTGAATACCGACAGAACTTGAGGACATCGGTGCTTTCTGTATGCCGTTTTTTGCAGTGCATTTCAACTGAATTTGTTGAGTAAATCCCGAAATGAGGAGTTGAAAGGTCAG
This sequence comes from Micromussa lordhowensis, assembly GCA_964020085.1. Taxonomy (NCBI): domain Eukaryota; kingdom Metazoa; phylum Cnidaria; class Anthozoa; order Scleractinia; family Lobophylliidae; genus Micromussa; species Micromussa lordhowensis. Next base: position 15,612,881 of record OZ026604.1, read on the forward strand.
CCTGAGAAAGCCTCCCTTTTTTATGATATGTCGCTGGTGCCTGGTTCCCAACACTCGGTGTCATTTTGCAAAAAACAAAACAAAAAAAAGCAATTACTATCAAAACATCAATTTAAAAACCTGGAAGATTCTTTCAGGGCCTCTGATTTGACGAGCACTAATTATTGTGAATGTGTACGGTCCAGCAATTGCTACATATCCTCATGAAAACTTTCTACGATTTGCTGCCTGTAAGCAACAAGCAGATGTCCTTGATGCCAATGGAGGAATCGGCTTTAATAAATACAAAGCCAAAAACTGGTGGACAATTTCTTTTGCACTGGAATCAATTATGGCCAACCAAGATATAATTGCTGTGACGTCACAAATTTCCACCAAGATGCGACGGTCGCGTCAGCAAGTTTCCAATCCAGTCTCTTCTGCGTGCTTCAATACAAAACGAACGCGGCCAGTAGAGTGCAATTATGGCTAAATCGGAGAATAGTAAAATATGAACCTCGACATACAATTTTTCCGATTCTGCGACTCTCCAATATTTTTTTTTTAATCGTGATAGTGCTGGTCCTATCCCAAAATGTTTTTTAATGGTGATAGCGCTGGTCCTTTCTTTCCCAATAGGCATTTGCAAATGGTTTTGTAGTACTTCCCTACGTCAAGGGCGTCTCCGAAAGAATTGGTCGCGTACTGAAGCAACAAAGTTTGCAAGTATCCTACAAGCCGCAGAGAACCATCAACAGTCTTTTCCCTCGACCAAAACAGCAGGAAGAAACCGACCGTCCATTATCTGGAGTTGTGTACAGAATCAATTGCAGTCAGTGTATACTATGGCCAGTATACTATGTATACTATGGCCAGACCAAAAGATCGCTGAAGCTAAGACGCGGGTTTCTGAACACAAAAAGGCTGTCCTGATGTTTGATCACAACTCTAAACTTGCGTGTCATGTTCACGAATGTCATCATCACATGGATTTTGAAAACGTTGAAGTCGTTGGACATGAGGCACATTACCATCAGCGGCTTTTTCTAGAAGCTTGGATGTCTGTAAAAGACCCGAATGCAGGGAATGATCACATGGTCATCCCAACTGTCTACAAGTGCTTGGCCCGCACTTAAAATCTTCTCAAGTCACGCGCATATAGCGCGTGTAACGTTTCAATTTTAAAAGGTTTTAAATCGCGCGTGACATCGAGCGGTTTTCAACTGATGAAGGCTTAAGAGTTAGCCGAAACGTCTTGACAACATTATATAAGTCAGTGACAAAGAACAACACTTTTATCGACTATGTCATCTCCTGACTACAATTACTCAATTTTTAATTCGTCATTCGTTCATTTGAACTGCAAGAAAAATGGTAACTCTGTGCATTGAGTGCAAAAAATTTGTTAGCAAGCACCAAGAAGCCCTTCTGTGCAACAGCTGTAATAAATGGCAGCACAGAACGTGCAGAAGTGGTATATCCAGAGACATGTATACAAACGCTGTTAAGTCTGGGGAAGACATTCCTTGGAGATGCAAACCTTGTTCCACCATGCACGATTAAATTTGTTTGTTTAAGCTTACATATAACTGTGTTTCGTGATTTTCCTTTCGACCACCCTTTCACCAAAGAATTCTGACAGAATACAGGGAGCAGATCAAACTGTGAAATCCCCATTTCTTGAACCTCCTGATAACTCGAACCAAAAGTCGTTCCCCCTCCTCAGTCAAAAGCTGTAATATCTCGGTCAAAATTATACTACTCCTCAAGTTAATTGCAGGCAGTGATCTTCACAAAATATTTCGACTTATAAATGTAGGCAAAACAACTTTAATGTACGCGAATCGACCCTGACCGTGTAGGCGAAACAACTTGGTCGTGTAGGCAAAACGACTTGTAGGCGCCCTCAGTGAAAGTGACAACTTGTTTGTTTCGGTCACGTTTTCACGGCATTACGTTCGTCCTGGCCAAACACCTTTCCGAGTAAACTTCAGTTTTCTTTTCAAATTCTATTGACAAGTGAAAGGATGAGCTTTTTTGCCAGATGGTAATTTAGTTAGTTACTAAGCTTAAAGTGCACCTAACCCCCAATTTTTTTTTTCGCTAAAACAAATCTACTTATTATTTGAAATAGTTCTGCGAAAAAAAAAATTTGGATTCGGTTAAATCCTCGATTATCTGTGCCGCGATGAAATCTCGAAAATAGCACCAAAACACCGCCATTTTGTTTCGCGACCGAGTTTGGGGAGAATGGGTCCAGCCGCTGTTGTGACGTCTACCCAGGAAGCTTGAATATCTCACGTCCTCTCATTTCCTTCAGAATGGTGCAGTACACATCCGAAAAGTGCGCAGAAATGTCTTCCAGAATTGATATCGACTGTTGCAGAAAAATCCCAGATTTAGGAAAGATATACTGTACAATTTTCTAGCGATTATCGGTCAATGATACAATAAAGACGTAAACGATTGGTTGATTTTGCCAAACCGAAACAAGCAAAGTGAATCTGTGAGAACCATTGAAGAACCCTCACTGGAATTACTTCCGCAGGCTTCCAAATGCTATTTTCAAAATATTGTGCTTAGAGCCAACCAGCAATTTGTAGAAATACTACCGACAACCTAATCTTCTAATCCCGCAGTATTTATAACATAGCCGGCAAAGTTATGTGATCAATCACTGAATATTGCGGGATTAGAAGATTAGGTTGTCGGTAGTATTTCTACAAATTGCTGGTTGGCTCTAAGCACAATATTTTGAAAATAGCGTTTGGAAGCCTGCAGAAGTAATTCCAGTGAGGGTTCTTCAATGGTTGTCGCAGATTCACTTTGCCATGTAAATAGGTCGCAGCTATACGCCGCCAGCCAACATTTATTTCTCTTTAGATTTAGATAAAAGTCGAAGACGAATTCTCTAGAATTACATGATAACAAAATTGTTAGACTCACAAAATTTTTCGAAGGTTTGGACATCAGCAGTGCGACAAACATTCTGTGCAATGGTATCGAAAAGATGACCATGTAACATCTGCGGACCGCTTAGGAAACACATCCATTTCGCTTATCCGACAAGTTTCACTGCAAACTTTACGAGAAATTTGGATTGGTTATTTGGAGTTACGATCTAAAACGTGTGACAATATGAAATCGGTAATTGCATGAAATGTTTCCTTCGGCCTTGCCTCCCGCAGCTTTAAAAATACATGTCTAAACAATTCTACGATTTTCAATCGATCAAAGCCAGTGTTTTGGTTGAGCTCTCTGTAATCGCGGTCAAAGTATGTGCCAGGCCAATGCTTAAACAGAACTGAGTAAAAACAAACTTTATTTCCATCGAGTTGATGGACTAAACGTTAAAAAGCATGGCCGAAAATAGAAGCTCGCTTCTGCGAAAGGATCAAGTTTTAGAACAAAGATCCGCTCAAAGAAGACCTACGTGCGGAGGTAAACTGCAACACTTACGTCGCTCCTATAAACATAAAGCATTCCAGACAGCAAACTTCAAACTAGATTTAATAGAACAACCGTACCTTGACAAAATACATTCTCGCTAAGGACAAATGTAAACGGGCTATAAATAGGTGTGGGAACTTGTGTTTAGGTGACGAAATTACCATCCAACTGACTCAAAGCAGTCCTTGAGTTTTCTTTCCTGCTTTTCGTCTTCCTGCTACTCCACTTCCCATCAGCTAGGTTTCCATTCCTAAGCAGCTCGTCCGCAAATGAAGCTGTCGTTGTCTTCAATATTGCAAGAATATTGCAGAAGCAAATGCGAAACACTTCAACTCTATCTTCTTATTCATTACTATTATTATTATTGTTTTTATATTCCTCCTATTATACTTTACCTTTTATATTTCAATGTCTTAGTTTATTTATTACTTCTATTTTTCTACTGTGATGTATATGTGTGTGTGTGTGTCCGACCTAAATTATCCTAAACAAATTGTAATACTGGCTGCCTGCTCCTTTTAACTTTTTAGTTATTTCAGGCAGCCAGACCCCCTATATTTATCTCTATCTATTTGAATAATTTATCTGTATGTATGTAAGTTTATGGGGTAAATAAAATTGTTGTTGTTGTTGTTGCAAATTGCTCTCAAAGTTCCGAACAGTGAGTTCACAGTTGGCAAGCGTGCTTGATCGAAGTTTATTTCGGATCGGAGTCTCCCGACTCGAAACTTAACTCTGACTCCAGTGACGAAAAAGAAATGATTTCGAAACAAAACTTGCTCGTTTTAGTCCCAAAACATACTGGAACTATTAGATTTGCTTTCCATTTTCTCGAGCAAATACAGAGAGCTGACTGAGGCGCTATTGTGTTTGGTTCCTGGGTAGACGTCATCAGTGGCCGTCGCCCCAGACTCCCTAAAACTCGGTCGCGAAACACTTCAAGCGCTACCTTGAAAGGGCACAGAAAATCGAGGATTCAACCAAATTAAAAAGGTGCTTCGAATAGCAAGTGGATTCGTGGAGCAACTACAGAATACAGGGCCATTATTTGAAGTCTTTTATCTGAAACGGCTCGGCGGCTCGTCAGTCGTATTGAGTGTTTAAAGAACGAGTAAGATATATAATTTAGTGGTTCGGTGGCTCGACGGCTCGTCAGTCGTACTGAGTGTTTAAAGAACGGGAGCAACTTCAGAATACCCCGCAACTCAAGCCCTCCTTAAATCTACTGCTACCGTGGTCCGCGGTCCGCAGTCGGCTAGCAGGGTTATACATGTATGTATGTACTAAGTGTTAAACTGAAGTGCTACCGCAGTCCGCAGTCCCGTAGTCAATGAATAAGTAGGGACTTTAAGATATGGTACGGCTAGGCTGTAGTACGGCGGCAGAGAGGGAAGATCACTTCCGGTGACGTCATGACGCGCGTACCAGTACGGCTTTCCCGCCGTAGTCTTGCTTTCTACTCCGGGAAAGTGCCTGGTTTCACGTACTCTTCACTACGTGAGTATAAGTCTGCTGTTTCCTCCTAATTTTAGCGCTTTTTTTCACTGTGTGAACAGCCTAGTTTGAACATAAAGTATTCAATCATAATGATTGTTTCTTTGTCATTTGTACAGAAAATTTAAACGATTTTAACACCTACTACGAGATGATCAACTCAGTCATTAGTATCGGGCCGAACAGCCGTAGATAAGAAAGCTTCGCATGTTGTAATCTGAGCTATAATTGTTTATTGCTGTTCAAACTGTATTTTATTATGATGAAAAGTTCTGTATTTTCGGGCTTATCACGTACTTAATCGTTTTATGAACAAATCCGTGCTGAAATGGAGCTTTCTATCAGTGTTTATATTTTGTTTTGTGGTTGGAATTACAGGCTGTTCTATCAAGTTCTAAAATGCAAATCTAAGTTCTGGGAGAGGTAAGACGGTTACAGGGGAAGGACATCATCGTCATTAATCAAGCCTATTTCGTATGAAAGTCGAGTAAAGTCTCTGGTTTCCTTGAGCGAAGTCATTTTGTAAAGACACGTAGAGGCCGCACATGCTGTTGCCGTACAGCAAAATCTTAATCATTTCAGTTTGGCGGGTAAAACGCCGTTGTCAGCCAAGTCCCTCACGGCCAAAGTAGCCGTAGTAGAACCTCGCCGTAGCGTATCTTAAAGTCCCTAGTATTAAACTAAGTGTACCGTAGTCGATGAGTAAGTATTAAAGTTTGTTTTAAACTGAAGTGCTACCGCGGTCCGCATTCCAGTAGTCGATGAATAAATATTAAACTAGGTGTAAAACTGTAGTGCTACCGTGGTCCGCAGTCCCGCAGTGGATGAAAGAACGAGGTATATTCGTGGTTTTGATATATATATATAGTTGCCCCCGCAGGGTTTTGGCCCAGAGGCCAAAACCCGAGGAGGCATTAATAGGACCCCCCGCGTATAAAGAATGTGAAATATTGGTGTAGTATCGGTAGTGTGCGAATCGAGTCCGATTTGAAGAAACTAGGCGCGCACGGCGGTCCCGGTTAATTTTTGAGTAAGCTCGCAAGGCAACGCTGGGTAAGTCTTGCAGCCACGAGGACGAGGAGAGGTATCGCGTACGCGCGCGATAAATCATTCAGCAGTACTGGATAGAATTGTTCCGTACAGAACTTGATTTGTTAGACACAAATAGGCAACGGGGTCGACAGACTGGATCCAAACAACACACGTAAAAGTAAACAGATCAGGATCACAAATCAAAACTCATAACCCACTCAAAGAAACAACACTGAACAAATTGTATCCGAAGTAACTGAGTTTAGTTTCCTTTTGTTATCTATCTCAACATAGTTAGTCGACTAACTATGATCTCAAGGATCAGAAGCTAGTAAAGGATTTATAAACGGTGTCGTTTCAATGATTATTAGATAATTCTTGCAGCCACATGCACGAGTGTAATTGCGTTGGTTCGCTCTGACACGAGCACGAAGAGTACGAATAACTAAAATACTTGAAATAACAGAGATTTTTGTTCATTTTGTGTGATTGATTTGAAGGATTACAACGAGAGTAAAAGGTCAGATCAGCCTGTTATTTTGTGACGATTCCGGGGAGACGTATTTTGTAATAAAAGCTGAACAGTTCATTACACAATAAACGTGATATCCAAGGCGGGGGCAGATGTAGTGAGAACTATTACTAGTTTAATATGTAAATTATGTCGACTGCGGGACTGCGGTAGCAGTAGATTTAAGGAGGGCGTGAGTTACGGGGTATTCTGAAGTTTAGCCAAAGAACGAGTAAGATATATAATTTAGTGGCTCGGCGGCTCGACGGCTCGTCAGTCGTATTGAGTGTTAAAAGAACGAGTAAGATATATAATTTAGTGGCTCGGCGGCTCGCAAGTCAAAATGACTGGCGAGCCGCCGAGCCACTCGAGTAATATTTCTTTTTAAATTGACTGACGAGCCACCGAGCCACTCGAATGATACATCTTTAAAAGTGGCCCTGTATTCTGTAGTTTTCCGAGTTCGCACGAATGCAAACCAATTGTTTTTGCTCCTTATATAATGAACGTTCTAACCTAAAAAAGAAAGTGTACCACAAATAGCCTTACCGCCAACTCAACATCCATCAAGATTTGAGACAGAGGTCGTCCAGAGCTCAGGGCTGAGCCTTTTCGTAGTCTTACAAGGTCAAAACCAGCGACTTCCTGAGGACGTCCATCTCTCAGTAGTGCGTCTTTAGCTATGCCTAACGAGTAATCTACAGTCTCGGAGTTGACTGCGACCAGCTGACGACAGGTTAACACCGAGCCATGCTGGACTGTTTTTAACCTCCACAAACGGGCAAGCTTAAACATGGCACCCCTAAACAATCGTCAAAAGACAAACGTTTTGCTGTCCAGAACCCACGTGCCTTTTGGTCAGCACCAAGACACGGAGCTCTGGAATCGCTCTGGAATAATCAACAAGCTCGTTCCCAGAGCCCTCGTGTCTTTTGCTTTTAAAATTTGATACTGCTGTTCTTTCAAAGCCAAATTTCGACTTTCCTAGTCTTTCTAGTGCGTATTGAATGCCTTTGTGGAACGCATCCACATCGACTTTATCTCTGGACGCCATTTAAACCAAGGCACGCATGCGCCGTGAAACCAGAACTCCTCATTCTCGTCCCCAGAAGCCGCGCTCCTTTTGGTCAGCACCAAGAATCGCGACCTCGTCGCGATTCTTGGTGCTGACCAAAAGGAGCGCGGGCTCTGGGGACGAGAATGAGAACTCCTAAAATCTTGGTGTCTGGAAAAATATTATTGATTAGTAGAATTCTACTAGTATACTAATGCAAATGCTGCAATCTGATTGGTTTTGCTACTCGTATACTATCAGCCATTAGAGTACAGTTGGCCGCCGGTCGTCCACGAAATGTGATGTTTTTATAGTTTTTCCGAAGTTTTGGAAGGAATTTTAGATGTAAACGGGTAATTAAATTCCTGAGAAGACTAAAAGAAGCACTTTTAAGGTTTCTTGACTTTAAAAACTTGAAAATATTGAAAAAGCGGGTACACGCGTAAACAACTGCAAATTTGCCAAGGACAGTTCGATACGTGCAACTTTGTTTATGGGTGAAGTTCAATAATGCGTGGGAAAATCATTGGAAACCGTTATTTGCGTTAATTTCAGTTAGAATTCTACTAAAACAATCAGATTATTCGCTCTCGATTTCTATGAGGTGATAGTTGATTCGGCCTTCGGCCTCATCAACTATCACCTCATAGAAATCTCGAGCTCATAATCTAATTGTTAATTATTCCAGAGCTCCGTGTCTTGGTGCTGACCAAAAGGCACGTGGGCTCTGGGCTACGTCTGCTCACGCCCGCGGTCAAGCGAATCAGCGCAAGTGTTCTTTTATCGTAAATACTTTTGTTCTTTGACCATCGTAATTATTTGATCAAAAATAAGACACAAACAGCAGTGATAAACATATTGAACTTGCACATTTTGATTATGACTTGACGTTTCGTATGTACTCTACATACATTTTCAAAAGTGACCGTTGGGGTGGCTCTTTAAGCTTACCTCCATCCTAGGCTTTTCAGCACTGCACTAATGAGGCCCAGAAGGCGAAACAGTACTGTCTGCAGTTAGTTATATCAGAAGCTTGGTTATATATATATATTTTTTCTATTTCCTTGAGGTGAATGGATTTCAAAGAACGCTCAACTCTTAAGGCGGGGTAAACCCGAAAGCCGTATTTTGGCTGGGTATTATGTTTTTATGCAAATATCTCGTTTACGTTTCAAGCAATCAAGAATCTCTATGCTCATCTCACATATCTATGTTTTGGGTTGTTTTGTAATTTTTTTGGTGATTTTTTGGTATATTTGGAGAGAAATAGTTTTTCTCAAAGGATTAGTAAAATTGATGGAAATAGGAAATTTTGAAGATTTGTTGTTGTTTGAAAATTAGAGTTTGAAATTAAAAACAACAACCTGGGGTGCCATTGTGCGGTCGGGCAACTGTCTGGTGGTGTTCCATAACCCTTTTTTCCCTTTCAACCTCTCTTTAAACTTACCAAAATTTCACTTCAATTCACCTTTACCCCCGCCTTAAAGGAGCATTGCATATTAATTGAAACCAGTTCAGGACTTTAGGAGTGATTCATCGTTTTTATTGCTACAGTCCTGTTTCGTATGGTCAACGAGCGACCACACTCATCAGGCAACATCAACGAATGACCGGTAAATTTAAATGCTGGCGTTTAAATACAAATACATGGTTGCTATGGTGCTTATATTGCGTTACGTTATTTTAAAGTTTTGAAGTAGATATCTGTTCCTGTGGGGACACGAACTCGCTTATTCGTTACGTTTGTTGAGGGTACATAGATCTTTCCTGCAGATTATAACAAATTTCTCATAAAGGCATAAATTACATTTCTTGGTAATATTTTTATAAGGGTTACATTTTTTAATAGACCTACAAACTAACATACAACCCACAACCCACCCAAACACCGACGAGAAACTCCCCTCTCCCAGCCCCCTCCCCTCGCTCGCTTTATCAACACTCAACCCGGCCCAGACCTAGCCGTATGAATCCAAGATGACGACCTCATTACGAATTCTAGTTTATTCGACCATCCAAAACCGCCTGCGGGCAGGCTAGGAGGAAAGGCTTTGTCTTTAACCAATCAACTCAGCCTTTTTGTCAGGATTTCATCACCCCAAAAGTTAATACAGCGGCACAAGGGGTGAACTGAAGGAAAGCGATCGAAAACCATGTGTTTTTAACCAAAATACGGAGAAAGTTGAGATTTATTCCGCACCTAAAGAACTGAAAAGAAAGAAGGAGGTATCGCTGTAATTTCTAAAGGGTTGCAATAGCCGTAAGATTGTAAGGAAAGGGAACTTTTGTGGACGATTCCACTTGGGTAGCTACAAAGTTCCATCATTCAAGGACCCAAATCAATGTCGCAAAAATTATTTTGTTTTGCGACTTTTCGGGAAAGTGCGCTGACTCGTCCCCAGTCGTCTTCATAAGGGGAGATACAGCGCAGGGAGACAGAGAGAGATGGGTACCGAGGGAGGGAACGCAAGGTGAGATGGGTAGGGAGAAAAGGAAGGATCAAGATCGCTGAAGCGTTTTCCTTTAGCATCATTGAACCCACTGAACCATCCAGTTCCATACATGTCAAGGCTGTTCCTCCATTCAATGCAGACGCCACAAAATCCGCAGGACCAAGGACGAAGGGTTTCCATCTTTTTCCCGGCTTAATATACTCTTTCAAATCTTTGTGCAGTTGTCGGGAGAAAAAACAAACAAAATGGCAGCACGGCCTTCGTTACTGCAAAAGATTAACCGTTTATATTTTCTTATGACTAAATAAGCCTGAAGGATGCTTCTAAATGTGGTTTTAAGAACAAATGTAGCCCTACGATCAAGGTAACTAAAAAGGAAATATCTTGATTTTTGCGCAAAGAGATACAGATATGTTCTGAAAAGACCAGGGCCGGGTTGTACGAAAGCCGGTTAACGCTAACCCAGGATTAAAAGTTAACCGAATCATTAATTTTTCTTGTTTAAAAATGATTTTCACAGCTTATGTTTTGGGTAGTTTGAGATTATTCAAACACAAAACTGAAGGGTAAAAATATAAACATAAAAACTCACCAAACAGTTGCAAATTTAAAATCAAAATTCTCGCTAACCCTGGGTTAGCTTAACCGGGCTTTGAACAACCCGGCCCAGGAGTGGAAACATCGCTTGTCAAATTCCCTGCTGGTCGAAGACGTTTAATAGACCCTTCTCCAAAATGGCGGCCGAACATTCAAATATTAAGTTAAAATTAAAAACGTATACCAACAATAGAAAGAACACCGTTACTTTAGTAACCCTGCAAAGTTTCAGCATTTCAGGTGTAATATAGCTGAGAAAATGTAAGTTGAAAATTGATAAATTTACAGACGTTTGTATTGCTGGGGGTATAATGCATACCTCCAGTCATACACTGAACGTCTGTAAATTGTTCAATTTTCAACTTAGCTTTTCGCAGCTGATGGGATTCGAACCCGCGTCCCCCTGGTTACTAGTCGGGTGTGCTAACCACTGCACCATCACGACAACCCTGCTGGAAACGACTAGTAACCAGGGGGACTTGGGTTCGAATCCCACTCACGGCATATAAATGTTTTTTCATTCAATAAGGATCAGTCAGTAGTTCGCTGTCGCTATTTCTTCATTCAAACTAATCAATTATTGTAGTAAAGCGTTGTGTATCCTTTGGATCCTACTAACTTGCGTGCCTGGGATTGTCTCAAAAAAGTAAGCACACAGTGTGAACCACCTTTGTCAAACCCTACAAATATCACCAGCACCAGGATGAGGAAGTACATAGCAACTATTTCGCAAGTACTGTCTCTGAAAGAAACAGAAGTCGATTGGCTTGCGAGACACCTTGGCCATGACATTCGAGTTGACAGGGACTTTTACAGACTTCATGAGTCTACAATTGAAATCGCTAAAGTGAGCAAAGTGCTTCTAATGGTAGATCAAGGGAAACTAGGCAAGTCTGCCGGAAAAACCCTGACAGAAATCGATCTGAATGGTAAGTACAAGAGATCTTTTCATGCTTATTTAAGGTAGCTCAAAACAGTAATATTTCCGTGAGACACCTGGGCTCTAACGTGCACTTCAGCGCTAGGCATCACGCGATCACCCGAGGGGTCGCGAGATAGCGCGTTACAAACATGGCGGCGCGAGGCCTACTTTGTAAAACTTTGTTTCCGCCAAGTTTGGTAACCTGTTTGTGATATCAGTTATTTTTACCTTCAAAACATCCATCCTTCAGGCAGTTTCCAAGTAAAAATTTTCTTTGAAACCGCTACAAATATCACCAGCACCAGGATGAGGAAGTACATAGCAACTATTTCGCAAGTACTGTCTCTGAAAGAAACAGAAGTCGATTGGCTTGCGAGACACCTTGGCCATGACATTCGAGTTGACAGGGACTTTTACAGACTTCATGAGTCTACAATTGAAATCGCTAAAGTGAGCAAAGTGCTTCTAATGGTAGATCAAGGGAAACTAGAAAACCCTGACAGAAATCGATCTGAATGGTAAGTACAAGAGATCTTTTCATGCTTATTTAAGGTAGCTCAAAACAGTAATATTTCCGTGAGACACCTGGGCTCTAACGTGCACTTCAGCGCTAGGCATCACGCGATCACCCGAGGGGTCGCGAGATAGCGCGTTACAAACATGGCGGCGCGAGGCCTACTTTGTAAAACTTTGTTTCCGCCAAGTTTGGTAACCTGTTTGTGATATCAGTTATTTTTACCTTCAAAACATCCATCCTTCAGGCAGTTTCCAAGTAAAAATTTTCTTTGAAACCGCTGTGCTGGAACGTAAACGAAAATTGTGATGTGATGCTGCGATCAATCACGCCGGCTACCAGTCTAAAAAGCAGCAGGAAAAAACTACTCTTCTGGTTTCCTTCGTTTTTTTACTTGGCGAGTCTCACCTTCGGGGATTTATGGTGCTCTTCTTCTACCGCTTCCTGCTAACGATTCGTGACACGATTCGTGTGGAATTGCGGGCTTTACTGATCAGCGGATCACCTTCACCCATGCGCAAGGGGCGATCTTGTGAAGTCGAGATTTTAATTTGTGCGTAGAACACGCGCGATAAATTCCTTATCGACGAAGCTCATATCTCAAAAACTGATCCCGTGACCCAACTTTTTAACGTAAAAAAAATATTCAACAGCAAAAGCGAAATTGTATAATTTTGGGGTGGAATTCCTCCAACTTGGACATCTCCATTTAATTTTTTTTTAATTTAAGCAAAATCTGCTCCACATAATTTATAAGTTTGCCTGTTTCTTCTTCTGTGGCTAATAAAGAGATGTTTAGAAAACAAAATATGGGGTCACCGGCTTAGTTGTAAAGATAGATGCAATTGATGATAAAAAGTGTGCCCGGCAAGTTTGTTGCTATGCAACAGAACAGCGCAACCTTAATTTATGACTTAAACACAATGAAAGGTACAGTGGAGATTTACCTTAAAAATATTAGCACAAAACAGTACAGTGTCAAGCCTGAAAAATCGCATCTAGTTCTATAAGTCTAAAAAGAAAACAGAGAACTGTTTTGAGCCACCTTAAGGAAGAATCTGATACTAAGAACATGAAAATTTTGCTCACGAATTCTTTAACGCTGCAAAGGTTATCAACGTTTTCGTCATGTGTAACAGTGCTATTACTGTCCTCATTTCATAGAATCTACTTTCATAAACTCGAAAAATTTTCTTTCCCTCCCTTTTTTTAGCATCTTCTATACAAGTTAGCTTTTCATGCCTAAACTGGGGCAATCATGCTGTCTGTGTCACTTTCACTTTTTAAACATGGACAGTGCGAAACAGCACATTAAAACAAATGAGAGAGAAACAAGTTAAGAGGCCATAAATCGTTTCCAACATACACTGGATGTGAGAGTATTTAAAATTATATTATATTCTTAACAGTCCTTGTTTATTCCACCTTTTGCATCACTTTCATGATGTATTTGTCGGAAATTTGCTTTGGAGGAAATTATAGTTGTGCTTTGTTAACGTTTGCTTCTTTGTTTGTTTTTATCCCCCTGTTAAATAATGTCTAATCTTCAGGGAAAAATAGTAAGTTTTGTTTTTCCTCAAGTTTCGATGTTTCTCCGACTTTGTCTCTAGAAACAGCGAGACTCTTGGGAAAACCAAACTTATCATTCCTCTTTGGGCCAGACATTGAGTGGATACTATTATTTACCGATTCCTTTGATGTCAAAGAAACAATCACTGGACGGAAAAGCTTAGGAAAGCAGCAACCAAGCCAACTGTTTGTGTCAACACTAAGCTGGGAAAAGGCAGGTTTGGTCCGTCATAATTACATCACGTTAGGTACTCGGCGAAAACGTTTCCTTGAGGGCAGAACGTGCAGATATAGATATTGTTTACTTCACGGGTTGACAAAGCTCAGTTTCCCTTTTTATTACCACCGAGAAAAGAGAAATGATCAATTGGACCTTGCTGTGATGTGAAAAATAAGAGCTCTTGTGTTTTTCAGTCTTAATCCCCTAATAATCCCCTTAATGCAGTTTGGATTAGTTTGGTGCGTGTCAGATTAAGGGAAGTGAGAGCTACATCCCCTAAGAGAGGTAAAAATCTGCGAAATTCTTATCAGCAAATAGGGCTTTCTAATTGAGCGATTGATTGTCCAACAAGTACGAGTTGGGTGTATTGACGTGTCCCTATACGCACCGTCCAAAAAGTTCCCACAAGTAAGGTGTATTGCCGTATGTACCCATAAGTACTGTCTCAAGATAAAATCCCCACAAGTCGGGTGTGTAGCTCTGTGTACCCAAAAGTACTGTCCAGGACGCAGTCCCTGCAAGTAGGCAAAGTTCGCTGTGTAAAATGTCCCCACAACAGTGTCCCCACCAAAAATATT
>OZ026604.1:15632253-15644753 GCA_964020085.1 Micromussa lordhowensis
TCGACAACGATACGCGTCATCACAGTGGCCAAAATTGAGCTACATCACAAAGCGCGCACTTTGCTTTAGTTACTGAGTACGTCAGCAGTATACACCCATGGGCAAATAGTAGGTGCTGAATTAGCCAATCAGAATGCACGCTTTGCTTTAGTTATGTTATAACGATTGTTATCAATTATCATTGATTTTTATCGGAAACTATTTTTGTCAATTTCTACAAGTTAAAGATTGACACAATGTATTTTCTATGGTTTTATTGAGTCATTCAATCGTGGATGTGCAGTGCAAATATCAACAAGCTGATACTAAAAGAACAAGAACAGAAATAATTTGTTATTTTTATCGATGTTAAGCTTCAGCGTGGTTCAAAGAAGAAGAGGAAGTTGCGACCAAAGCAGCGGTGTGCAACCCTCTTGTCTCGCTATGGCAACGTCATAAATGTGAAGCAAAATAAACAACAAAATCAGTATTTTTATAATTTCAGTTAACTGCATTAAGACAGAAGCGTAGTTTAGGGATTAGTGATTGTTATCGATTGCTATCGATTATTATCCATTATCTCAAACGATAACAATTGATAATAAAGTTTTTCTGTGAGTTCGATTATTATCGATTACCGATTTCAATCGATATCAATCACCGATTAATATTGATTGATATCAATGGTATCGATTGATTTCCAATATCGATTTCAATCGATTGACCACGCCTGGTGTAATAAGCGTTGAAAGCTAATATACTCTAGAAGAGAAGAGATTTTAGGCAAGATGTTTTCTTCAGAAACTCTGAAGTGTCTGAATTGGCTCCCTCTGGCTGGAAGACGCCTTTCTCACCGATGTATCGCCATAGGAAATGCAATCAAAGGAAACATTCCGCAACATTCTGAAAGTTTTAAATCAACACTAAAAAGTTCACATTGCTACAACACTAGAAATGGCTACTTACCTAGATTGCCTAAACCCAAAACGGAATGCAGAAAGAGCGTGTCCTACTTCCGTTTTACAAATGAGTGGATGTCCCTCCCAGTATTTTTAAGAAAACCAATGCCGTGCGCAAATTTTTAAGAAAAATCTTACAAGGTTCCTGATGGATAAACATTTTTAGTAGGTGAATGCCATATTGTTAATAGATAATTATTTGTAAATAGTTTTTAGGACAGTACATGTACATAGTTTTAGTAGTTTTTAGATCTGTTACATTTCTATTTCTTATTTTAGATTTTAATACTGTTTATTTTTATGGAGGACCTCCCTGTCTGGTGCTTATTATTTATTAAGATTTAAACTAAATAAATAACAATTATACAAATGTGATACTTTATAAAAATATAAGGTCAGATCCTATCCTTGCTGACGAATTATCAAAATTATTAATTTGAATCAAAAAACGGGTTCCAATGGAATGGCACTTACTTCATCTGTATTGCATTGGTAAACTGGTACTCACTTGTTTGGTATTCCATTGGTGAAATGTAATTCATTATAAAGATAATTCCAATGTTCTGGTACCAATGGTATGATTGGTATCATTGGTATGATTGGTACCAATGGAATTACACTTATTCGATTGGTGTTCCATTGGTAAAATTCATCTCATTATAAAGGCTTTATCTTCAAACTAGGCTGTTAAACAGTGAAAACATTGTTAAATTGAGAAGGAAACATCAGAGTTATACTCACGTAGTGAAGAGTATGTGAAACCAGGCACTTTCCCGTAGTAAAAAGCAAGGCTACGGTGTGAAAGCCATACTTGTACAGGCATCATGACATCGCTGGAAGTGATCTTCACTATCTGCTGTTGTACTACAGCCTAGCCATACCATATCTGATAGTCCTTAATGCGACTGCCAGGGTGGCCAATAGGACTAGGTTTTATTCACAAACAACCAACTTTTCATGCTTGGTAGCCAGCATAATCTAGTTTACTATTTGTTACTTCTTTTATCTCCAGTAATCATGTAATGCATGTTGAATACTGTAAAAAAATACCTTTTCAGTTATATTTATTGTTTTTTGAAACCATGTACTTTGTGTTATATTCATGCAACAAATTGCTTGAAAACCCACTTGAAATTAAAAGGGTGTTGTTGATACATCCTTTAAGTTGTTGTGTTAAATGGACCTTTTCGGCGATGCAATGGCCATTTGTTTCAAATAGCTATTATGGGATGCTCAGGGGCAAATGCATACTAATTTGCCCCCTGAGCATCACATACATGTAATAGCTATTTGAAACAGTGGAATTTAAAATGGCAGCGGTATCACCAAAAAGGTCTGTTGAGATCACTAAGAACCACTGCATGCATTTCAGCCAATTCATTTAGATGGCAAATCATACTTTTTTCCCTAAGTTTGTGGGCAGCCGTTACCACCAAAAATACAAACGATACGAACAGTTTAGAATAAATAGAAATGGTTTAAATGTCCTGTACAGTACTGTCCTGTACAGTACAGTTTATATGGAAATGATATAGTTACAATGCAGTTGGGCAGGTTGTCTTTGGTGGAATGGAATAGTCAACCAGTAAATGGTTCAGACAGTTTACAAACTGTCCAACCGCCCTGGCTAGACACAAATGAAGACACAAATGATTCAGTCTACCGGTAAATGTTAATAGTTTAGCTTCAGTTTGTTAAATGGTATAACATAAAAAGAACTGGTCATGTCAAAGAAAGAGTAGGCTACCTATAATTGTCCAAACAGTACAGTGTATTTATAACTGAGCTAAAGTGATGTCAAATGGGATAGCAATACATGAAATGGCAAAGCATAATAACAATCAATGCAGGGTAAGATGGAATAGCCAAGCCTCTTGCATGAAATGGCACAGAGTTGAGCGAAACAGGTCAACATGAGGTCAAATGAGTCAGCCTTGGATGAAATGGGTCAAGTTATACAGCGTCAAGTTACACAGTTATGCAAATTCGGTCAAGTTACATGTATACAGCGTATCGTACCATCAAATGGCACAGCTTTGCGTGAAATAGCTTGGCATACATTCAGACAGTGCCATGTAACATCAAATGGCACATCGTTGCGTGAAATTGCGCAGCATACATCCAGACAATACAGGGTAATAATAAGTTAGCAGAAAGTTTTGAGAAATAGCTTAGCAATGTAGTGCATGAAACATATAGTATCTGAAATTATGGAGTACCGGTATTGCACGAAGTGGTTTAGCGTGAAACTGGATTTAGATGGCGTGACATCAGTGAGGCAGCACCAAAACCACCAAAAATGCAAAATGGAACAGCTAAGAGTAAATTGAGACAGAGGTGGGTGTGACATCACCATTGTGACATTTTGGGAACTCTTCAGTCAGCGTGATCCACCAGTGAGTTGTTGTTAGCATTGTTTCATCATATATCGTGGTATTAGAGTCTCCTTCCTTTTTTCGTTTCACAATGCTCTATTAATTCGCTGTAGTTCAACAAAAACTATTTTTAATTAGCTATTTCGTGGAATATTATTTCACCACAAAAACCTGACACAATGATATTTTAAACCCGAACATCTACATCTGAAGAAGGCTGGTCTGTTCAGCCAAAATATTGTTTTAAAGATACCACGTTGTGTCAGCCTTGCACTAGTCCTTGACTTCTCATCGTTTACAATAGTTAATTGCATTTCCATGTGCTCTCTCAGTCTCTGTGCAGTGTCTAGCAGGAATTGTTCTGTTATTTCAGTGATTGTCAGTGCTCTCATCTTCATTATTTTTTTTTAACTCTGCGTAGCTGGCGGGATTTGTGAGCGAGGGAGCGATATTTGGCGGCGGAGCTGGTATTTGTTTTCCTCGCGACCCGCGAGGAAATACACGGGCGGCGAAGCCGCAAGTGAAATTCCCGCCTACCTTATGGTTTTTGCTTGCCGCCCAGTTTTATCACCGTTGATTACGTCAATCAAATAAGCCAATCAAAGAATGAGCTGTAATACGAAACTTGAAAAGTTTATTAACTTGCGGTTTGCCATGCATCGGCCTTCAAAGTTTAACAAGCTTGTCTTTAAATGATTTCCCTCCCTTGTCTGATATTATAGGAGGCATTTTGCTAATTGTTTTAGCAGTGGCTGAGTTTGGATGAGATTCTTTACAACCGACTTTGCAAAACAAAACACCCGCAGAAACGTTTCCAAAATTTCCGTCAGTCTTGCGTGTTATCGACAGATCGGATCGAAATCCACCAATCACAGTCCGCTAGCATGAAGTAAAGAAGGTCAGAAGGTCACACTAGTGGCTGTGATTGGTGGATTTCGATCGATCTGCACGATTTTCTGGTGTTCTTGATGGCAATAGCATTTCGTTGTCTGACATCGTTTTCCGTTAATTTTAACTTAAATATATGGCCTAGCCAGACCTGTGGACTCAATTTTGTCGCTTTCCCCTTCCACAAACGTACAGTTTAGTGATGCGATTTCTGCAATTGGGTCTTCAATATACCGCCGGGTTCGAAGAGAGAGAAACCGGACGCAAGTCTTTGCTGATCGCATGTTTTGGCTCACCAAAGCAAATATATCGAGTAAATCATGCTTTTTCCAACACCTGTGGGCAGCAGCGCCAAGACTTTCCTACAGTGCAAAAATTATCCTCAGATATTTAGTAAATCCAAAGTTTTCTTTAAGGCCTGTTCAAACGAACTCGACTTTGTATACCATACAGCATTCGACTTGTATACTCTACAAAGTCGAGTGCGTTTGAACACCTTGTATAGTGCCCACTATACACGATTCGACAAGTGTAATCGTGTATAGCGATGTTTGAAACTGGTCAAACTTCTACTCGACAACCACTCGACTTTTCCTTTGTTTCGTGATCACTGAAGCGATACTCTACAAAGTCGAGCTCGTTTGAACGCACCACTCGACTTGTAGAGCGTTATTTTACGTCATTTCTATGGAAACGCGCGTGGAACTGTGGGTAATCTTAACCCACAATTTTCTGTTTCGTCATACTTGTAGAGTGGTTGTATAGTCCGTGTATAGTACGTTTGAACACCTTACCCAACAACGCTATACAATGTCGATCATACAAAGTCGAGTGTTGTATAGTGCGTGTATAGTGCGTTTGAACAGGCCTTTATGCTTCACTCCGCATTCTCCATTTGGCAAATCTGTACATAAACACAGCCGTTTATCCCTTGGGATAGATGAGGGGTATCGATTAACATTTGATTGACGTTTCAGTGCTCTCAGCCAATCCGAAATTCGTGTGCACTGGTGAACGCATAATTCAGTGGTTTTCACGTCACGCAAGTAAGCTAAATTATCACGCAAGTGAAAAATAAAATCGCTTACTATTCAATAAATTGAGTCAAGAAATTGAAATATCGTAGAAGGGTAATAAATAAACAACGTGCCAAAGTTTCGGGGATGTGCGATATTCCGAACTCGAGTTATTCGGCAAAAGGTATCACTGAAAATTACAGGGTTTAGTATGGAGACGCCATGTTGGAGCCCGTCTGAGGGACTCCAACATGGCGACAGGAAACCAGTTTTAACATCTGGAGTTTACTTTGGCTCTCTTACAACGTTTATTCTCTCTGTTGAACTAGAAAACATTCGCATAGGCACTTCTCTCAACATATTGGTTACTCAGAACTCAAAAACGTAAGGCGAATCGATATTTTGGTGCACGTAACATGTTACCCAGAAACAATGCCGATGTCACGCATTGTGAAAAAACCGTGTTCTATTTTCAAAACAAAGCAGTCTACCCAGCTGAAGACAGGGCAGCAGATATTCGTTTAAAAATGCCTTTTACCCCATAAAGGTAAAAACTTAAAATTTTTAATTTTAGTTTAATTTTAGTTTTTTATGACGTCACGTGAAAACCAAGAATAGGTCCGTGATGCGTACATGTGTGGCTTACGATTTTTAACAGTATAATTGGAATTCTGTAGTTTTTCCTTTATGTAGATTCGGTTACAATACAATTGATTCACCTACACGATTGGTAGATGCTTAGGTAACATTGAAGACAATAACACCACAGTATTTCACTGTTTCCAAGCTACTATGTTGTTTTCAGTAACGCAGCTGATGCAGTGCCCCAGTTTTTTTTAGAAACCTACCCGCCCCCCTCCCCCAATAAGTATAGCTTGTCATCCAAGTACTCGGGTTGTTTTCTTCTTCGGTTCAGCTATGACGATGTTCTTATTGATAAGAGTGCAAATTAGGTTTGTACAAACAACTAGAAGACATATTATTTAACCAGACGTTTTCCAGTTGAAGAAAAAACATGGAGAAAATAAACAGGGGTTCTTTGAAATGAGAGGGGATAGTAGTGAATAAAATCAGGGCACAATTCATTTGCAGTTTTCAGTTGCTATAGGCCGGGGTCGCACTTACGCTTTTGGTGGACATAAAATCTGTCATCGCTTGCTTACTACAAGTGCGACCCTTTTGTTGCGATCAGATTTTGTTTTTCTTCTGTCGCAACGTCAATCACATGTGAAATACTGGCAGAAACTGGATTTCGCAATTCTGCAACGACAACACGTGTGCACTGCTCGGTTTCCTCTACAAACGTTTTATCTGGTCCTTATGGCGAATTTCAACCCACACCAATTTGCACTATTCACCTGATTATTTTCAGTATGGGGATAGTTTGTTGTCACCATTTGGCTCGCAGATTTTTCTCAACACTCGCAGCCTTCGACCACGCAGCCGTCTTTTGACCGGGCTTTTGAATATGGCCAGCCAAAACAGCCATCAACAGTCCCTTTAGCTGCCTCAGGAGAAGCAAAAACGTGCAACCAAAGGGAGAGATGGAGTTTCGTGCGTGAAATATTAAGTGCTGAGAGTTTGGTTTCAAATATCGTTTATGTCGCGCACGTGCGACCTCCATGACTCCTGTGGTGTAAATGTCTCGACATATATCTGGGACGACTTCTGACGCGACATAAAAAAATAAGGCCACAGTGGGACCCCTCCCTTATAATGTGCTACTTCAAATTTGATGTCAAAGAAACAATGGTTGTGATTAAACAACAGATGATGGTTTTATCAGTGGAATATCAAATTAGAAAAGTTCATTGATAGCACGTGTACTGTCAAACCAACAAGTTAATTTCCAGTGATGTAATTAGCGTTGCCCAATTTGTTATTTTTGAAGATAAGAAGGTGTTAATTTCACAGTGAAACAATGAGAATCCTGTTTGCTATTAAGTTTGTTTATAGGTTTACGTACTTTGTTGATGAACTTTAAACAAGAAGTTTCAAATTTTCATCCGCAAGTTGATTTTCTAGTAATTAAGTTTGTTGAAAGGGTTTACAGTTCTGAATTACGTATACATAACAGTAAAGATTATTACTGCAAACCCCGACAGAATCCTAAACAAAAGATCAGAACTGATTTCCAAGTGCTGCCACGAAAACAAGTTTTATCTTCGGAACAATTGACTCAAAAACAATACTCTATTAAGTTTTTCTCACACCTAATTGTGATTAGAACCACACTGCCCTACTTTTTATAAACAATAGACGGGTGTATATATATATAACTTGATAGGTTTATTCTCCATTAAATACTTCTGATGAGTGCGTGAGCACGAAACTCGGAGTAACAGGAAATTTTGTGTCTTCGTTATATCTTCCTATTCAAAGCTCTACACCTTAAAAGTGTATTGAGCACTGTTAAATGGTATTAGCCACTTTATTACACGTATACATTATCAACTCAGTTGATAAAACCAAATTATAAGATTTGATGACCTTTGGTGACACGTTGCGTGACGGCTCTAGTTTCGGTAAACTCGCAATTTTAATGGCACATTTGTCTTTAAAATTCATGCTAAACATCTCAGTTTCACTGAGTTTGCCTTTTGGTCGAGGGTTGAGGGTAACTAGTCGAGGGTCGAGGGTAACTGGTCGAGAGTCGAGGGTAAATGGTCGACGGTTGAGGGTAAATGGTCGAGGGTCGAGGGTCGAGGGTCGAAAAATTCTTTACAATTATTTTTGGAACGTCGTCAAATCAAAATTTCGGGTTTACTCGAGTTTCCGGTTTCTGTTTTATTTTACATTAACACCTGGTGGTATCATGTGTCGTTGTAACACTCGAGTAAATAATATTGAATATTGATAGGAGAAACCCAATGGTTTTCTTGTCTAACATTTCACTCGCTTATGATTAGTCTAGGGTCGAAAACTCCTTGACAATTATTTTTGTACGTTGTCATATCAATTTTTCATATAGGCTCGTGTTTACTCGAGTCTCCGGTGCCTGTTATATTTGTGTTGTCTGATAAGAAGATAAAATCCACAACGAGTTGCAATGTGCTCTCAGTAACGCTTGAGCTTGGTTTACGAGATTGGCGGTTGAATTATTTATTGGCAGAGGAGATCTATACCAAACGAACAGCGGAGAAACGAAACTAAAGACACGCTTTAGGGTTCTAATAAAAAAAAAAAACAGACGCGTTGTATAGCATTGTTCTTTTTGTGATACAGGCGACATCCGGTTGCGACCACCTACTGTAAGCGACCAGCTCTGCTCAGCAACCAGTTTTCCAAAATACGAAAAGTTTCCACGTCAAATCACTATATTTGAAAGCTCTTGTATGCAACTACCTCTCTTAAAGGACTTCAACCACTTTTTAGAGCTAAAAGTTTGAAATTTGTTTTTAGTTTTTAACCAACCGTAAGTGATCACTTGACAGATAAGAGAGCGGAAATTAGATAATAAGGTGTTATTATCACATTCCTAGGTAGTACAAGAGATAGAAATTTCTCAATGGGAAATACCGGATATTTTCTCGAAATTAAATCTTTCTCACATCTAAACCTTTAAAGAAAAAATCCACATACATTGTACTCTATCAGTCTTAAAAGAGACGACCTTAAATCTCTTACAGTTAAAGAAAATTAGAACTGAGATCATGCTTCAGTCAACTGTTTTTAAAATGGAATGCGAGTCGTTTCGATCGAAGGTTGTTTCGATCGAAGGTCGTTTCGATCGAAACAAAAGGTCAGTTCGATCGAAGACAAAAGTCAGTTCGATCGAAGAGTAAATGATGATAAAAACTACAGTTTTTCAAGTGTATAAATAAAAATAATAAAGTTTCTTGCGTTGTGGATTGATTGTGCGATGTAATATGCGTGACGCGAAACTTTGGCAGCGGTTTTCAGTTGCTGATCTCTTTTGTTGTCGGCGTTCGTGATCGGATGCTCGATGCTCAATGAGCTCTTTGCTGTTGACTTTAACTTTATTTCTAACGGAAACGTACACCGAAAGAATCCTTGAAACCCGGGGTTTAAGAGTTTAAAATTTCTTTTGCTCGTGACATGCGGAATAAAATCGCTACGAGTCTTAATCGACACCGTCATTTCACCCAGAAGTAGAAGTAACGAACTAAAAGGAATTTAACTTTTCACTTGTCCATAGAATTTGAAAAGAAAACTAAAGTAAACTCGCAAAGGTGTAAGCCCAGAACGAAGGTTGTGAAATGCCGTGAAAACGATTTCTTCTGAGCCCACGTTGAAACGAACAAGTTGTCACTTTCACTGATAACCGAGCGAAAAGAGATTAAACGCTGTGCTGTTGCAAACACTTGCGCGTGGAACATATTATCATAACTTCTTATCGTTCCAAATCTTTTGAGCATAAAAAAAGTTCCGCACGCCAAATTATGAAACACACGCGCGTGGAACATAGAGAATGGCCGCGTTTGTTCTGTGTTGAAGTAAATTAAACGCCGACAAAGCGTGTGGTATGAAATATACTCTCTTGCAAAAAAATCTCACCCTTTCACTTGTCTATAGAATATGAAAAGAACACTGAAGTTTATTCGAAAGGTGCGAAGTTCACAGAACGTATTGTTTCTATTGTTTCCAAAGTGAAGTCAAATAATTTGAATACGAATACGAGATAATGGGATGTGTGTTCCATTGGACTCAAGCTCTGTGGAGGAAGGTAAGGTAATTGCAAGTTAAAGAATGTATAACATATGTATGTATATGACAAGTATCAATTGAAGTGGTGTTCACCATCGATTCCAGAAAAGTGCTCTACAATTAAGGAGTGGTAATATCAGTATTTATTAACAACTGGATCATTAGATAATGCAATTCGAGAGTTTTCATTGGCTAAGCCATGATGGTATAGGAGCTATTAGTATATACTAAAACAGTGGATAGCGTTGATGGCGCGCGCTGATTGGCTCGTCAAACTCCGGATATCCTGTGCTATTTACCTCCGAGCAACTCGAGAGAAAATGGCGCCGGTTTGCATCCGTGAAAAGCGAACAAATCATCCAAATTAATTTGTTTTTGGTGTTTATTATCTCACTGTTTTAGTATATACTAAAACAACTATTCACCGAAGTGGAGGTGGCTAGCGGTGGATATTTACCGAGCCGCGAAGCGGCGAGGTAAATATCCACCGCTAGCCACCGCTAGCCACCGACACTATTCACCACCACAACTATTCACCTCAGTGTCGGTGGCTAGCGGTGGATATTTACCTAATATAGCGGTGGATATTTACCTAATATATTTACCTAGCGGTGGATATTTACCTAATATCCACCGCTAGCCACCGACACTATTCACCACCACAACTATTCACCTCAGTGTCGGTGGCTAGCGGTGGATATTTACCTCGCCGCTTCGCGGCTCGGTAAATATCCACCGCTAGCCACCTCCACTTCGGTGAATAGTTGTTAATTATACCATGATCTACAAAAATGGCGAGCATATGCATGATTTTTTGGGTTTTGGATTTTTTATTGCATTCCAGTTTTCTATATTTTGGGGGCATTTTTAATAAAACAATTATTCCCCATGTTGGATATGAGATGATTATAGCCAACTCGGCACTATGTGCCTCAAAGGCTATCTATCATCTCATATCCAACGCGCGATTATGGAATAATTGTTAAGTAGACTACTCGAATATGAGTACATATGGATTTTAATACAGTTCTGTTTCGCAAACACTTATTCTATTCTATTCTACGGTGGCCCACAAGTGCACACCGAATTTAAATCACTCACACCGAATTCAAATTACTCACACCGAATTCAAATCACTCACACCGAATTCAAATCACTCACACCGAATTCAAATCACTCACACTAAATTTAAAATAGTCACACCGAATTCAAATCACTCACACCGAATTCAAATCACTCACATCGAATTCAAATCACTCACACCGAATTCAAATCACTCGAAATCCCAGATTGGTCAGCGGCTGAGCTCATTGCGCAGTAGGTACGTCATGTATGGGGACATATATTGTACCGAAACGTATTTCATAGATGTCTTCATTTATACTTGAGGTTCTTGACCTACTTGGGCTGCTTGCCTTACTTGAGGTGCTTTGCTAACTTGACATGCTTTCCTTACTTGAGGTGCTTGACTTACTTCAGATGCTTTTCTTACTTGAGGTTCTTTGGTTACTTGAGGTGCTTTGCTTACTTGAGGCGCTTAGGTTACTTGAGGTACTTGACTTACTTGTGGTGCTTTGCTTACTTGAGGTGCTTTGGTTACTCGAGGTGCTTGACTTACTTGAGGTGCTTTGCTTACTGGAGGCGCTTTGGTTACTTGAGGTTCTTTGGTTACTTATGGTAGTACTTGACTTACTTGAGGTGCTTGACCGGCTTATCTGAGGTGCTTTACTTACTTGAGGTTCTTTGGTTACTTGAGGTACTTGACTTACATTAGGCGCTTTGATTACTTCAGGTACTTTGTTTACTTGAGTTCCTTGACTCACTTGAGGCGCTTTGATTAGTTGAGGCGCTTTGGTTAATTGAGGTGCCTGACTTACTTGAGGTGCTTTACTTACTTAAGGTGCTTTGGTTGCTTGAGGTGCTTGACTTACTTGAGGTGCTTGACTTACTTGACGTGCTTTGCTTACTTGAGGTGCTTTGGTTACTTGAGGTGCTTTGCTTACTTGAGGTGCTTTGGTTACTTGAGGTGCTTTGCTTACTTGAGGTGCTTTGCTTACTTGAGCTAGTAAAGGACGATGACTATATTCAATTCTCAAGATAATTACTCCCACCCTTAGGCGCACTTTTGAGATATGGTTTGTACGTTTCTACGTCGCCTATTTTACAATCCAACCCATTAAAACAATGCTGCTCTACAAAAAAATAATCGGGATAAATCAAGAGGTGTTTTCCCAAGTTAATTTAACGAATTGAAAAGATTTTCTAAAGGAACTTTGTAGTTTAATTATCCATGTTAAAGCACCTCGAGTAAGTCAAGCACCTCAAGTAAGTCAAGTACCTCTAGTAACCAAAGAACCTCAGGTAAGCAAAGCACCTCAAGTAAGAAAAGCATTTGAAGTAAGTCAAGCACCTCAAGTAAGGAAAGCATTTCAAGTTAGCAAAGCACCTCAAGTAAGGCAAGCAGCCCAAGTAGGTCAAGAACCTCAAGTAATGAAGACATCTATGAAATACGTTTCGGTACAATATATGTCCCCATACATGACGTACCTACTGCGCAATGAGCTCAGCCGCTGACCAATCTGGGAATTCGGTGTGAGTGATTTGAATTCGATGTG
>OZ026604.1:15649753-15654753 GCA_964020085.1 Micromussa lordhowensis
AAATTATCCGAATTTTGACAAAACGCAAGTGAAATTATTTCTTAATTTCACGAGAAAACCATTTGATTACCTTTTAATATCGTGGGTGACAAATTACGCTCACAACCGTTATTTTTTCACTGTTTTATTATATCGAAAACCAAGAACATTAGGTTTAGTTTAAAGCATACATTATTGCTTAAGTCCGCAACTTTCTGAGTTTCTTCACAAAAAAATACCTTTCGAATTTTTCGTGCTTGTTCATAATGTTTCAAAACTAAGGCAACTGTCAAATCTTTCTTAAATGATTGGCTCTAATTCGTCATGAACTGATGAATGAAATGACAACGGTGTCCATTGAAATGCCCTGAAACTAAAATTTTGCACGAGGCCATATAAAATTTTGACAGTTTGCTTTGAAGTGCCTAATTGAAAGTCAAGCGAAAATGCACAAAGTTTAAGAACCTTCAGAGCTAACCTGAGTATCAGGCTTTTCTTTCTCGCGGGGAGAAGGAAGCAACCGGCAAAGAAAAGCCTGACACAAGGTTCTTTACTGCAGTCTTCCACCTCCTCATAGCGTGACAAACGTCAGTGTACGCATTAGCCAATCAGAATTATTTCCGGCTGTCATGTCTACTTTGCATAAATTTTGCGTGCATCAAAGATGACAACGGCGGTTGTTTTTAATTTCGTTCGGGTTTCCGAGAATATTTGCACAATTTGCCTCGAAAATTTTCACACAGATTATGGAAAGTGAGTCGCCACAGTGCCGCTGTTTGCTGAAAGTTTTAACAAAGAGGTTTCTAATGTTTTGTGTGAAAAACCTATCAATCTTGTGAATTATTGCTTGAGTTGAGAATTGTTGTCATT
This sequence comes from Micromussa lordhowensis, assembly GCA_964020085.1. Taxonomy (NCBI): domain Eukaryota; kingdom Metazoa; phylum Cnidaria; class Anthozoa; order Scleractinia; family Lobophylliidae; genus Micromussa; species Micromussa lordhowensis. Next base: position 15,650,603 of record OZ026604.1, read on the forward strand.
CAAGATAGTGAAGATGGCAAAAGGACTGTTTGCAAAAAAATGCGCTAGGAAAATAGTGAATTGCTACACAATGTTTGCCGAGTTACGGGAGGCATTGGCGAGTGGTAGGGCACTCGACAAACGCGAAAGACTTGTAGCTTCAAGCGCTCCCGGCCACAAATACCTTCGACAGCCTGTCCTAGTAGTTCAATTCCTGTTCGAGGCTAGCGATATCGGTCTCGCAACTGAAGTGACTCCAAAGGCAAGCAGCCGATTTGTGAAAATGAAGTTGAAGGAGCTCAACGAAGACCTTCACCGCTGAACAAAGAGAGCTCTGTTTTCTGACCAATACTCAGAGCTGGACGATGAAATAACCAGTCTGATATCCCGACATCCCGAGCCGACAAAAACCTGAGGAAATCTTTTCGTTTGAAAGCAGGCTTTCGAGGCACAATTTCTGTTCTCTCTTTTTAGTTCAATTCCAGGAAAGAACGGTAGAGCGACTTCAAGAGCCGTTTTGAAGCCGTCGCTTTCCATGATCACGTAGAAATAAATATCTAGCGTAGTTTTCGTTCTCGTCGAGATCAGTTCACAGAATACGCCAGTATGAAATTTTTATTTCCGGTGGTGTGACGTCAGGATGCATTGTAAATTACCCAATCAGCGCAACGTCCAGAATCTGGACGTACAACATGAGCCGATAAAAACGTTTGTGTCAGGCCTTTCTCTGCAATTCCTCCCTACCCCTACCCTCTTGCTAAGAAAGGCCTGATGCTCAGGTTACTTCAGAGCGTGCAAGGAGCATGATTGCGGACAAATTACACATCACCGCTTGTTGTGCATGAAGCGTTTGCCTGTCCGGCATGTCCTTGGTTGATCACCACATTACAGTTGTGGAAATTGTAGACGTGGCCACTGCTCACCGCTGCTGTGGACTGGATTAGCGGCTGAAGGGGAACTCGACTGGTTGTCTGGTTTAAGTGGATTTCTTTGCCATCAAAGATGTTAGACAGTTGTCGCTGCTCGTCTTCGTGAGTCGTATGCTTCAACGCTTTGTTCTTGGCGATGGCCAGTTATTGTTATTATTTCGGATTTTGGAACTCCCTTAGCCTTGAGCTTTCTGACCACCGTTTTCCGGACTGAGTGGTTGGATAATCTTTTCTCAGGACACATATCTTGTAACGGTGAGTTTTCTTTCATGCATTTCATAATTTTACTGATGGTATTTTTCCCCATTGGGGTCTTCTTGTACCATACGTCTGTTGTGGTGGGGTTGTCGATGCATGCTAAGTAGAACGGACCCGATAATTTTAAATCTTCAGGCCTCTTGAACAGGTAACTCTTGAAAAGAGCCACGGGTCATCGTGCTTCACCAGTTGCGAACATTTTGGGTAGTACAGATCTCGGCTGAACTCGTAAACCTCCTTGGCGTGTTTTTGTCGGGCTTTCTGCGAAGGTTACAAACTCGTTGCCGTTGTCGTCTTTATTGAGCGTGAAATCCTCCACATTCATCGTGTAATGCTCTTGGCAGCCGCGCAGGCCGAAATGCTGCGAGAGCAGCCACCACATTGTATTCAGGAGTGACCGTGGAGATGAATTTCCAAGCTGCCCGCTTTCCCACAAAGCTTCTTCTTCCTCTCTGGTTAGGCTTCTGGACTTATTTGGTAATTTTCCTTTACCTTCATTTCTTAGCTTACGCGCCTTTCCCTCAAGAACTTTTCGGGAATTGAAAAATTCTCTGTCCTTTATAATTGAAAAAGAACAACCTTTTTCTTTCAAATGGCGGTCAAGTGCTGCTTGCATCACTTTTAGGGACCCAGGTTCGTAATCAGTTCTGTCTTGTTTACACACGGAGGCGTAAAATCGCTCGAGCACTTTATCCAACTGCTCAGGTGGAATCATCTCCAGGTTTTTCTCAAGGCTATTTTCGTCACACCAGTTGTCAAAAACCCTCACCCAGTTAGTTGTGCTCTTTCGCGTATTTAAGTTTTCTGCGGCTTCTTTTAATTCCGTAACTGCATCGTTTGTAACTTTCTTGAATCTCGACGCCATCTTGGCACTGATCGAGCGACAGATGTTGCCATGGCAATTTTATAATTTCACATGTGAAATTATAAATTAATGCTGAAATTTCGCGCCAAAATTAAGGAGTAATTTGTCACCCATGATATTATGTGGAAAAAACTGCAAGAGCTAAAGGAAATTGCCTAGATATGGAAACAGCAAATAATGTACAAAGATCTAGGTCACTGTTTCGTCGATTTAAGGTGGAAGGCAAAGGATACAGTCCTGATATTTTCAATGAGCTGCAACGCGAACCAATTAACTCAGCTGACGAAGTTCGGTGCATAGCTTTATCATCGAGCGCTCTTTTAACTGCTATCGAAGAAGGTGAGAGAACGTAGAACGGTTCCTTTCCGTCTTTATTCAACAGTTCAGAAGCACAGGCAACCAGAAGTACACGTCGTCCGCTGGAAACTATTTTCCGCTGCTGTGGTGACCAAAGAAACGATAAATAGCCAACAATTTTCACGGCCTGCTGCTTAAATGAAAGCCCAAAGTCCAAGTTTCACACAAGCAGAATCGGTTAAAAAATCTATTGACAAACTTCGATTGACGATTAGGCTGTTCAAAATGTACCCTTCAAAAGATATTTACAGGTATTCAAGTATGAACATGTGTGACCTTTGTGCGATCACATGTTTGATCACATGTTGTAGTAAAACCAATCACTCGCGCGTGACTAAGCAGCGTTACAAATGCGAAATTTCTTTCTTTACGTTCCGGACGTAGTTTCGGACGTAGTTTCTAAAACAAGGAATGACCTAAAATGATCTAAAATGACCTAAAATGACCGAAAATAAATCTAAAATGACACTAAAATGAGCATAAAAGAACCTTTACTGATGTAAAATGAGCTAGTATGACATTTGTTATTGACTATAAAGAACTAATAGTAGTTGCCAGGACTTAAGTGGTCGAAAGTGACCAAGGTAAAATGACTTTCAGTGTGCTATAATGAAGTATTTCAGAACTGAGTGCTTACCAAAGTGAAGGCTGGTACGAGGAAGCTGCTGTGAACTGCCGAAAGACCGAAGGCGACTCGAAAAGTTCCGATCGTTTCCGTTAAAAATTAATTCCTGAGGAAGTTCCCGATATTACTGCATCACAGCCGCGGTTTTGACTGATGTCAAGTGCCTAGTTTTTTCCCCAGCAACGTGGTTTTGATTGGTGCGACGTTCTCAAATTTCGCTCAGGAACGTGGTTTTGATACGTACGAAGTTTCAAGTTTCCCCAGCAACGCGGTTTTGATTGGCACAAGGCGAAGTTCTATGTCTCGCCCAGCAACGCGGTTTGAATGTACGAGAGTTGACACAGACCGTATTAAACTTGTTTCGCGGTTTCGTTCCAGGTATGTATTCTTAGAAATGAGATTCTCTACTGGTGCTTTTGTCGAAACCTTTTAGACATTAGATCTAAGGGTGCAGCGTACAGCTATCGAGTTCTGGATGCAAACAGCGTAAGAGTCGCACAAGGCGATCGCTGAGTTAAGTAGCACTCTAGCTTCTTCAGTGCTTTAATAACAAACCTCCCAAGTGCATCCATAACTCGATAGTTGCACTCTGCATGCTTACCCTTTTTTTTATAAGATTGAGACTTTTTTAAAATAACAATAACATTTTATTTAGCGAATCTCTCCCTGCCCTGCACGATTAACCGCGCGAAGATGTTCATTCAAAATCTGACAAAGCGACACAACAAAATTTTTCTTGGATCGCGGTGAATCAGATGTTTAACTCCTCGGACGAACAAACAACTTCAAACTGCTCAGTTAACCTAACTATCAAGCCAATAAACGAAAATTACTGTCAGTAAAAGCGTTTCTCAAAAGTTAGCAAAATTTGGATCGGTTTTCAAACTTAGGTCATTTTAGGTCATTCCTTGTTTTAGTAAGTTGTTTGCCAATTTTATTACAGTAACTAAGCTTCTTACATAGAAGCTAACATGTCTAAACCCTAACATGTTTGCCAATATTATTACAGTAACTAAGCTTCTTACATAGAAGAAAGATATTAATTAACAAATAAAGAAGCCTAAGCCGTGTGTTACACTGTGATAAAACACGACAGCCATTTGAGAACACGAGGGAAATGCAGAAAACACAAGCAGCA
>OZ026604.1:15662253-15669753 GCA_964020085.1 Micromussa lordhowensis
AAATTTCCTCTGCGAAGGCTTTTGCCCTTGTCATTTGCTGGAAATAGTTAGTTTTCAGTCTGTCACTTTGACTTCTATGTTTTCTTCCTTTGTAATATCCATAACCAAATGATTCGATTTCTTTGAGAACATTATTCCTTCTGCCACGTCCTCTAGTCTTCTGCAGCCATGGCAAGGGTTAGTCTGTAAGGTCCTTTCTTAACCCACTGAGAATTACCAACCTCTGCTAAAATTGACGTTTGGTACAAGTGGTGCGCCACATTTGAATGGCTTAAACATGTGGGTCCCTCTCTTAAGCCACCATTTCAATCAGTTAATTCACGATGTGACCTCGTTTTCCTGGCTTTTCCTCTGAAAATGCTATGAGTTCTTTCCTGGCTTGATCACATTGATAACATGTTGTTGCTTTTCCTGGCTAACTTCTTAGACGTGTGCTTCGACTTATCGCTCCAGTCTGTGTGTGTCTGCTGCCTATTACAGCACTGAAAAAGTGAAATTCACATGACACACGCTGTTCTAAGGTTTTCTTTATTTTTTCAATGGCATCCCAGTTTCCGCCTGCTTCATCGAACATCCATCCAGCGGGATTAAATATCTATTGATCATCCCCAGTAAAATCTCGCAGACATCCAAGCTATTACAATTAAGATTTTTTGCATGCTGTACTGATGACTTTAACGCGTAAGAGCTAGGAGTGTAGTTCATAAAGTGAAAAATTCGTGTCCATGCGCATAACATTAGTGATGTTCCTTCTTCATCCCCATCACCTATTTAGAAACCACTCATTTTTGAAAAAAGGGCAACGTTTTTCAATTAAATTGTTAAAATATTGCCTAAGTGTTGACTAGCTTTGAATTTTCGACCAACCGCTTGCTTGCTATAGGTTCATAGCTACTGAGCACGTCATGTTTAGGCAAGTACCTGTGTTAGCTTGTTTGTAACTGTCTATGACTGAATGTTGCTTGGGTTCACAGAGGCTCAGTCATAGTATTCGCTAGGGTGGTTTTTTATTTCTAAGCAATAGAAAATCATTTAACACACTCGCCCCGTTAAAAATACCGTGAGCTTTTGTTTAATAATCGTTATTTAAAACAGCCTAATCATCAAATTGAAACGTCATGCAGTCTCCAGTCTTGCGTAACGCTATCACCACTCTTTGTTTTGTACTTAGAGACGTACCCATTGGATAAAGAGTTTATGTGATACAAAAAGCATTGAACTGAGTTTTTCTTAAAAGAAATGAAAATAATCACCCTTTTTAAGAAAGTCTGCGTTGCCAGAATCGTCATCTTCTGAGCTTTCTGTTGGTCTTTTCTCCTTTTTCAGTCTAAGGCAAGAAAAGATACGTTTATTCAACTGCTAGCCTGTTCTAGGCGTTCGGGAGGAGCCCGGATAACGGCGGGAGAGGAAATAGGGGACTAACCTGCAAACTTTTGCAACAGGCTACTTAAATACAAGCGACATTCTAGCAATGTTAGGTAAATACCTAGGTAAATGACGGTCCATCAACATCATACGTGGCAGGTATTATACATATGATGTATGGTCCCGAGGGAAACAGTTAGTTTTGTTTTCCCGAGTGTCTTGATGTCATCAGGACTCGAGGGAAAACAAAACTAACTAGTTTCTCGAGGGACCATACACTAAGTGCTTTGTTATATATTAAGACTTCCCCTTAAACAATCATGTAGCAAAAACAAACCAACAACGACGGCACGCTGGCAACAACTGCGCAATTGTATCCCGGTCGGGATACATTTGAATTTGATCAGGGACACGTGACCAAGAATCCACCAATCACAGTGCTGGTTTTGTTGAGTGGAAGTCCAAGTATATAACAATACCCATTATTAGGAAATAACAGCAAGTTTGCGCAGGATTGTTTGGTAGAATTTTTGCACTATTATACATGCAGCTATTACAACACTTGGTGCTTCGCGCCTTGCGAGGAAAAACCCACTGTTTTGCAGTCTATGTTGTACTCGCTTTGCCACTTTTAAGTAATTACAGAAGATGACTTTTTAATAGCCGTCATATGACCACCTGCATCAAGCAGAAAGGAAGATGGATGTAACAAGTATCCGCAACTGAGAATCTTCTGCTTTTTCACGTTGCTTTAAAAATGGCTCTTCTCTGGAGATTCACATGTCAGATCAATAATGGCTTCCGGTGTTGCTCTTCCATTTGTTTTTTGACTGTTCTGTGTTATTCAACATGGTTGGCATGGGGTAATTAATTAAAGCCTCGTCTACACGAGCAATTTTTAGGCGACAATTTTCATATGGCAAATACATTAAATTGTGATCGTGTACATGCCACAGCAAATATTTGTCAGCTAGCAGTTCAAAGTTTAGTGCGCCAGTTATGAATTTGGACAGCAGAGATACGCAAAAAAAACGACACTGCGTAGTCGCCCCCCCAAAATATGGCGCCACCGAACATATTTACCACATTTTGTATGTGACGAGTCAATGGCAAAAAAATAGCAATGCATGATTATTTCAGTACCTTGATGACCTTCAAGGATCTCTGAATTTCATAGATGAATAAGTGAATAAATATATAAAAAGAAGTAACTATTCATTGGTATCGTGGAGGATCCTATTGAGGATCTTAACACGACCTTTTAAAATCCTTTTCAAGGTCCTCAATATTCTTGTCAGGATCCGTAAGGATCGTCAATGTTCAGGGTCTTTGAGGATCTTGATCTTTCTTGCCAGTAGCCTCAATGATCTTCATGAATTTTCATATCATTGGAGATTTGGGTGGATCCTTGCAAATGCCTTTAAAATATCGTATATTGAAGTATCTTTGCAACATCTTTTGACCAAGGGTCTGCCTTTTTTTTGGACAACTAGTACAGTGTTTATTGTAGTTGAAAATATTAATCACTTTGTATCGTACTAATTGAGATGTTGTTATTTACCATGCTGACATGCATGCTTTGTACCGTAAATTATGCTCATGAACTTTTTTTACATACCCACCATCCTGGGAGATAGCTCGGGCAGGTGGCTATGACATTTTTTACTGAAATAATTGAAATATTTGCTTATTTATTTACAGTGTCCCCAATGAGCACAACAGTGCTAAATACTAATGACACTTCAATAAAATTATTCTGATTATAAACAATTATTGGATGAGGTTTTTGTGATATCCAGAATAATCAAGATCGAGGTAAGGGTTATCAGCCAAAGCCGAAGGCTGAGGCTGATAACCCTTACCGAGACCTTGATTATTCTGGATATCACAAAAACCAAATCTAATAATTTGTTTATTATACATTGAACGAACTGCTTCTTCACTGACGGCAAGCAACACGAATCGCGCGAAGTTGACATGATTACCCTTGGAAATCATGCACTGCGGTCATACATGACATGATAACCCGTGACCTTGACATGATTACCCGTGACCTTGACATGATTATTGTATAATCTGCAGTTATGACGTCACGAGCGCTGATTTCGAAAATTCACTGTAGGCTTTCGGCCAATCAGAAAAGAGTTAGAGAGTTGAATGTATAATAATTCTTATTATTACTGTACCCAAATTTGCAATTAGCCAATCAGAAGCCATGGCTACTGTCCTGATATCTCTGATATCAAATCACTGACCTGATAGGCCGGAATTTTGGTGGAATCTGGGCATGGTAACTACCTAATTGTACCTTTTTATGTCTTGCCAAAAAGGCCAACCTGAATGCTCGACCAATCTCAGCTGATATGCCACCAGTTCCCAAAAAAGGTACCGTTAGGTATGATTAATTTTACAGAAGTTGTTACTTTGCATTGATCTTTGACATTAATGTAACAGGTTTATAACCACGCAAGGTCCTGCTATGAACGCTATAATCGGGAATGGTGTTTAAAGTTTGCAACATTAGAGGATGTTGAAAAAGGTAAGGTGCAGATGATTTTAAAAAAAATATTTTTACTAAGCATAAAATGGAGGTAGAGATTCTGCCCTCTGAGTTCCATCCTTAGAGTATTTCACAACGTTTGGAGTGTTAACTTTTTAGTAGCCTGAAGTCTCGTTCCCCACCGAACAAATTACCATGTTTACAGTTATACCTCTGCACCCACCATGATCTTGCAGAAAGTGTGCAGCATTTTCAGATACTCAGGTGGAGGTGAAATCCTTTCAGTATTATATTCTTTGAGGGTTCCTTTTTCCCCTCAAGCAGTGTTTTCATGACTAATGTTTACGATGTTCAAGTCCTTTTTCACTAAGTTAAATACCGGCATATACTAGGCATGCGGCTAAACAGTCTTACTATCCTCCAAAACCAAGAAAAAATTATGGACAATTAATATTCGATTCCAAGGCCTTAAGACATGGAATGCTATTGACCACCATACCAAACATTTGCCAATTGCTTCATTCAAAAATAAACTAAAACAGAACTATTTTCAAAGCTACTAGGCAATAATAGACTTTTCTTTATATTACACTCTGAGATATTATCACGGTCTTTTTCATGCCTTAACTATATATATGTATATTGCTTCTCACTTTAGTTTATATGTAACATATCTATCTACTTTAGGATACAGTTAATAGGTATGATCTCGGCTTCTCAGCACTTTGCTTTTCTGTTATATATATACACATACATGTATATCTATATACAGTATACAGCAATGAATGAAGAAGTGAAACCCATCCCGTAAATTGAATAATTAGGGACCTTAACACGGAGCGAGCCTATAAAAGGTCAGCGGTTTGCACTTTGTTGGCTAAAACACGGCATTTACGTTGAGTAAACAATCGATATATGCTTTCACAAGTGAAACAACAAAAAGAAGTTAAAATGCATGTATATGAAGTACGATACCTGGCTAAATTCTTCTTCTGTAGATGCCATTCTTGTTGTTTTCGCTGACCTTTTTACAAAGAAAGCAAACAAACGAAAAACCTTCCCTGTGCGGTCGCCTGAAATACTACTTCGTGCGAATTTCGCGGGAATACAACACGCCTGGGTGAATAAGCCAATCAAAGCAGAGTATTCCAATTTGTGATGGACGGGCTGAGCCGCTCAGCCTCCATTTATAGGCTCGCTCCGTGTTTAAGCAATGACGACGGCGACGCCAAGGACAACGCCCAGAAAAAACTGAATTTATATTTTACCGTCGAATTTCGCAGATGCCTAGATCTGCTCGGTGCGTCTATCGGTCTCAGAACTTGCTCAAGCTTAATATGTAATGCCAGCGTTCAATTCCAAATGAAAATACGAAAATAAGCCGCCGTCGCTCACGTTCTCCAAAATACCCAGAACTTGGTCATTTCACGTTGTTTTGCAGAGGACGGCGAAGAAATGTACCAAGAATTATAACGCACGTGCACAGCTATTGTTCTGCTTATTAAACCTTTTGTTTTGTGGCGTTCTCGTTGTCGTTGCCGTCGTGGTTTGCTTGAGGTCCCTATATTATTTTGAATGAAAAAGAAGAAAGAATCGCCCTGCACGGGATTTTGAACCCGCGTTCCCCTGGACACTGGTAGGGTGCGATCAGACCACTACACCATCAGGACAACCACACTGGCAACAAGGTTATTTTAGATAGTGAGTAGGCTGTACGTTAGTATCCCGGGATTCTTAGGTGAGATGGGAAAGCCTGTAACCCCTTGATAGCCTTTAAACCTAAGGATCGACATATATGACGATTCACAGGCAAACACCAACTTAGGCATCAGCTAGTCAGAAGGATCAAAATCATAGTCGATGAATTTAATTCATCAAATGTGATTTATTTGGTTCATTGCAAGAAATGCAATCTGCAATAGGCGGATTAATGCTGACGTCATTGTTTACATTTTTGCTCATTTGCATACGGCTTTGCGTATAGAAGGAAACATGTTAGGTATGAATTGACTTCAGGCAGCTAAAGAACTAGTGAAACTTAGTACATGGTGAAATTTTTAGCTCTTTGGGTGTAATATTCAAGGAGAAATTGTCTTTCAAAAACTGCAAAATTTCTGGGTGGCAAAAGCGCTAATGAGCTCATACATTCTTTGTTAAATTTTGAGTTTTTGAACCCTTGTTGCACAAAAAGTATTCAATACATCAGGCCCATATTCACTGGCAGAGTTAATCGTACTATGGCCTTTCAATATTCAGAACTGATTTCTTTGTAGCGCCATCAGAAACTGAATTGCTTATGCTAATGAGGCAAACATTGTAAACAAGGATTCCCCTATATGTCGGCTCTACCACAACGGAATTTAAAGTTAGATTTAGAAATCACAAATCCTCTATGAAAACAAACAAACAAAATTTCGAAGTTGCCATACACTTTAACCGAACTTCGGATGACTTTACATTTCAATGTATTGACCAAATCCAAACCAGTACGTCCGAAAACACTGATAATTTACTCATCATGAAAGAGGCATACTGGAGTGCGCAATTGTTTTCCCTGTCACCGTTTGGTCTAAATAAAAGACAAGAATTTCATTCTAAAAATCGCATCCACTATGCCTAATTTTAGCGGTCTCGGAGCAATGTGTTGTGATTTTCTTGAGGTGCTTAAATTTAGTCCTTAATTGTGGTTGTCTCAGCGCTCAGGGGCCCCCTTTGGGGATGTTATTTTTGTGCTAGCCGGGTCATTCAAAGGCTCTTAGCTGGTAAATTATTACTTATTGTTTAATGGCCCTTCTTGGGGATTCTGTTAGGATTCGGACATGTGATGATTCAGAGGCCCTTTATGGGGAACCTGCTGCGCTGTGGCTATTACGAAATTTTTTGTCGCTAGTTAATTTATTTCTTTGTCGTAGTTGATTTCCGTTTTTGTACACATATTGCTTTCTTTCCATTTGGTTACGTAACCTGAAACCTCGAAAAGACCGAGCACCTCTGTCAGTCAAAAAAACATTTGGATTTTTCTCTCGAAAATCACCTCCACAAGTATATGCGATGCTTAATTTTGAGAAAGGCTCCTTAGCATGATCAAGACCATCAAATTCCGGAAGGTGAAGTGTGAATTCGCTTTCCTCAGACATTCATAACAACATGAAGTCTGACAAACTCCTAGTACCCGCGGACAAGACATCAAACTTCTATAGGATGGACACAACCTCTTACAATGATCTGCTCCAAAACAATATCACTAAGACCTACAAGAAAGTGACCCAAGGCACCACAAATCCCATCGAGCTAGAGGCCAAAACTATCGCTAAGAAGCTGCACCTAGATGACTGCACCTAGATGACGTGAAGCCTTCATAACTCTCAAAGATCACAAGCCTAACTTTGACAACAGCCCCACATGTCGCCTTATAAACCCGGCGAAGGCTGAAATCAGCAAAATCAGCTAACATCTCCTTGACCGCATCAACGCCAGACTTGCTCACAATCTGGAGCTAAATCAATGGAAAAAACACCAAGGCTGTTTTATCTCGGTTCAATAACATTCAGCACAAAGAGATGTACTCGTTCGTTGCATTTGATGTAGTAGAGTTTTACCCATCGATTTCAATTGAATTGCTAGGTGAAACGTTG
>OZ026604.1:15672253-15701254 GCA_964020085.1 Micromussa lordhowensis
TTCATGATGTTCTTCTTTCTCAGGGTACCATGGGTTGGGTTGGTAGGTCAGATCATAAAATAAACCCACAGTCACTTTTCCAAACTGACCTGTGACTTCATTCGTACTTCATTCTTCATTCATACAATACATAAAGCGCCATGAGACTTTTGATATATGCGTTATATAAGAATCATTATTGATACGAAAGAAGAACTTTAACAGCTTTCTTTGCATTTGTTGAAGCTTTCTTAACAGTAGAGGTACAACTTTACCCACGGGCCACATCTGTAGGTTAAATTATTCGGTGGTTTTCGCCCGTGTTCATCATTGAAAACGAATTTTATTAGACGTAGCCTTCACCTATCGTTTGTCCTTTGTCACTTTCGTGAGGCTACTGGGATAAGTTGTTTTTCTGTGAGTATTGGGGAATCAGTATAATGCTGATCTATGTTTCTTAAAGTGATCACCACAAGTGACCACCAGCTAGGTGAGGACCAAATCTGAATATCACTGATTTCACTGAAATCCAATGATGAGTACAATGTCACCCTTTTTAAATAAATGTTGTTATAACATCCATATTCTTATTCCTGCAGCATTTCAGCAATTCTTTCAATGTATAGAAGTAGAGTTGACAAGTATAATTTTGGAACAACTGATTGCGCAGCTAATGGAGATCAAAGGGTGGTTCACCGTGCAAAGACTCTACAGATTTTTAGCAAGTTCTATTCTTATAGTATACGAAGGTGACACTAAACAGTCGTTCAGTATCCCACAAGCCTTTGAAGAGAAGGACACAAGGTCAGATTTGGACGTCATTCACCATGAAGACTTAAAGGACCGTCGGCGAGAACTGGCTCCTAAGAAAACTTTGGTAGAGACAAGAATGATTGACACTGCTCATGTGTTTGCGTCATCAGATCTTGATGACAACTATCTATTTGGCTTGGAGAATGTTTTATCAATAGTTCAAAAATTGCAGTCAAATTTATGAGGAACGAATTTACGTGTATATATCTCCTATTTGTTTGTCGACATAGCAAGTAAATGTTTCAATTACGCTATTGCTGTGCAAGGTTTTCATGTAAGTGTATTTTGCTGATCGATAACATCCCAAAATATGTGGGTTACGCCAGACTTGAAAAACATTTACGGCAGCCAATCAAAGCTTAATAATTTGTTTCAAATACTAACTTCTTGCCAACAACCATTTCAGTCTCCTGATATGGCAAATTCCGTGCTTTTGGCCCAACAGATTGTGCACTCTCAGTCAGACCCGTGGAGTGCCATGACATGAGTGCGCCATCTGGCATGGATGAACCTTCAGTTCAGTTGCTCACTCTTTTCAATGCGTAGAAAAAATCGAATTACGCTCGTTTTTGCTCCTTACCATCAGTATTACTAGAAAGTTACGCGAAAATGGTCTACTCGATAGATTCTCTTCAAACTTCAACTGCGGACAGTAATGAAGTATTTGTTTCAGAAATAAAAAAAACATTGGGGGTCACGGACTTTGTTTTAGAGATAACAGGTGTGGAAAGTTAGTCTTTTTTGAAAATTTGACGTGCGTAAATCAGCATGGTCTCTAGGATTTTTAGCTTAAAATATCAAAGATGAATCAACGGAGACAAACTATCCTAGCAATATTTTGTAGAAGTGAATCCGTTGCGTTAGTAATTCCAAATGTTGCCAACGTTTTCACAAAACGTAACCCTTTAAGAGGCATTTGAAACCGCCGCACAGATAAACGAAGAGCAGAAAGAACAGAATTCGATGGTACATTTTGCAAAAAATTCAAACTTCTAATCGGGTAGTAAAGAAAACAAAGACCCCGAAAATGAAGACCTATGATCGAAGACCCCAAAACATGAAAACGAAGACCCCTGATCAAAGAAAAACGAAGACCCCAAAACTATTGTGGGTGATTCCCGCCAAAATTCAAGTATAAATTTGCTGTTTGAAGTGTAGATTTTATTTCCTAAGCAGGTTTCTGATTTCCTTTCCGCTTTAAATTTTGTGACAAAATCAATTTAATCGCATACAGAAAATTTTATGCTACCGCAAATTTTATGATTAAGTAACTTTTTGTTGAACACGAATTTGGTGATGCAAGGCATTTTGCAAACAGCAGCCAATGTACGGTTTTCTAACTTTCCTGCTTCATCAAATTTAATGCTGCCTCAAATTTAATGCTTCACCAAATTTTATGCTGACAAGTATCGTCCGTTGGGGACTGGTGACTAGACAAGAAAACGAGGCAGAAGGTTCCCCGCCAAAATGTCTTCTGTGGTTTGTAGACATGGTGGAGAACAAAGAAGGTAGAAGTCCTGTTGATTTTTCGACGGCTAACAATTTGCTAAAGCAAGCTACGAACATTTCGTCTGGATTAAACCTACTTTTAAATAAAAAAGAGGCGTAATTTAAACCAGTTCAATGTAGTTTTTTGCATCTTTTTAGTAAAGGGTAATTGGGTACATTTTCCCATGACCTGCATTTTTCTTTTCTTTCCCGGGTGTACCTGACTGAATTGATACTGATCGCTGAATCCTAAAAAGCTGGTGTCATTGTATCTAAACATCCTTATATCTGGATTGTCACATCTCTTTCCAAGTTTTCTCTGGCTTCCAAAATACCCAGTCAGGGTTCTCCTTATCAGGCGTTTTTCTATTAAAACAAAATATTTTTCCGATCTTTAAAACGCGGACGTCTCATCAATTGAGGTGGCTGGTTTCGAAGGGCTTAAAGACCCTTTCCACTTGGCTTAAATGTAGAACAAATAAAACAAATCGTATTCTTTATTTAATATTTCACCAAGCATTTACAGCAAAGCAGTCTACCATATCTCATTTGAAATAACACAAAAAGTACTTTCCATAAAAAGTAAATTGCCTTCATGGAAACTATTGTTTAGATCAAATTTTAAAAAAAATGTAAAGAGACAATCAATACTGTTAAATCGCTCTTGAGATGAGAGTATCGTATAAGAGAAAGAGACAAGAGTATCACTTAATTGCGTTAAAAATAGATCGATTTTAACTCGACGAATACGTCAGACAGAATGATGACCGATATTCTCGTGAACTACGAAAAGCATTTACTTTCCACAAAGAACGAAGCAAGTCATATTCAAATTTAGGTGTCTCATTAAGGGGGCTCAAAACAGTTTCCAGCACTTTCCAAGACTTAGATTCTGATGCGTCATTGCAACCACTTTTTATCAATTGATGCTACAATCATGGTATCAAAAAACTGCCCAATCATTAGTAAACACGTTGTTATCATTTTCGTGAAAAAATAGGTTACCAAAGCAACAGTATTACCTCGTATAAACAGCCTTACTTAAACCTTTAAGGGCTTTTTATTCAAAACTGACGGCACGGTGAATTTTTTATGTATTATCACATTTAATTTAGCAAGATAAGACGCAACTTTTAGCAAAGTTTAAAAACATTCTGTAGATGGGGTTCAGTGAACCCCATCTACATATTTATTTAAAACATTGAACCTGTTATTCCTAGCTTACTCCAGGATAATAAAGGAGCGATTTACTGTAAGTTTGTGCACAGCTTTTACATACATAATAAGCTTAATAAAACTAATTAGTGCATACCATACAAGTGAATAGTACTTCTCGCGCACGCTGATTGGCTAGCTCGGAGGTGATTAGCCAAGTACCAGCCGAAGAAAAACGAAATGGCTTCCCGTTTCGCTTCGGTTTCCGAAGAGGAAATTCTTTCAATGAACGACGAGGCTGTTGTTGAAGGCACAAATGTAATAATAAGTCATAAATGTAGTAAAGGTCACAAGTGTAATAACAATTGGTCACAAATGTAATAAATTCAAAACAACAATCACCGTAGTTGGACAGTAACGCAACAAATATCTGGGGGAAAATAATAAAGAAAGCACATGTGCTATCGGTCTCCTCTCCTTAAATTGAAAGAAAAAAAAGGAAAGAAACGTTTCGCAGATTGCAATGAAACTTTGCAAAGTCGCGGTAAGCATGGTAAGTTCTGTTTATGCACTTGTGAGCTTTTTCATTGTTTCATGAGCTTCGAAGACAAAGTTTGTTCTTGCATTCTACCGGAAGATTTAAGACGGGCTGTGGTGTCAAGCGATGGTTTAATCGTCAAAATTTGAAATGTTGACAATTTGATTCATTGCATTACTTATATAATCACAACAACGTTCATTTAGAACAGTTTACTGAAAGGAAATTTACATTTCTTTTTTAATTTGAAGCCATACATACACAACGATTATGCAGATCAAAAAGCACTTTGTCAACGGGAACATCAAACTTCATACTAAGCACAGCTCTCTGAATGTAATTAATCGAATTTGTCAACGAAACGGATTTAAGGCTAGAGAAGCTGTAATTGTTGGTTATTCGGCATTCTGAAAGACTTCTGACGAATAATAGTAACGTATGTAGACTGCTATTTTATTTGTCATTTACATATGACAAATGACGATCTTTTTACGACCATGGCTAAAAATATCACCAAAAAATCGCTACATGATATGGGTTTCTGTTCGTGCAATTACCGATACAGATCAAAAACATCGATTAAGGGTCAAAACCAAATATGGTATCATAACAATAAAAATAGTCAACATGATAACAGTAAAGGCTGGTTTTCACTAGCGCAGAAGCATAGCCATAAGCCGACATACGAAGAAGCAGTAAAATGTTGATAATTAGCACACTTTTTTAGGGAAATTTCGAACAAAAGGCGCTAATTACGAACATCTTACTGCGTCTGCGTATGTCTACTCATGTTTATGCTAATGCGTTAGTGAAAACCATCCTTAACAGCAGCAAACAAAACAGCAATATTGGATTACGCAATTATAGTGGTGTCTTCAGTTTTACATGTTGGTGTTTCCGGTATTCCTCCAAAAAATTCCAGCTATTTCAAACCAACCATATTCTCGTGGAACTAATTTCACCCATGCATGAGTCCATTTAGGGGAATTGATTACTTCCCGAAGGCGTTGAACAGCACTTCTACATTTCCCCTTCAGCATTACCAGTTTTCGTATGCTTATAACGACACTTTTCTCGCCAAGTTCAGGAATGTATACTTCAGGGCAAGGCATCTTCTTTACTGTTGCTCTGAAGAATGAATTAACAGCTCTTAAAGACGATGTCATAAAAGGGAAGGCCATCAAGGTAATTTTGATAATAGTTTCCAGCACATCGTTGTTCAAAAACTGCTGTGAGTAACCTGATTCTACTTCGTTTTGTAGCTCCTTGTCTCTGTCCCCTCTACTTCCGCCAACTCTGCCTGTGTCCTCACTACTTCTGCCAGCTCCATCTATACTCCCAACACTTCCACCAACTCCATCTGTGTCACTTTCACCAACTCGGCTTCTGTCCACTCTACGTCCGCGTAAGCCATCTATGTCCCTACTTCCGCCAACACCAGCTGTGTCGCTCTCAATTTCATCAATTTTTCTTGTGTCCCCGTCAGTGTCGCTATGAGACCCTGTGCCCTGGATACTTTTGCCATCACATTCAGGCCCACCGTTCTGATTATCGCAAAACCAAGGCACAAGGCTCACGTAATGCTCGCTAGCAGCGAAATGACCAAGAAACACAGTACTGAGTGGGACGCTTGAAGAGGGTTCAAATAAATGTTCGGTACCAGGTCCAAGCGTAGACTTGAATGTTGATATTAAATAGATTTGCTGCTTAAAATAGAGTTATTTGATCTCCAAAAGTGTTATATCTGGCCATGTATTCCAAATATTGCTCCCAAGAGTTAAATTCCGGAAGAAACTCCAAAAGCGGAAAACCCTCGTTATCAACGGTAGTAGTCTGCAAATAACGTACTATTTCCTCACGCATCGTTTCAGCCGATCTGAAAATCCCCAAAGCAGATAACTTGTTCGCTAGAGCTGCAAACTGACAGGATCCATCTCCAGGCGGATTATACTGAATATCGAAACCCTGTTCCTCAATTACTTTTTGGTAATCATCTTGTTCCATTGGGATGTAGTACCTACGTCGATGCGCTTCTCGTCTTTTCTTTGTTATCCTTGCACGGCTCTTTGTTTTCTATTCTCTTCTCCGAGGGTAAGGCTTGTTTTGTTATGTCATCAACTGGCATCCCATATCCACTTCTCCGACTTTTTGCCAGTCACAGGAGAGATGTAGGCTACTTTATACACATGGCGATGAATGTTCCGCTTTAGTATTTTGGCCTCTAAAATATAACGTCTTTTTGCGGCACTTTTAATACCCCCTTTCCTTGGCAAGCGCACATATACCTTTTCCCCAACATTATATTTCGCAGGCGGATGGGATCGCAAATGCCCTCTAATCATCCTCTCACTGCACCGGTCATTTGCTTTTGCAGGGCATGAGGCATATATAGAGTGCCTTCTCCGTTCGCCCTCAGATGGGATGCATTTACCAGCATTTTCGACCACCTCTTCATCTGTCATAGCTGTGTTGTATGAATTGCATTTACGTGCAAAGTACACTTCAAAAGGTGTTTTATAAGCTAGAACTTCATTTGGGTCTTTGTTTAAAATGTATCGGTAGCTCGGAAGACTCTGGGCCCAATTTACACCTTTCGCGCCCATTTGAACAAAGTCGTATTCCATTTTAGACCGTAAAGCCCTATGGCTACGTTCAACCTTTCCCTGTGATTGTGAGTGGTACGGACGACTACAAATTATTTTGATCTTTAACTGGCGGCAAAGCTCCTTGACAGCGCCTTTTAACTCGCCCCCTTGATCACACTGAATGACACGAGGAGGTCCATGTTCCTGATATATGTTTCGCAATTCATCCGCAATGTTCTTACTGCTTTTCATGCTAAGGGGACGAAGTCAAACGAACCGACTGAATACATCCATCACTGACAAAATATATCTGTATGACACGCCATGGAGCTTCACAGTACCTTTCTGTCTCATGTCCATTAAGTCAACCTGGTGTCTTATTTGCACGTCTCTAGCTCGAATGGGCTTCAGTATTGCCTTATTTGAAAATTTTGCATTCCTTTTAAAATGCTGCTTGTCGGTATTGAGAATTTCTTGCACTTTAACTCTACTATGACCCGCAAAGTTTCGTTTTAAAGAGGATACTAACTTTGCAGCACCTGATCCTTTTACCCGTTCGTATTCATCAGCAACGACTTTCCGCACTTCGGAAACTCTTAGTATCAGACGTCCAGTACCTCACCATAGCTGATCGCTGTGCTCGTGGGCGTTCCTTCAAGGGTGGTAGACGTTCACGTTTGATTATTCTAATCAGAGCGTCATAAATATCGGGAATGGCAGATTTATCTCGATCTCCGCGCCCTTTGTCTTTGCTCTCCTTAGCCACGGAGCTACAGAGAGCTAGCAAGCATAAAGAGAGTGCCAAAGGGAATACACATAAAGACTTCATCTGGGACTGAATTCATGAAAGGCAAATTTACCAAAAGGAAAAAATTCTCGCACAGTCACAATGTCTAGACACTGTGTCTGAGTTACATTCGTAATGATGGTTCAAACTAGGCTGTTCCAAAAACATAGAGTGTGGAACGTAAAAAAGAAAATAATTAAAACAAAATAAAAAATAGACATAAAATAGAATGTAAAAGTGAATTGAAAGCATAATTAAACATTTTAAAAAGAAAGAAAATAGAAATTTAAGAAATAACAATGATAAAAATTCACACCGCCTGCAGTGGACCGTTCATAACAGTCATTCTTTTTCAGTTATCCTACGATTTTCATAGTTCGCATTTCACGTTTAAGAAAAAAAATAAGAACAGTCCAGTTTTGACCATGTCTAGAAAATGTGACAAATCACGACTCGAACTTAAAATAACTTAATCCATCTTTGGTTTCCTTGGGTGAAAGCCGTGTGTTGCTTTGCTTTTCAAAAGTAAACCTTTGAACCGTTTGACAAGGTAGCGCTTGTCGACCCCGCCTCCTAAGAATCTTTCATTTTGATTGATGAAGTTCAAATGAAAAGCTTGAAAAATATTTCAGCACTGAAAAATAGTAAGATGAAAAAAATATGTTGATTGACAAAGAAAGAAGCAAACAAATATACAGGCCAAGTTGGGTTTCACAAAACAAATTATAAAAAATAATTAAAAAAAAAAACACTTAACTGCACACAACCATTTAAAATACGATCAATTAAGTTATTTTAAGTTAGTGTCCTGATTTGTCACATTTCCTAGGCATAATCAAAACTGGACTGTTTTTCATTACTTCTAGACATGACCTGCTAAATATGAAAATGGTAAGTTGAGCATACCATTTTGACTGAATAAAACTACCGCGATATCAACGGGAGTATCTATTCCGCACGGGTCGCTAGTCGCGGGTAAATAGTGCGGGTCGCAGGTAAACAGCGCGGATCGCGGGTAAATGGCGTGGGTCGCGTTAAACAGTACTGCAAACAATAATCGACTTTCGATTTTTATGATTAGTAATAGTAACAGGACCGAGTGGAGTGCAATTCGTATAGGTAATCATACGGTTTCGAGTTCAATTTAGAATTAATTTGCACGTGGGTTTTTCAAATGCTAAAAATTGCCGCGGAGAACCAATCGCGATCGAGAATTTTGTTATTGCCAACGAGCCAGCCGAACGAAGACGCTCGGCTGGCGAGGCGGCAGAGAATAGTGCCGCGCGAAGAATGGCGTATGCGAAAAAATTCTCGATCGAGTTCTGAAAGTGTAACTGTAAGGTGTAAGATGTAACAATGGCTCAGTTTGAGCCAATTGCAAGGACAGAACTATTCGAGCTATTGTAGTTTTAAGCCAATCAGGAGGCGCGTTACATCTAGACTTGTCTCGTGGAATATCATTGTTTTCTTTGCTGTTGTGTTTATCCAACTGTGAACAATTTCATAGTCTCAGAACATACCGAACCAGTGTGTTTCCTCTCTCACTTTATCGAAATGAAAGTTCAATTGGGGAGCGTACCCTTTACAAAACTCTTCTTCTAATTCGAATATTCAGGAAAACTGTCAGACAAGAGCAAATCCAAGACACAAAATCGACACGAAAACGATCCAGCGTGTTCACCACAGAATTGAACGAGCGTGTTCATGAATCGAAACAGTGTATTCCTTCTCTGTTTACCTATATCGAACTGAAAGTTCCATCGGGCAGCTTTTTTGGAAAGATTGTGTTCACCAGTCGAACCACTAGAGCAAATCCAGTGTTGAAATCTAGCATATCGAACTGAAGGTTGAGTCGGCAGTGTTTCCGAACAGAACTGAACGAGCGTGTTTATCATACAGTCGAATCCAGTGTTCAAAACACAAATCGGATCTGTTTTGCCATAGAATTAAACGAGTCGTGTTCATCAATCAAACTAGCGTGTTCACTTTGACTTTGACTTTGCCCATCATATTGAACTGAAAGTTCGACCGAGCAGCGATACATTCCAATACTCTTGCATGACGAACGTTACCGGCCGGTAAACGCGTAATAATTTTCTCTCGGTAATGTTTGCAACAGAAGAGAACCAAAAATCCGTTATGCTGTATTAATAAACCCCTTATTATAGCACAAATTATTCGCTCGTTGGCACTCTATCGATAGGTATACCTAGTAGATACGATTAATGAATTTATTACATTTGTGACCATTTGTTATCACACTTGTGACCTTTATTACATTTGTGACTTGTTATTACATTTGTGCCTTCAACAGCTGTACCAAAAAACACAAAAATGTCAACAAACTTTGGAGTAACAGTATTTAATGTTAAGTTATTTAATCTCTCCAACCTCATATTCTATGCGAAAAATCAAAATACAAATTGCAATGCCTTGTTTACGAAAACTGTCGAGCACTAAAATTACAATGTCATCTAATGTTTTACAGCTTGGTTTTAACAACAAGAAGAATTTAACTCAACCATTGAGGAAATGACACCGCAGCAACTTAACAAGTGCCAGCAAAAGTTTTATTTGTCGGCAAGAACGCGAGACGGAACTTTTCACGATAAAAAATCGCTTACCACGCGAGTATGCATCGCACGGCGCGCGAAATGTTTGTCCGACCATTTGACGGTACATTGCCACAAATAAAATTACTCTTTGGTCCGCTAGTTATTCAGCTTGTGTGGTATATACTAAAACAATATTATTCACCTCAGTGTCGGTGAAAGTGGTGGATATTTACGAGCCGCGAAGCGGAGAGGTAAATATCCACCACTATTCACCTCCACTTCGGTGAATAATTTCTAACTACAATATACGATCGAACATTGTTAAAAAGACCAACGTGAAAAAAACTCTATTCTCAAAGTCCGAAATTTTTCTAGGTTTAAGTATCTTTAATTGATAAGAGTTCAAGTTGTTGACATCTCAGAATTAAACCACGAAACTAAAGTCCAGCCTATTTGAAGGTATTTGAACGCATATTTTATTTGCAAAACGATCTCGTTTTGCTCGTTTCTGAGCAGTCGGATGGCAGTCGGATGGCGCTGGATCACTCACTCGATTCTGATTAATTTATTCATTAAAGTCGGATTAATGTCGTTGTTCCTAGCGAATGTAAGCTAACCGTCGCGACTTGCAATTGAACCAGAGCTACTTAATGAAATACAAACAACTCGTGATGGCGTTAATGGGGGAACAATGCCTTGCGTTTGGTTAGCCCATGCGACTTCCGGCGATAGCGTGACAAAACAACCTCACTTATCTCCCCAGCACTACGAGCTGAATGACAGACAGCACGTGCTGGATCGGACAAGAGTATCGGTTAGCAAGCGATGTTCAAAGGCGATGAAAAAACAACAAGAAGTTTAGAAAACTTAAAACCGCGCTCTTTTAATTCTTTGTTTTTGTAAAGACATTATGTATTATTTAGCAACAACGTTTTTCTTTTAATTTTATTAATCAGCGTAATGGCACTACAGTAAATAGGGTCTTATTTATCACTGTCAGCGCATTCCATGGCTTGTTTGCATGTATTTGAAGTGTATGTTCATGACCTTGATAATTGTATAGTTTGGGTAATCAGATAGTTGCAAAGTTTTTAAAAAGCTTTACTAGTACTAATAAAAAAATAACTTGCAAAAAACTTTAACAGTGAAAATGTAATGAACTGTAATGATATAAACTATTTTTTATACTAGTAAATGAAAATCTGGCGAAAAGGAAATTGACTTTTTCGCCCGATTTGTTTACTAGTATATTAAAACTAATTTTTATACTAGTAAATGACAAACTGGCGAAAAGGAAATTGACTTTTTCGCCCGATTTGTTTACTAGTATATGAAAACTAATTTTTATACTAGTAAATGAAAATCTGGCGAAAAGGAAATTGACTTTTTCGCCCGATTTGTTTACTAGTATATTAAAACTAATTTTTATACTAGTAAATGACAAACTGGCGAAAAGGAAATTGACTTTTTCGCCCGATTTGTTTACTAGTATATGAAAACTAATTTTTATACTAGTAAATGAAAATCTGGCGAAAAGGAAATTGACTTTTTCGCCCGATTTGTTTACTAGTATATGAAAACTAATTTTTATACTAGTAAATGAAAATCTGGCGAAAAGGAAATTGACTTTTTCGCCCGATTTGTTTACTAGTATATTAAAACTAATTTTTATACTAGTAAATGACAAACTGGCGAGAAAGAAATTGACTTTTTCGCCCGATTTGTTTACTAGTATATGAAAACTAATTTTTATACTAGTAAATGAAAATCTGGCGAGAAAGAAATTGACTTTTTCGCCCGATTTGTTTACTAGTATATTGAAATTTTTTTTATACTATTAAATGAAAATCTGGCGAGAAAGAAATTGACTTTTTCGCCCGATTTGTTTACTAGTTGTGCGAGTCTCTGCAGGTCTGTGCGGTATTCCGTGTTAGAGTTATCCGTCCAAATCTTAGACATATTTAGATAAGTGCTTATTTTGAGTCCAGCGGAAGGGCATAAATATGTAGGACGGAAAACAATGAAAACATCTGGAAGTTACATCTGATAGTTCAGCCGCATAAACCAGTAAGCATTAGCAGAAATTCTTCTCTTTATTCATTAACTGTTCAAACTTCTAAAAATCACTGATGAGAGTCAAGCCTTTTTTCCTTAACATGCGTGACCGCTTTGACGCGGTCATCTTGGCATCATGCGGTGAAAAAACTCGGAAATTTAAAATTCTCAGGGAAACCACAAGTATTGTTATTATGGATACCCAAGATAACAAAGCTGTCTGCTTAGTACAGCCGTGTTCGTTTCATAAATAGGTTTTGAGAGTTTTAATATGGGGTCCACTGAGTGCAGATTTTACTGTACTGTAATGGAAAATGTGATCCTACCTTAAAAATTGCGAGATAATAAAAATTAAACCCTGTCCACTCGGGAAATGTTTCGTGATCAAACATGAACAAAGATTGTTTGGAACCAAACACTTTCACGTTTTAACACCTTGTTTAACGCAGACAAACATTTGATTAAACATTAGTTGCCCAAAAGAAAAAAAAGAATTACCCATGACGTTTCCCAAACCAAGTCGTAGGGTTTACCCTTGGTTTATCTAACAACAACAGAAGTTCAACTAATCGGGTGAAAGAAAAAGGTCTATCCAGAAACCGCAGCACATGCTGGGCACATTTTTGCGATGTTGCGCTGAAATGAATATCGCAGATTTCGGTGATAAATAGATTTTTAGCACGATTTCCCGGCCTTAGCACCAAAAAGGTCCATTTGAGCCTTTCCACACTTTTCCGCCAGTTTGTCATTTACTAGTATAAAAAATAGTTTAAATATACTAGTAAACAAATCGGGCGAAAAAGTCAATTTCCTTTTCGCCAGATTTTCATTTACTAGTATAAAAAATAGTTTGATATACTAGTAAACAAATCGGGCGAAAAAGTCAATTTCCTTTTCGCCAGATTTTCATTTACTAGTATAAAAAAATAGTTTAAATATACTAGTAAACAAATCGGGCGAAAAAGTCAATTTCTTTCTCGCCAGATTTTCATTTACTAGTATAAAAATTAGTTTTCATATACTAGTAAACAAATCGGGCGAAAAAGTCAATTTCTTTCTCGCCAGATTTTCATTTACTAGTATAAAAATTAGTTTTCATATACTAGTAAACAAATCGGGCGAAAAAGTCAATTTCCTTTTCGCCAGATTTTCATTTACTAGTATAAAAAAATAGTTTAAATATACTAGCAAACAAATCGGGCGAAAAAGTCAATTTCCTTTTCGCCAGATTTTCATTTACTAGTATAAAAAATAGTTTAAATATACTAGTAAACAAATCGGGCGAAAAAGTCAATTTCTTTCTCGCCAGATTTTCATTTACTAGTATAAAAATTAGTTTTCATATACTAGTAAACAAATCGGGCGAAAAAGTCAATTTCTTTCTCGCCAGATTTTCATTTACTAGTATAAAAATTAGTTTTCATATACTAGTAAACAAATCGGGCGAAAAAGTCAATTTCCTTTTCGCCAGATTTTCATTTACTAGTATAAAAAAATAGTTTAAATATACTAGCAAACAAATCGGGCGAAAAAGTCAATTTCTTTCTCGCCAGATTTTCATTTACTAGTATAAAAATTAGTTTTCATATACTAGTAAACAAATTGGGCGAAAAAGTCAATTTCTTTCTCGCCACATTTTCATTTACTAGTATATATAGTAATATAAATTTAATTTACTAAAATTAAATATAAATTAACTAGTAAAGTTTTTTGCAAAAAAAAAATTTATAAGTACTAATAAAGTTTTTTAAAAAGTTTTTAAAAATATGAATTCCCGTATAGTTTACGTTATGTAATGATTGCGTGTTTGATTTCATTTATTGATAATATTTTTGGTTTGTAATTTCGTGTAGGTTTTGAAGATTGATTTCAGTTATATTGTTTATTGATAGTTTTCTGTCTTCATTCTTTCAAATAGTTATGGTTTTAATTGATCTATCATTGCTACAAAGAAAAGTGTGACAAAAAATACGAAAAGTACTCGGACAATTACAATTCAATCAATGACTGTAGCTCATTGCCAAAATAAAAGTTCAAAACATTTAACACGCTGCACAATATTGCATTATTGACCGAAATTAATGTCAAGCGCATCACTGCACAAGTATTCCAAAACGGATCCTAAAAGGCGATAAGGAGTACCTTTACATTCCGGCACGAAATGGTTATTTGTTATTAAAACAAATCCTCATTGAACCAAAATTCGCAAAAATAAATCTAGAAAAACGAAACAACAAGATGACTGTGATCAAGTGTATTTCTAACAAAAACAATACAATGGAGACAATACAGTCTTTTCACTTTTTGATAACTAGATAGAAACTTGGCACACATTTTCTATTTCTTCATTAGAGGTCATTAGTCTGCATAGTTTCCGCCGTTATCAGCATGTCGCTTTGCAGAGTTTGACATCTCTATAATTTGCCATGTGTTTATGCATTGCTCCCGATCCGCACTAGCAAAAAACTTGTTTATTTAGACAAATTTCCTGTCATCACCAACGTTCTACAAGTGCGGATGGTTTGTTGCGACTTGACAAATTTTGGCCGAAGTGGACAAAACTTCAAATGAACCGCCGACAAAATTTGTCCCGGGTAAAAGTTGGACAAAATCGTTTAAGTAAACAAAATTTTGTTTATCTTGTCATTAATATGTCAAAAAGCTTTTAACCGTTTAAATTTAGCGTCTCAGTTGTTCCTCGTGTTGCGAAACTACAATATTACAATTTTCGCAGTGGACAAAATGAATCCCAATAGTTCATGGAACTTAAATCCCATGGCAAGCTATCCTCTATATGGACAGCCGAATTCTGCGAGGCGCTGGAACGTGCCCCAATACGATGACCAGTTTGGCTACCCACCTAGAAGCTTTGAGAATGGAGCGCTATTTCAAACACGCCAGTTGCCATCCGACGAAATAGAAGAAGTCATTGCACAAGAGGCACAAGTGCAAGCCCAAGAACAAACGACTGGAAACAGCAGTAAAGGAAAAGGAAAAGCAAAAGCAAACTATGACAAGTGGACAAACGAGGAGCAGAGTTTTCTAGTCGATCTCAACACTTAAACCTTGTCAATGCGGATGCAACAGACGAGACAAAAATTGTCACGACAAAATTTGTCCTTAGATTTTGCCACGGACAATTGGGATTTTGTCTCCTAGTGCGGATCGGCCCCTCATTTCTAAAGCAACATATGTCTCCAAAAATTTGCTTTCGACGGACTAAATATGAAATTTACTGTGAACATGTTGCTTACTTGCATCATATAGTGTGACGCCGGGCCCAGCTGTTTGATTAAAACTACATTCAACTACAGTATGTAGATTCTTATCACGGATATCATATTTGTCCTCTTACGTTTTTCTTCGGAGACGCTTTAACTTTAATTCGGGAAACCTATAAGTTCGACTAGAGGCGAAGTAAACAGCATCTTAATTATCACTGTAATGACATTACAATAAATACGGTCTTATTTATGACGGCTGACACCAGACGCCCTTCTCTAGCGCATTCATTATTCCCTTCGAAACTGAACAAGCAAGCAAACGAAAATACAGCTTAACTCTAGATAATTTCAGCCTTAGTAGCCAGCAACAGGTCCGAAATTACATTCCTTATCTTTGCAAATGTCCTGACGTCCATCTCCGAGGAATTTTCGCCCGACTATGAATAATATATTCAATTCGCTAACTAGACAAAACTTTCCTGAGAAGAGGTATGACGAAAACAGTTGAGAAATGGCGCATCCTACTCCGCGACATTGCCATAAAAATTTAAAACATCTTAACTCTGAGAATTGTAGCAAACCTTCCACAATACGTCATTGTTGTCCATAATTAACGTATTAGTTAAACTACGAAATTACGAAGGATACTAAGATGGATTTTCAAGATACATGAAAACAGACCATATGCGCGCATCTCTAAGCGAGATAAAAAAGAAAAACTTACCTTCTAAACTTAAAGCTGCGAAACTAACAAACAAGTATCCATAAACAGATCAATAAAGCGAAGTGCCCAACAACACCAAAACTTCTCGGAAAATTACAGCTCAATCAATGACTGTAGCTCGTGGCAAAATAAAAGTTCATAAGAAGCATTGTTGTAGACAAAACTTTCCTGAGGGGAGGTATAAGGAAAAGAGCTGAGAAATGGCCTGTAATTGGTTGATGATGACATCATTCGGTGACGACATTTGACCGAGTGGGAGTTTGGCCTGTGATTGGTTGATGAAGACATCATCCGCGGAGGTCTGATTGGTTGATGAAGACATCATCCGGGGAGGTCTGCGTCTGGTGACACGAAAACGAAAAAAAACAAGAACCGCGGTGCGGTTGTAAACCGCGCTTTAAAAAAACGCGGTTACTTACACTGTCTGCGAAACGTGACTTTCCTGCCCTTCAGCAAATATACGAAAAAAGGAGTATCTGATTACGTTCTTTGCATAGCGCGAGTTTAGCGTGACTTGTAATCGGAGAATTTTGTTTACGTCTAATGAAAAAATACCTTGACCTTTTTTATATAAATTTTACAATGATACGGTTTTTTGACGAGCGCTAGGGCTAAGTTTTAACTTTCTTTCCCCAGAAAATTCCCCCATTGCTTCTGGCGAACTATACACGATCTTTATCACCGTCAGCGTATTCCATGGCCAGACGTAATACCTTTTTAGCGCATTGAATATTCCCTTTGAAAGTGAACAGAAACAATGCAAACATTCCAGATTACAAAATGTTCTGTTTTGCACGCAAAACGAAAATACAGCTTAACTCTGGATAATTTCAGCCTTACTAGCCAGCAGCTGGTCCCAAATTAGATGCTTTATCCTTGCAAATGTCCTGACGCCCATCGCCTAAGGCCGCCAATTTTTTTGTGTAAACAGTTAATTCGCTAACTTGACAAAACCCTCCTGAGGGGGAGATATGACGAAAAGAGCTGAGAAATGGCCTGTAATTGGCTGATGATGACATCATCCGGTGAAGACAATGGGCCGTGGGAGTTTGGGTCTGCTTACCGACAAAAAAAAAAAACGAAGGCAGAGCAAGAAACCGCCCAGCCTACGGCTGCGCGGTTTAAAAAAAAAGTACGTTACGTTAAAAGTACAGTACGTTTGGCAGGTTTTAGGGGGGACTAGAGGCGAAATGTTTGTCCAGTAACGGTGGTTAACGCGGCACGAAGATGGTTTTTGGTTCAATCCGTGGAGTTGAAAAATGGAAACCTAAGCAACAGTAGCTGCGAGTCTGCGACAAATGCTCGCTTCGAAATCTTTAAAGCTACGATGCTAAAAAGCGACGATGTCACAATCGAGGACGAATCGTTTAAAGTCTTTTAAAATGTCATCCGGAGGAGGAAACACTGAATGCAACGGGGAACGGACGCTGTACGATCATCGGAAGCTAAGGTAAGCCTCCTTGTTGTGCCGTATATTTTACTATGCCTTTTAAACGAGGGGGATTATTTCGTTCGGAAAGAAGCACTGGTACTAAAAACACTGGAAGAAGTACTAAAGAAGCACTGGTGCTAAAAACACCCTTAATTTAAGCTTTAAGTGCTTATGACTCAAAAACGAACTCGGTGACCACTATTTTTTATTATCGAATAATGATAAACATGATAAGATGCAACTTTTTGCAAAGTTTAAAAAAAATCTGTGGAGTGGGTTCAGAGCCACATTAAAATTTCGAAAATTGTAAGCATACTCAGGTACGCACTGCTTTTCCTGCTTAAGGCTTAAGCAGGAAAAGCAGTGCGTACCATAGGTTAAATAACGAATTATTTGCAATTTGCGATCATAAGCATAAATCAGCTACAAAACAGCTCCGTGACAACGAAGATAACTCGCAAGCCATAATATGTGAGTGACCAGATAATCCAGAGAGATGTCCAGTCAGAGTGTATAAAGACGTATTTGCAGAAGCGAAACCCCAACTGCCCAGCCTTGTGGCAAAAGCCAAGAAACTACAGCACCGGCAAATTTAATGAAAGCGACGCGGTGTGGTACTGCAATATTCCTTTAGGGAAAAACACGTTGGACAATTTACTCACTTCTGTCTACTCACTTCACATCACACTGTATTCGGGCGACATCAGAAACCATCCTCAAAGCAGCCGGCCTGGAGAATTCGAGAGTAAGAAGTGTTACTGGCCTCAGAAAGACCGACAATTCAACAACAGGTGCAGTCCTCAGCAATAGTGAGCAATTTTGTGGATCCAGTGACAGCGAGTCAAACTGTTGCTGTCCAAAACACCGCTTAGTCACGAAGTCGTCTTGTAGCACTGCATCAAAACCAGAGCCAGGACGAAATTCGAAGCTTCAATCAGCAGTCCAATGTCGGCGCTCAACAAACCAATGCGGCCTAAACTTTTCATCGCGTACTGTTCAAAACTGTACTTTCAATTTTTATGGACAGTCTACCCAAAAAGACGTCTGAAAAGTAGTCTTCCGAAGTCGTTTTGTAAAACCTTCTTTGCCAAAGTTCATGTTTGTAGGTTGTTATTTTTTCGAAATGAACGGTTTGACGGCCACGAGGTTAGGCCGATCGGAAAAACACTGTGAATTTTTTCCGACAGTTATACTGTACTTAGCCAATGTACGTTGCAAATAGACCAGTTTCGATGTATTAAAATTCAGCCTAAAGCAATAGACCTCAGTACGAGGCTCTGGGAAATAACTACAGAGTTTGTGGGGTTTATTCCCCAGAGCCTCGTGCTGAGGCCTATTGTGTTAGGCTGAAATATAATATATCGAAATTGGTCTATTACTGACATTTGTGATAGGCTGTGCGCATGAACAAATATTTGATTGATCTAAATTTAGTGGGTTTTGACTGTTTTTGATATATATCGAATTATGATAAGCATGATAAGATGCAACGTTTTGCAAAGTTTAAAAAAATCTGTGGAGTGGGTTCAGAGCCACCTTAAATTTTCGTATAGTTAAGGTGGCTCTGAACCCATTCCACAGAATGGTTTTGGAACTTTGCAAAAAGTTGCATCTTATCATGTTTATCATAATTCGATGATAAAAAATAGAAGTCACCGAGCTCGTTTTTGAGTTATAAGCGCTCAAAGCTAAAATTAAGGGTGTTTTTAGCAGGTTACATTGTTGCTATGGTAACCTATTGTGCCACAAATTTGACAGCAACATGTTCCAGCAAAAAGAGACCATGTCCAACATTTTGAGCCATTTTTGTCAGTGGTCAGAGCCATACCTCTAACCGTCAATCGCTTAAGCTGTTCCTTCAACCAGTGGTTTTGACGTAAACCAGATGCAGTTGATGGCCTGCAGCTCAACCCGGAGCTTCAGACGCAAACTTCGCTCAGTCACAGCCATACAATTTTCACAATTGCACTGTACATGTCCATCGTAAACAATTACCGTTAAAGAGTTTCCCTGTCATTGATAAAACCATTTCAGCCGCTTCAGTCTGTGTACTTTGAGTGATGATCGAGATATTTTTCAGACTTTTTCAAACACTTTTTCAAACATTCGCTTCGCCCCTGTTAATTTAATTTACTCAACTTTAATTACACAGATCTTAATATACAAATTGTAGATAAATTAACAATTCAAATAAATGAAAAATTACAAAAATTACAAGATCTGAATAATTAGGAAAGTTTGTAAATCTGGATGATTAATTTTGACATCTTAATTTTACTTTAGTATTTCATTTCTTAGCAGTCTCGCCTCCTTGGTCGAATTCGTACGTAAATGAAGAGAAATCGTCGTTACTTAAGCTTGTAGGATAATTAAAAAACGAAAACCGTACAACACGCTAATTTCATACATGCAGCGATCTATTAATTTTCATCCAAACATGAATTTAAAGGGCCATTGTCACGATAAAGCGCATGTGCGGTCTTGATTGACACCAATTTTTTTTAGCCAATAAATATCCTAATACTATCACGTGCGCCACGGATTCGCCGCGAGACAGCTTGGAGTTTCACGTGCCTTTCGAAAAGCTTTTTATCCGCCGGCATTTGACCTTTTGTTTGTTTTTTTTTGTTTGAATACAAGCCCCCTGCACTTTACTTTCTTCCAACTTGCATGCACATCTGCCGCTATATAGTTTCTGATGTTCGTCCTCCTATCTTTTCTTCGTTGCCATTTCTTTTTTCTTTCGAAACTTTCGTCTCTAGCCGCTTCGAAAATCCCCTCTCGAGGACAACGCAATTCTCGACGGTATTTAACTCAAAACACAAAATATGCCGTTGAAATCTTTCATAGATGACTAAACAGTCCTCCAATAGCGGTATCGGTCACACGCCTCCCAAGTTCGATGGAGAAGGATTTTTCTCACAAATATCAGGTTTGAAAAGTGTTCCGTCGGATAAGAAATCAAACTGCCGCACTTGCGCAGAAGGGTGTCAAGTGCCCTTTAAGCTAAAGTGTTAGCATTTTCACACATCGCGATGGACGCGTCCTCGGCACAGTCTGACAACATTCTAGAGATAATTTGGTTTTATCAACTGGGTTGATAATGTGAATTGTCCATCGTAAAGAGATTCGGAAGCTAAATGCACCATTAACGAACTTATAGTAAAACAAGATTTGTCGGCTACTGCTACAAATCTCATCATCACCACTCCTAGAACTTCATGTATTTACTTTTTACCTAAAATTCACAAACCTAACAACCCAGGCCGACCTATCGTCTCTGCGTGTAGTTGCCCTACCGAACTCATTTCTAGCTATTTAGACAAAATTATGGCACCTATCGTCAGATCTTTACCGTCTTACGTTAAAGACAGTCAACACGCACTTTCAATTTCCTGGGTGAAGACAAACTTATTTTTACTATGCATATTACATCCCTTTACACCGTCATCCCTAATGGCGAAGGTCTTCTAGCCCTCAAACATTTTTTTGATTTACGCACTGTTAAGGAGCCAAGCTCGGAAACACTGCTCCGCCTGGCTGAACTAGTTTTAACACTAAATTGTTTTTCATTCGCTACCAGTTACTATAAACAAATCAATGGTGTGGCCATGGGCACCAAAATGGGACCCAGCTACGCCAATCTTTTCGTAGGCTACGTTGAACACAAATTTTTTAATCAATACAACGGCCCTAAACCTAAGCTCTACCGTTGCTACATTGACGATTGTGTCGGCGCCACTTCCTCTACCAGAGAGGAACTCAATCAATTTATAACTGCTGTTAATTCGTTTCATCCGGCTCTTAAGTATACCTGGGAAATTTCCAATACTTCTTTGGCATTTCTAGACATCAAAGTTTCTGTCGAAGGCAACGGTTTATGCACCAGTGTGCACTACAAACCCACAGATTCTCATAGTTATTTGTTGTATTCATCTTCACATCCATCACACGTCAAGAATTCTATTCCTTATTCTCAGTTTCTTAGACTTCGTCGCCTTTGTAGTGAGGACTCTGATTTTTCCTTTGAATCGGAGGAAATGTGCAATTTTTTCAACAAACGTGGATATCCTGCCTCTGTTGTTCAAGCAGGCCATCATCGTGCCCGACAAATTGACCGGCAGTCAGCACTACAAACGTCTCAGAAGGAGAATAATAATAGAATTCCATTCACCCTCACATTTCACCCCCACAATCACGCAGTAAAATCCATCATTCTCAAAAACTTTAAATTTCTTCAAAATGATCCCGATACTGGTAGAATCTTTTCGCAACCACCATTAATTTCTTTCAAACGCGACAAAAACATAGGTAACTTTTTAGTTAGAAGTGCATTCAAAACGAGTGAACAACCTGGAGCTTTTAAATGCGCACGCGCGCGATGTAAAACATGTCCTTTCATTTACAACGTTGAGAAATTGTCGGGACCCAAGCGATCCAATAAGATCACAGATCATTTTACCTGTACCTCAGCCAATGTCATCTACTGTATAACTTGCACTCTTTGCAAAAAGTTATATATCGGCGAAACAGGTAGACGACTAGGCGACCGTTTCCGAGAACACCTTCGCGACGTAGAGGAAGACGATAAAGACGCTTCTAAACCGGTTGCTAGACACTTTATAATCTGCCGAATCATTCTAAGCAACATATGGCAGTCTGCGGCCTCTCCCTACATCAAGGATGCACAGAAAGCCGCAAAACTCTTGAACAAAGATTTATTTTTCAAATCGGCACTCTTAATCCTCACGGTATCAACGAACGCTTTTCATTTAACTAATTCATTCTGTTGTTTTTCACGTTGCCAGGCACCAACCAATAGCGTAGCTCCACATTTCTGTATTTAAACCACACACAACCCACAATCCCTTGATTCGCTCCGACGAAGGGCTAACGCTCGAAACGTCAGCTTCCGAATCTCTTTACGGTGGACAATTCACATTATCAACCCAGTTGATAAAACCAAATTATCTTGTAATACTCCCACCGACGCAGCACCACAGTTTCTTTAGAAACTTGCCCCCTTTAACATTCTAGAGACATTTAATGCGTACCAGAACAGAATTTATAAGCTAGATTTCCGCTTCTACAATTTACACATCCATTGACAGTTGCCATCTGATAAAGGGGAGGTTGATGTGTATCGTTTTATGTCCAAACATAGTTCAGATCACTGCATTTTTGTCACGACCTTTTTCACACCTCGCCATCGATGCGCCATCATGCATGAAGTTGACACATACAAGGACAGTTCTTAAGTTACACAGCACAGTTTGACACTTCTTTGAGAAATAAAGATTACTGTAAGTCTTGAAACGCGCAGATAGATAAATCACTGCGTAAAATATGTCACTATCAACAGAATGTGCCGCAGGCCTCATCAACTATCAGCCCATAGAAATCTCCAGCTCATGGTCGACCTTGTGTTAAGTTCAATCAGGAGTCTGGTTCAATTATTTCTGTGAATGTAGCAATACCAAAATAACCACACAACATTCCACCCTAATCTTCTAAGACACTGTCCACTTTTTAAGAGGGTAGTACTCTTGGGATTTAGGGAGGAGGGCATGTAAAAAAATGGGCTTCAAAGTAGGAGAGGTCAGCCAAAATATAGGCTCTGACCAAGAGAAAATGAGGCTCTGACCAATAATAATATTAAGTGTATTTGTAATGGCATGGGACAAAATTTATATCCCATTACCCCCAAAATAGCACTTAAGTACGAATTTGCTGAACGATGCTGCTTTAGGGATGTTTTAAAAAAGTACATTCAAATTATTAACTATAAGCTTAACGTTATACATATGGTCTCTACACCTGTTAAGGATAGGATTGAAATGGTTCTTAACCACACACGCAGGACATTTCACGAAATGAAACGGTCACCTCAGTGAAGAATCTGTGGACTATTTACGTTACGGGTTTCTCAAAAGTAATTTTCAAAAACTAAGATCTAAGACAAATTCACGACTGTGAGATTTTTGGTTGCCAGTCTTCCGCAGAATGGGCTGTGCCTGTCTGTGTTTGGTTATGCCTGTCCGTGTTACGCTGTGCCTAATAGATTGTGATTCCTCTTGATACGACCTGACAGGTCAAACTAACTGGTAAAACCTGACCGGTAATATCTGACCGGTCAAATCTGAATAGTTAAACCTGATTTGACCAGTAAAATCATTACATAGTTTCACAAAATAATGTTTTGCACATTCCGCGTGCCAAAGGTGCAAGCTTCTAGATGGGTCGGGCCACGCTCTGCAGAAATTGTTTTGGATTTTAACTCCCTAATTTCCCCTTAATTCCCAGGGTTTCTGAGTCATTGTGGAAAATCTGACCGATTTCCGTAAAACGGTGGAAACCAGTATGGATCTGTGCCTGGCTACAATGTAAGGCTAGCTCAGCTTATACATAAGCTCAGCTTATAACTGAGCACAACTTATAGCTAAGCTTAGCTTATTAAGTTAGGCTTTGCTTATAGCTAAGGGCCCGTGTTTTTTTGATCAAGGATGCATTTGCCGCATTACTTTACATTTGAGTAGTCAGATGACATATAACTATTCGAGCAGCTTTGTTTAGCTTAGGTAAGCTTGACTTGGTTAAGCTTAGCTTAGCTAACGTGTAACTTCACTTCACTTCCCTTTGTATCAAATCAGACGTTCAGTAATTGAACCCAATCAAACACCAATCATTTGATTGGGTTCGGTAATAGAACATAATCGAAGTCACAATACAATTTGGTCGATCAAAGAAACTTGAACGTTCGATTACCGAATGGTCGACAATCGAACAGACTCGAGAGGTCGACAATCATACATTGACATTCATGATCAGTTTGATATTTGAATGTTTTTTTTTTATTCCATTCAATTAAGGCTGGTTATAATTAAGCTAAGAAACCAAATCGAACGAGTGTTGTTCGATTGAAAATTGGTTCGATTTTAATGTTGTTCGATTAGATACGCCGGGTTCACTTATATGTAACTTAACTTTACATATATGTTATCTATCTTACCTCCGGGATTGGAACTATTTCGATTTCCTTATTTTGAGCCCTCCTTTCCTGCACGATTACCGATAGTGGTGGAAGGTGACTCCGAACATGTTCAGGGAGCGCCATCCTCAATTCGTGGAAGGCTTTATCGCTGACAAGCCCCTC
Organism: Micromussa lordhowensis; assembly: GCA_964020085.1. Taxonomy (NCBI): domain Eukaryota; kingdom Metazoa; phylum Cnidaria; class Anthozoa; order Scleractinia; family Lobophylliidae; genus Micromussa; species Micromussa lordhowensis. Next base: position 15,696,742 of record OZ026604.1, read on the forward strand.
GTCTTTGGCTGCCAAAATCCCCCGGCTTTGCACGACCTCTTGAGTGTAGCCGTCGTCCTCGCGGTCAAGTTGGTCGGTAGACAGTGGGATGACTAGTTCTCGGCCACTGACGTCAAATTTAATCTGAGGATGTGTTTATCAACCGTAATCAATAAAATAACAGGGTCTAAAATTGCGACCAGTAGATCGCCAAGGTGAGTAAAAGTAGAGTGTTGGCGAGAAAAATTTTAAAATGTTCCAGATTTCTCGTCGAAGCTTTTGATCATCAATGAAAAAAAAAAGTTTGGTCAGAAAAATGAACTCCAAAAACGGGGCCGTGATGCCGCCATCTTGAAAACAGAGTCGACCCTGGAAACGAGTTCTATTTTCTATTTTCCCTTTTCCCTTTTCACCTTCTTTTCAGTCAGGCGAAGAAAAAAGCTTAAGAGTCAGGGCACTCGTTCAAGGTTTAGATTAAGGGTTGCTTTCTAATCCAGAAGATAATATTTGCAACAAACTCTGGTTGCAAAGATGTTTACTTAAGTTTACTTGTGACTTAGCTGTTACAAAAAAGGTTCGTTCAGTTGATTATCAATAGAGTTTATGCGGTCATTTATGCCGAAAAGTCACACAAGCAATGGATAGAAATGGGATTTTGTGAACCTGCGTTACTTAACATATTTTGAATTACTACATACCTCAACTGGTTTAAATTCCGCTGGCAAAATGTCTGCAGCATTTTGAAAATATTTCTTTAGTTTCTTCCTCTTTACAGAGCGCGCAGACTTGTCAACGTCCCAGTAGCTTTTGCGACTAACAATGAACTTCACGGTGTTTTTGACAGGATCCACCGCCAAACGGCTTCGCGCAACTTCTTCTCGAAGAAGCTGCAGTTCCTGGGTGAGCTGAAAAGCTTCAGCCCTCTTTTGCGCTAATTCCAAATCTTTAATCACGTTGCTGGCTCGCAGTTCGTCATTTTGTGCCAACAGGTTGCGAATGCGTGCGTCGGACGCCTCTAGAAGTGGCAAGGAGATGATGGAGTGTTCTGCCTCGAAATGCCTGGGTCCTCGCCTATAGAGCACGTTTTGCGGCTTCTCGATCTTGAACTTTGAAAACATTTTCGAATTTTTTTTTGAACGATCTTCTCCGAAGACAAGTGTAAAATGATTGTCGGCAAGTGGCAAGTGACTTTCAAGTAATTGTTGTCAACACATTCGCTAGTCATCTTTCATTTGCATAATTAGAAATAAGTTGACAACGAGAAAACAGTGATGTCAACCGAGCGCGAAATTCGAAAACGCTAAAAGATGTCTTGTGGGGCGGAAAAAGAGGCCATTTTTTTTTTCCACGATCAATCTCAATATAGGTCTTCATTAGAACGTCATCAAGGTTCAACTCTAAAAAAACTGAAGATTTTCGCCGCGCGCGCCTTCGCGTAGAAAGTGATCTTTTATCAATTAAAAGATTTGTTTACGGTTAAGAGATAAAACCGAGAAAACAATAAGCCGTATAATTTATGAATACCCTCGAGGATTTTATCACTGAAAAGGTTTAATCAAGCAGCTAAGTTGTAAACTGCCGCTCATAATCGTCTCATTTAACTTGCTAAATCAAGGGTTGCGAAAGCCGGTTAACGTGCAATTGCGCAAAGTAATAACAGGTGAAACAATAAGTGCCCGTGGTTTGTTCAAGGACGCATTGGTTCTGCGGTATACTTTACATTCCCATTGCCAGACGATATAACTATTCGAGAAACAACAACAACGATCTTTATTCGTGCCCAGAAATAACACAGTAAAGAATAAATACAAGACAGAAAAAATTACAAAAGGAAAAGAGCACAGCCACTTCGAAATAGCTGAAGTGAACACTGCAAACACTACAGCACAAAATTATTTTTTAGAATCGCTTAGCGTTCCTAAACAAACTTCAACACTTAATAGGTTTGAATGGGGCTTTCGTCAAAATTCGGTAAATAAACAAATTTTCCGGGCATTATGTAAATCCGAACCCTCATCTATCTAACAAAATTCCCCTTCCGTCCCCCGGTAAATCTGTTGTTGTACTATGCGAATATTCCCTCCACCCTCCCCCAGAAGTGTTGATTTTGTTATTATCAGTCATCAGCGAAGATTTTGAATTTCGCGGTCGGAAATTCGCTACGAGTCGGTTCTTTCACACCATTGTTCTGGTAACAAAAGACGCTAAAACTGCAAACAATTGCAATGCCCATAAACGGAAGGTGACTTCGTGCCACCGTCGACCAAATCAGCAACCCTAAGGTTGATATGGTATGGGTTGAGTCAGCAAAATGTAACTAAACCAATCCGAAAGTGATCAACTGACCGAAAGAAACTAAATGAAGGATAACTGAGCATTTGAATATTTGAAAAAGGGGGTAAGAAATCACTAAGGGTACTTTGACTCAAGAGCAGCGGGATACTACTCTACTCCTCTACAGAGTGTTTTATACAGGGAGGCTCTGCCCCAAGGTCCAACCCTTAACTCTTTTGTTTACCATTTTGCCGTCTTTTTTCTCTTTCTCTTTCTCTTTCTCTTTTCTTCCCCGTTCTTCTCTTTTTCCTTTTCTCCATCTGACTGGTCTTCCTTTTCTGCGCTTAAAATAACTGGGTCTTCGTTAAGTTGGCAAAGTGTTTTTGATTCGTCTATATGAAAGAAAATCAATTTTTTCATTAGTGCAATGTATTTAATTATCTCACTTGTAATGGCAATTTTTTTTGTCAATAGAAAGTTCTTACCCTTCAATGTTTCGTACAGAAAATAGAAGGGAAGTATTCCATCTACAAGCTTCAAACAGTTAACCCACCACAAGGTATGATAACTGTTTGACATATGTGAGTAGAATACCTCCCTTTTGCATTAAGAACTTATGCCTCACTTGTTATATTTGTATAAAGGGGGCAAGTTTCTAAAGAAACTGTGGTGCTGCGTCGGTGGGAGTATTACAAGATAATTTGGTTTTATCAACTGGGTTGATAATGTGAATTGTCCACCGTAAAGAGATTCGGAAGCTGACGTTTCGAGCGTTAGCCCTTCGTCGGAGCGAATCAAGGAATTGTGGGTTGTGTGTGGTTTATATACAGAAATATGAAGCTACGCTATTGGTTGGTGCCTGGCAACGTGAAAAACAACAGAATGAATTAGTTGAATGAAAAGCGTTCGTTGATACCGTGAGGATTAAGAGTGCCGATTTGAAAAATAAATCTTTGTTCAAGAGTTTTGCGGCTTTCTGTGCTTCCTTGATGTAGGGAGAGGCCGCAGACTACCATATGTTGTTTAGAATGATTCGGCAGATTAAAGTGTCTAGCAACCGGTTTAGAAGCGTCTTTATCGTCTTTCTCTACGTCGCGAAGGTGTTCTCGGAAACGGTCGCCTAGTCGTCTACCTGTTTCGCCAATATATAACTTTTTGCAAAGAGTGCAAGTTATACAGTAGATGACATTGGCTGAGGTACAGGTAAAATGATCTGTGATCTTAATGGATCGCTTGGGTCCCGACAATTTCTCAACGTTGTAAATGAAAGGACATGTTTCACATCGCGCGCGTGCGCATTTAAAAGTTCCAGGTTGTTCACTCGTTTTGAATGCACTGCTAACTAAAAAGTTACCTATGTTTTTGTCGCGTTTGAATGAAATTAAAGGCGGTTGCGAAAAGATTCTACCAGTATCGGGATCATTTTGAAGTAATTTAAAGTTTTTGAGAATGATGGATTTTACTGCGTGATTGTGAGGGTGAAATGTGAGGGTGAATGGAATTCTATTATTATTCTCCTTCTGAGACGTTTGTAGTGCTGACTGCCGATCAATTTGTTGGGCGCGATGATGGCCTGCTTGAACAACAGAGGCAGGATATCCACGTTTGTCGAAATGCACATTTCCTCTGATTTAAAGGAAAAATCAGAGTCCTCACTACAAAGGCGACGAAGTCTAAGAAACTGAGAATAAGGAATAGAATTCTTGACGTGTGATGGATGTGAAGATGAATACAACAAATAACTATGAGAATCTGTGGGTTTGTAGTGCACACTGGTGCATAAACCGTTGCCTTCGACAGAAACTTTGATATCTAGAAATGCTAAAGAAGTATTGGAAATTTCCCAGGTATACTTAAGAGCCGGATGAAACGAATTAACAGCAGTTATAAATTGATTGAGTTCCTCTCTGGTAGAGGAAGTGGCGCCGACACAATCGTCAATGTAGCGACGGTAGAGCTCAGGTTTAGGGCCGTTGTATTGATTAAAAAATTTTTGTTCAATGTAGCCTACGAAAAGATTGGCGTAGCTGGGTCCCATTTTGGTGCCCATGGCCACACCATTGATTTGTTTATAATAACTGGTAGCGAATGAAAAACAATTTAGTGTTAAAACTAGTTCAGCCAGGCGGAGCAGTGTTTCCGAGCATGGTTCCTTAACAGTGCGTAAATCAAAAAAATGTTTGAGGGCTAGAAGACCTTCGCCATTAGGGATGACGGTGTAAAGGGATGTAATATCCATAGTAAAAATAAGTTTGTCTTC
>OZ026604.1:15701454-15703954 GCA_964020085.1 Micromussa lordhowensis
CAACTTTCCGACACTTCTTTTTATGCCAAAGTTGATAAAGATCTCACTTCCACTAACCAACAAATTGTCAAGAGCACCATTAACGAACTTATAGTAAAACAAGATTTGCCGGCTACTGCTACAAATCTCATCATCACCACTCCTAGAACTTCATGTATTTACTTTTTACCTAAAATTCACAAACCTAACAACCCAGGCCGACCTATCGTCTCTGCGTGTAGTTGCCCTACCGAACTCATTTCTAGCTATTTAGACAAAATCATGGCACCTATCGTCAGATCTTACCGTCTTACGTTAAAGACAGTCAACACGCACTTCAAATTTTCGCGATTTCAATTTCCTGGGTGAAGACAAACTTATTTTTACTATGGATATTACATCCCTTTACACCGTCATCCCTAATGGCGAAGGTCTTCTAGCCCTCAAACATTTTTTTGATTTACGCACTGTTAAGGAACCATGCTCGGAAACACTGCTCCGCCTGGCTGAACTAGTTTTAACACTAAATTGTTTTTCATTCGCTACCAGTTATTATAAACAAATCAATGGTGTGGCCATGGGCACCACAATGGGACCCAGCTACGCCAATCTTTTCGTAGGCTACATTGAACAAAAAATTTTTAATCAATACAACGGCCCTAAACCTGAGCTCTACCGTCGCTACATTGACGATTGTGTCGGCGCCACTTCCTCTACCAGAGAGGAACTCAATCAATTTATAACTGCTGTTAATTCGTTTCATCCGGCTCTTAAGTATACCTGGGAAATTTCCAATACTTCTTTAGCATTTCTAGGTATCAAAGTTTCTGTCGAAGGCAACGGTTTATGCACCAGTGTGCACTACAAACCCACAGATTCTCATAGTTATTTGTTGTATTCATCTTCACATCCATCACACGTCAAGAATTCTATTCCTTATTCTCAGTTTCTTAGACTTCGTCGCCTTTGTAGTGAGGACTCTGATTTTTCCTTTAAATCAGAGGAAATGTGCAATTTTTTCGACAAACGTGGATATCCTGCCTCTGTTGTTCAAGCAGGCCATCATCGCGCCCAACAAATTGATCGGCAGTCAGCACTACAAACGTCTCAGAAGGAGAATAATAATAGAATTCCATTCACCCTCACATTTCACCCTCACAATCACGCAGTAAAATCCATCATTCTCAAAAACTTTAAATTACTTCAAAATGATCCCGATACTGGTAGAATCTTTTCGCAACCGCCTTTAATTTCATTCAAACGCGACAAAAACATAGGTAACTTTTTAGTTAGCAGTGCATTCAAAACGAGTGAACAACCTGGAACTTTTAAATGCGCACGCGCGCGATGTGAAACATGTCCTTTCATTTACAACGTTGAGAAATTGTCGGGACCCAAGCGATCCATTAAGATCACAGATCATTTTACCTGTACCTCAGCCAATGTCATCTACTGTATAACTTGCACTCTTTGCAAAAAGTTATATATTGGCGAAACAGGTAGACGACTAGGCGACCGTTTCCGAGAACACCTTCGCGACGTAGAGAAAGACAATAAAGACGCTTCTAAACCGGTTGCTAGACACTTTAATCTGCCGAATCATTCTAAACAACATATGGCAGTCTGCGGCCTCTCCCTACATCAAGGAAGCACAGAAAGCCGCAAAACTCTTGAACAAAGATTTATTTTTCAAATCGGCACTCTTAATCCTCACGGTATCAACGAACGCTTTTCATTCAACTAATTCATTCTGTTGTTTTTCACGTTGCCAGGCACCAACCAATAGCGTAGCTTCATATTTCTGTATATAAACCACACACAACCCACAATTCCTTGATTCGCTCCGACGAAGGGCTAACGCTCGAAACGTCAGCTTCCGAATCTCTTTACGGTGGACAATTCACATTATCAACCCAGTTGTTATATTTGTAGGTACCTGGTAGTAAGTGTCCTGCCTAACTTAGGAAGTACATTTATTGCCTCAAAACCAAAGAGCCTGGTCCCAAGTGTCCTGGCTCACGAGGAGCCTGGTCCCAAGAGTCCTGGCTCAATCAAGATATTCTACAGTTTGAGGTTATGTTCCTGAGAGACAGGTCCTGGCTCACGAAGAGCCTGGTCTCAAATGTCCTGAAGCCTATCAATTAGTGGGGACTATTAAAAGATAATTTGGTTTTATCAACTGAGTTCATAATGTGAATTGGCTACCGTAAGAGATTCGAAAGCTGACGTTTCGAGCGTTAGCCCTTCGTCGTAGCAAATCGATTCGCTCCGACGAAGGTATAGCGCTCGAAACGTCAGTTTTCGAATCTCTTTACGATAGTCAATTCACATTATCAACTCAGTTGATAAAACCAAATTATCTAGGAAGTCTTTGTCCTAAGGTTAATCTCCTAAAAGCCTGGTCCCAAGTGTCCTGGCTTAATTAGGAAGGCTATCATCTGGGGGTAAAAAGTGTCGTAGATGAATCAGTAAGTATGTGGACTGAAGTTAAGTTCCTAACAAGGCTATTCTAAAAGAGGCC
>OZ026604.1:15711454-15766454 GCA_964020085.1 Micromussa lordhowensis
TAACACTTAGAGCGGATCTCCGATCATATATATTTGTTCATCATTTTACTTTCTACAGAAATGGGTAATAAAACAACTTAGCATTTGGTGTCATGCCATGCCTGTTTCCCTTTACCTCCTTTTCTATAGAATGCCGCCAAGACGTTTAAGACGAAACCTTCCCGCTCCAGAAGTCGAGGAAGAGCCCCGTCCGGCGAAGAGGGGACGTAGAGCCAAGAATAGAGCCCCAAGTATTGCCACTTCTCACAGCACAGAACAGGAGGTAACTCCTCTTCAGGAGATCATGGCTCAACTTCCCACCTTAATTTCCAATGCCGTCAAAGAAGGCATCGAAGCAGCAAGTGCTGTTGGTCTAGCAGAGACTATACAACCGGATCGGTCCGACTCAGTAGCCTTGCCGAGTAATACGGCCAACAACGCTACTCCAAGTACGAACATTTCTGGCGCCATCAACTCGGTGGTCGAGGAGATAACAGGTGAGCGGAGCCCCGTAGACAGGCCTACCTCACAATTTACCTCCGTATCAGTCCCTTTAGCTAGCCGCGTCTCGGAAAGGATCAAGGCCAAGATCTGGGCCGATGAGTACATAGACTTGGCGCGGCTTCTGTCTGCCGAGACAGAGAGCCAGCAATATAGTTTTAAAGTTAATGGCTCCTCAGGGTCATCCCCCGTGTTAAGCTTAGAGCCGACCAACAAAATACGTCCGATCACTCGCTTTGAACAATGGCAATCAGCCTTTGAAGTGTTTGTTGCAGTGTTCACAGAGCGCTTGCCTCAGTCGGCCCCTTCCCTTATGAAGTACGGCGCGGTTATAAGGGAACTTGCTTCTCACTCCGCAAATTGGAAATTTTACGACGAAAATTTTCGTCAACTACGTCAAAAGCGCTCCATTCCATGGGACGAGATTAATTCAGAGCTTTGGCTTCGGGCTCAATGCCCTGCCAAAAACAATTATCCAAACGCCTCCAATCCTTTTCGTTCACCTGGCAATACAAGCCAAAATTCAAATTTTTTCTCCTTTCCCAAAGGATATTGCTGGCGCTTTCACAGTGGCGCCGTTTGCTCGAACCCTAACTGTGCCTTCAAGCATCAATGTTTTAAATGTCAAACAGGGTCCCATCCCGCTTCCCGTTGCTTTAGGCAATCATCTAAAGACACCACGAAAGACGCGTCAAAACCATTGAACACTGCAACCAACACAAACGCTTCCAACGCCAGTAAGAAGCCTTAAATATCGAGCTTATTTGCAAGGCTATCCACAACCAGTTTTCGATCTTTTAATCAAGGGGTTTACAGAGGGTTTTAGGATCCACTTGACAGGAACCTCCTCTTCTAGCATTCCCAAAAACCTGCTTTCAGCATACGAGCATCCAGACATTGTTCAAAATAAACTTAATAAGGAATTACAAGAGAACAGACTCGCGGGCCCTTTCCGTTCCCCACCATTTGCCAAGTTTCATGTTTCTCCTATAGGTGTAGTTCCCAAAAAGGCCCCGGGTGATTTTCGCTTAATACATCATCTATCGTACCCCCGCGGCAATTCCGTGAATGATTTTATCGATAAATCAGAGCGTACTGTCTCGTATGCTACGATTGACGATGCCATTCGTATCATTAAGAGGCTTGGGAAGGGCTGCGCTATGTCAAAAACAGATATCAAAAGCGCTTTTCGAATAATCCCAGTACACCCTTTGGATTATCACATTCTTGGCATGCATTGGGAAGGAAACTATTATTACGATAAAGCGCTGCCTATGGGATGTAGCAGCTCTTGCAAAATATTCGAAACCTTTAGCACCTCTCTGGAATGGATAGCCAAAAATAAGCTCGGTATTCCCCATATAATTCACATCTTAGACGACTTTCTGATAATAGAACCCACAATAAGGGAGTGTAAGGCAAGCCTTGATAGATTTTTAACCTTTTGTTCACAAATAGGCGTTCCTATGGCCCCAGAAAAAACTGTGGGTCCATCCCAGGTTCTAACATTTGCAGGGATTGAGCTTGACACTGAGAAACTAGAAGCCCGTTTACCAATTGATAAAGTTAAATGCCGCACGTTACTAACGACAGCCTTGGGTCATAATAAGATGACCTTGCGCGAAATTCAATCACTCATAGGAGTCTTGAATTTCGCCTGTCGTGTTGTTAAACCTGGTCGTGCTTTTCTACGACGACTCATTAACACGACCCTCGAAATAAAACGCCCCCATCATTTAATCCGTCTAAATAAAGACACGAAAGCCGATATACAATTGTGGCTTCGTTTTATGGATGACTTCAACGGTGAAGCTTTATTTTCATCAGATAAATGGCTCACTTCGGTCAAGCTTAATCTCTACACTGACGCGTCCAAATCCCTTGGTTACGGCGCGCTACTCGGTAGACAATGGTTTTATGGAGAGTGGCCGGAGTCGTGGAAAGCTAAAAATATTGCCACTCTCGAGTTATTTCCGATCGTATTGGCTCTAAAAATGTGGCATTTGAAATTCAAAGACCAGAGCATAATTTTCTTCTCCGACAACGAAGCGGTGGTGCAAGTCATAAACAGAAAAACCACAAAGGACAAAGAGCTGTTAGCTCTATTGCGAGAACTAGTTCTTGTATGTCTGCAAAATAATATCATGTTCCGCGCTAGACACATCGCGGGACATCGTAATATTCTGGCTGACAGCTTGTCTCGTTTGCAGGTAGAAAAGTTCCGTTCTGCAGCGCCACACATGGCGAGGATTCCAGAACAAGTTCCCAAGCGACTGCAACCACAAAATTGGTTCCAGTTGTTCACAAATTGGTATCATCTAGTTTATGCTCGTCCTCGGTGTCCACCTATCAACGACCTTGGCAGCTGTTTCAGAATTTCATACAACAGGAAATGGGCGTGAGCAGTCTCAATTTGCCAGTTAAACCCGACCTGTTAATTCTTTTTATCGCTCACCTTTATTGCCGGGGCTACGCCTCGTCAACAGTGTTGACATATATTTCAGCTATCGGTTATGTTCACAGATTAGCAGGTCTTCCAGACCCCACAGAGTCTCATTTAATTAAGACCGCAATAAAAGGTTATGTCAAGCCTGCTCTCTCTGTAGACAAGCGCCTACCGATAACTTTACCCATCTTGTTGCAACTAGGAAATGCATTTAACCATACTTTGCCGTCCTTATATAAAATTAGGCTTTTCAAGGCCATGTGCGCCCTTGCCTTTTTTGCAGCCCTGCGCGTCGGGGAAATAACATCTCGTGCTAACACACCACCGTCCCGCATTTTGCAAATTGATCAACTATCATTCCTTCGGAACCGCGATTCAAAGATAGAAACAGTTAAAATTATTATGCGAAACTTTAAACACGGCTCCCCCCTTCCAACCAAGCGAGTTGCTTGTACATCGTGAGAATACGGCTATGTGCCCAGTCAGCCTACTAAGTGAATATATTGCAGTGAGAGGATCACGTCCAGGTCCATTATTCGTACACACTGACGGGTCGGCAGTTGCAAGGGAGTTTTTCACAACTGAATTACAAAAGGCGCTCCAGTTCTGCAAACTCGATCCAACCCGATACAAAAGCCACAGTTTTCGAATAGGTGCAGCCTCTCTGGCTGCCGCTAAAGGTTTTTCCGACGCCCAAATTCGTCAATTTGGCCGATGGAAATCTTCCGCTTTTCTAAAGTATATTCGGAATTCCTCCCTGTCTACCCAATCCACGGCGGTCACCCTCCATACGACTAGGGCCGTGGCACATCGTTCTCTCAACATACTTTATGAAGTACACTTATTCGGTTAAAACAATTTATTGCAGATTTCGACGTTTTTCCCATGTGCAAGGGCTGTGGGATACACGCTGAATCACATACTAACCTAGTAAACATTTTATTATCATGGGATTGCGATGTTTTTCCCATGTGCAAGGGCTGTGGGGAAAACGTTCAACCACGTTACCGCTTAGCTAATAATTATATCTAGAGACCAGTTTCGGCGTTTTTTCCACGTGCATGGGCTGTGGGTAAAGCGCTTTTCAGATTCAAATCGTGTGGCCATGAGTAATTGCCTTTTCCATGTGCAAGGGCTGTGAGGAAGGGCAATTACCGCCTTCGTTTTTCATGAGCCTTACTAGCCTCCGTAGTGAGCCAGTTGTCTGTGCGTGGGGTGCCGCCCCCTTTTCTCAAAGTGGGCTTTGGCGTGTCCTGGTGCACCTCACGCACTTTGAGTTTATACTTAATTCTTGAAACATATTTTATAGCAAGTCAATAAACGCGGCCACCTCCGTGGCCAATATTTACCCAACATAGGTCTACTGTTATCTTCATAACTTACTGGCTCAATACTTCAGAAAATGCCGATCAAAACATAAAGGAGCTTTATGGTAAATAAAGGATTTTATGTTTTGGTCGCAAGATGTTTCCTTAGTTGAAATTGTATGATTAGATTAGAGTTGATGAGGTGTTTCCTTAGTTAAAATTAAAATCGTATGGTTAGATTACGGTTTTATATAAGGTGTTTCCTTAGCTGAAATTGTATGATTAGATTACGGTTTACAAGGTGTTTCCTTAGATAAAATTACATGATTAAAATTAGGGTTAATTAGGTTTTCCTGCTCTTTTCTTAATACCACAATACATGCAAATCAGGAGCAGATATAAGTTCAGTCTCTAACATATAGGTTACAATTAAGTTAGAACTCCACGCAAGCAAGATCTCAAGAGAGAAGTTGCAATTTCCCACCGCCATTCCCCAACACCTCCATTACATTATTTTCCCCCTTCTTGCTGTATGTTTTGTTAATCCTCGTTAGCGTGTCCTGGTGCACCTCACGCACTTTGAGTTTATACTTAATTCTTTAAACATATTTTATAGCAAGTCAATAAACGCGGCCACCTCCGTGGCCAATATTTACCCAACATAGGTCTACTGTTATCTTCATAACTTACTGGCTCAATACTTCAGAAAATGCCGATCAAAACATAAATGCGCTTTTAATCTAAATTAGATAACTTAATCTTTTGTTTTTATATTTCTAAGTCATACTGTAATACAGTTGATGTAAAGCGCTTAGAACGCATGCGGATAAGCGCTATATAAGTGTTAAATGTTAAAGGTTAAAACAACAGCAGCAGCAGCAGCAGCAAATTCCTCAAGTTTTGCAGTAACAACAGCACTATCAACAACAGCAGGAGCAGCAACAACAACAGCAATTTGCCTTAATGCAACAGCAAATGATGGGTATGTTTCAACAACAACAACAAATGCAGGCTCTGCTGTCTTTTCTACCAAAAAAGGAGTAAGCTTAATGTATATACAAAGTTTATAATAATACACTCCTCTGTTTTGGAGATTCATATGCACAAAAAAAAATATATTTTCCACTTGATGACAGTGTAATTTAAAAATTCCTCAAATGGCAGTTGTTGAATTTCAATGTTGTACATTTGCCTTTTGTTATGTGGACATGGCCCTTGATGTGCCTGTAAATATTTTGTACAACACTTATTGTTACAATCAAAACATTGATCCAGTGGTTGTTAATAAAACACACGCAATACTTTTTCTCAGTCTCCTAGCCCCTGTACTGTTTTGACTACCATTATGACGTCAGAATGGTATAAACTAAAAAAAACACAGTTTTTTTAAATTCTGACAAACAACAAATAATACTCTCAAAGTATGGGTAATGCTGAAAAGGTTTTGTTTGATAGGTAACATGACAAGATTTTATCTACTGTTAGTTTTGAAACGTCTATATCATTTTACCAATTTCCTATGAAACTTCCTACCGATTTATTATCATTTATTATTCCAGCCAAATACGTGATTTCAAAATCAAAGCCTTCATAGGATCGTGATTTCGCTCGAATCTAATAGTTCTAGAAATTTTGCCGCTAGGAAATAGTCTTTATTGTGGGCGCCACGTTTCTCACAACGCCCTAATTCTCACGTAACATAGGCAATAAAAACGAAGCGCAACTTCTTTTAGTGAGAGATTGTTAGTGAAGTTACACCGCTACCGTGCTACGATCAGAGGATCCAAGTTACCGCTATTTCAAGTGTATTTCGCTGTCTCTCTGCTACCCTTTGGTGCGAGTCGTCAACCAAAGTACGTAAGTTTTTATATGCTAAGTTGCTAATTGTTAGTCTTTTCGTTATCACGAAAGATTTCATTTAGTATTTAGGTTTTATTGCCGCGAAATCGCTTTCGCGAGATCTAAGGCTTATTGTCATATGATTACCAAATTGTGATTCTTTCACGCTATATTTAGCTATTTGCAAAATAGTCGTTGATATCTTGGTTTGTTAAGACAAGAGTTGTTATCGCCTCAGTTTACTAGTTCAAGTATCAATTGTCACGTATGTTTCACGCTATGGTCTCGTTAGTTTTATTATGATTGTTCTATTCTGTTAGATTTGTATTTTTATGCCTTATCTAAGGGGACGTATTCTTAACTATCGCTTTTCAGTTCGAACCTACTTATTCGTCTACTGCTACTACTTCATCTACTTGTATTATTCGCGACCTACTGGTTTTCGCTGTTCCGTCAATTGCTACCTATTGTGAACTAGATCTACGGACTTGATCTGTCATTAAATCAGTTTGAATCTACCAAGTGGAGTTCGAATATCTCGCACCGCGCTACCCCTGTAGTTGTTTAGATTTGAGTAACAAGCGACCTCTAGAATCTTGCAATTACATCTACAAGCTCAAAAGCAAATTTATTTCTTTCTTTTTTATTCCCAAAAAGATGAAGGTAGGTGAAGAAATTAGGTGCTTTGCTGCCCACCGTAAGACAGCCAATCACCAAGCTCCAGAGAAACATCTGAAATTGTTTGCTTACTCACACGAGATAATCTAAGCAAACGTTTGTATCCATTTTTTGGCAGGGCAAATTTAAATTTGGATTCACTCGCTTGTTCACTCGACTCCAAAAATTTCTAAAAAATCAACTTGGACCATCTGGGCTTTGCTCTTTTTAACCCTGGACATCAACAGTTTTTAAAACTGAAAATCCCGCTCACTCTGAAGATCCTTCAAGTGTTTCCCCGAAATCAACTGTAGTAAATAAAGATTATTTACATTAACTGTAAGTCATCCTTGTAGAGTTTACAATAGAAATTAACCACGGCAAATTTACCTCGAGAAAGACCTTTTACCATGGTGTGTGTAACCGCACCTATTGAACTTACTTTAGATGTAAACACAGCAATGCATAAAATAGTATTCTGGGGCTCGTAATTACAAGGATTTTAAAAAACTGGGCCATGGGTTTGTCAACCTTTCTGATATGACAAACTACCAAGAAAAATAGTCATTTAAAAGTGGAGGATCAATTGATTCCAAACATCTCAGATACCTGATTACCATAGAGTCAGGTTTGGGCATTTTCCAACAAGGCACATACAACATACATCTAATTTCCCACTGGACTTAAATTAACTTTCATTTGCCTTTTAAAATCAATAAATTTAAAATAATTTGAAATGTTTCCAAACAACATTTCGACTGCTACTCTGACCTCACTCATTGCTTTGTTATAAAGAGCCATTTGAGGTGTGATGTTGTTCCCTTTAAATGGTGCCTGAAAATGTACCCCAAGGGATAAGCAGGGTCACCATACAAACAAAGCGGATCCCCATTGTAAAAAGCTACACGTCTCAAGTCAGTCAACAAACCGGACTCATGCAGCATTGTGCTGTCATGTCTTTTGCCCTCGAACGGACCAGTGAGATTTGCAATAAGGCCATTTGGTGTAACCACACTTTGGAATTTTATACTGTGAACACGCTTGCATCCATTGTACATGACACGTTTTGTAGGTGATGACGATGGCTTGTGTATATAAAGTCAAGCACCTCATTAAAGATGAGTCAGAGTTCGGTCGGGTCTCTACCAAAGCGTGGCACCATATCAGTGTACCGACACGGGTAGGCAAGTCTTTTCGGTAAATGCACATTGCCTCCATTTCATCGCATACAGACCTTTAAAAACACACTATTTCGTCTGGAATTTGCAAATTCCTACGAAGCAAATCGAGGTCTTGCTTACCAAACCTCAACTCAGTCCGGCATTCGTCCCAAGCGTCAATGTCAAACCGCTCAAACTTAGAATATGGGAACGTCAGTCTTGACGAACTTTCATCATAAGGAAGAGCGAATTCCACGTCATCGATTATGTTTTGGTAACGAGAAATAAGCAAAGCGTCGCGAACAGTTGCGAGACTCGCCATATTAAACGCGGCAACTATTTTTCTGGGCCGGGTTGTTGTTCGAAAGCAGGTTAACGCTAACCCAGTCTTAATTTTCTTGTACAAAAATGTCTTTTACTGCCTATTTTTTGCGAAGTTTGAGATTCTTCAAACTCAAAACTGAGGGACAAGTTACAAAAAGTTACAAAAATAAAATCAAAATTCTCGCTAATCCTAAGTTTAATACAAAATTAATATAAAAACTGCAAATTAGTACAGCACTGCATTTTTACAAGTACATGTAACTTACCAAACGCAGAGCCTCAGACCAAACGTTCAAGCGGTGATCATGAGCTCATTCAACAAAATTCCTTGCTAAGCTTATCAAAAATAAAGGCGATTCAAACTCGAACATTCCATTCAACGTGCAAGGTGGTTAAGTAACCGAACTAAATTCATAAGTCAAGCATGTTTATGTTCTAAATCAGATTTTAACAAAGCGAAAAATAGCCTACTAATACCTCACAAAACCAACGAACAAACGAACTTCGAGAACATGTGCTTTCACATTCCGCACGTCCTGTTGTTCTTTGCTAAATCACTTTTTCTGGCTACGCGGCCGAGTTCTCGACCCAGTCCCAATCGGTTATTTCTGTTAACGGTCGCGTTGTCTTTGCTAAATCAGCTTAATGATGACGATCAATGGATCTTTGACCCGTCTAATGATGTCCTCATGGACGAATATTACTCAAACAAGAGGCCCTTTGATGATAGTGATGATGACTCTCAGGATGAGGTAATGATTGGAGGGGGGTGCCACACCATTGTTGGACTTTCAGCTTCGCCCATTGCGGGCTAGCTAGAACCGGAGGAGTGTTCTCAACAAACAGCGTTTTGAGGCACGCATCCAGCAACACAGGGATGACACACCCCGTGATGACTTGGGGCGTGAAGTCACTGAGGCCCTTCGGCGCACCATCCGACGACAGATCGAGGCAGACAACACTCTAACTCCTCACTCCACTCTACATTTCTTAATGCAGTCGGACGGTTTCAACTATGCGTTCCAGTCCACCACCTTCACCGTCAAGGAGTTTGAGGAGGGAAGCGAACGCCTCGATACATATCTTCAGGCCCTGGCTCAGAAGTTGAACTCCAACCAGGACTTTTCACCTGACGATTCCTTTAATATGGAGACCACTTTTATCCATACGCCTAGTCCTGGGAGTGGTCATGGGAAAAAGCAGCGTCCAGGTAGAGAAGCCGTGGAGACCTTGTTGGCCCGCAAGAAATCAGTGATGGTGATCAAAAACAGGGATCAACTATGCTGTGCGCGTGCCATCGTGACCATGAAAGCCTGGGTAGATCGTGGATCGCGGGACAGTGATTATCAAAACCTCCTAAAGGGTCATCCTATCCAAGAAAAGAAAGCCAAAGAGCTTCATCATTTGCCTGGTGTGCCTGAAGGTCCTTGCGGTCTTAAAGAATTACAGAAATTCCAAGACGCCTTAATTACCTGGTTACCAGATTGAAGTCTTGGCAGTGGATAAACCCTATTCTATCATCTTTTGCGGCAAGACTCGCTCACACAAACGGATTTTACTCATCAACAGTGGACGACAATTACCATGGCTGCAATTCGTATGGGGAATTCTTGTCGCGATCTTACTTCTGCCATGATTGCAATCGTGAGTACAATACCGAAGACATCGACAATCATCCGTGTCATGGACAATGGTGTAGGTCCTGTGAGCGTGCCGATTGCCCCGACTTCAAAGCCGTCAAATCGGCCTTGGAATCTCGTCAGGTCCCTACTTCATCTTTACCCTGCGGTCACTGTCATCGCATCTTTTTCGGGAAAGCCTGTTACTCCGCTCATAAAGTGTCTTCCTCTTCCAAATATCGTCTCTTGTGTGATTTCAAAAAGAAATGCCTTCAGTGCCACAAGGTGTGTGAGACTTCTCTTAAAAGGGCAACACGTGGGGGAGATTGTAAAAGTGTTAAGTTCAATCACAAGTGCGGTTAGGGGGAATGTCCCTTCTGTGAAATACAAGTAGGTGGGATCTCGAACCGTGGTCTGTGTGGATGAAGATGGGGATGTGTGGGAAGAGTATATATATCCCCCGCCTCTCTTCGTGTTCGCTGACTTCGAGGTCATCACCGACGAAGAAGGTGTACAAACACCCATCCTCCTCTGTCTCGAAGATGAAGAGAACGAGGACACCATCTCCCTCTATGGGGAAGACTGCGTAGAGTCCATGTTTGAGCATCTGGACAGTCTCACCATCGATGAATACTGCGACGAGCGACGTGTCGTCGTCGTCTTTCGTAATTTCAAGGGCTACGATGGCATGTTCCCTACGATACTCATCGGGAAGCAGAAGACCAGATCTACATCAGTACCAAAGTCCTGTCCTTGGTCTCTGGCAACATCAAATTTGTGGACTCGCTCTGTTTTCTGCCATTCCCTCTGTCTTCTTTCCTGCTACGTGTGGCCTCACAGAACTTTGCAAAGGTTTCCTCCCCCATCTCTTTAACACGTTGGAGAATCAAGACTACGAGGGTCCCATGCCACCTGCCGAAATGTACGACCCAGAAGGGGTGAGTGCAAAAAAAGAAGGAAGAGTTTAACAGTGGTAAATTGAGAAAGTGAACACCAACTATGTCTTCAATCTTCGCAGGGAAATGGAGGCATACTGCGAGTCAGATGTGAGGCTTCTCAAAGCCAGATGCCTGAAATTCAAGGCAGAGTTCGAGGGTCATGCCGAATTCAAACCGATGGAGAAGTGTGTAACAATCGCTTCGGCCTGTAACAGATTCTGGCGCAAGAAGACTCTCCCCCAAGACACCATTGCCGTGGAACCTCCTCGAGGCTGGCACAGTGCTCAAACCAACCAATCTGTCAAAGCCTTCAATTGGTTGGCGTGGCAAGAGTATTGTTTGACAGTGAATGCCCCACTTCTTCGACCGGTGAGCCAATAGCTGCTGACCGCATTCGCCACGCGAATAATGGCGGAGACGTTTGGGTGTTTACCCCGGCTCAACCTTACATTGTCGACGGCTACGATGAACTGAACAAAACTGTCTACGAATTCCATGGTTGCGTCAGGCATGAATGGCCAATGTGCTTTCCAGACCACCAGAAATATTCCAAGCTTAACCCCGACCGCACCTTTCAAGAAATGTACGAGGCGACCATTGCCTAGAGTGACATCCTCTTCTGAGAGTGTGTCCTCAGTGTCCTCACCATCTGGGAGTGTGAGTGGGACCGTCAGGTCCGATCCCGACCTTCAAGCTTTTTTGACCACTCTGGAGATTGTGGACCCACTGGAACCTCGGGATGCCTTCTTTGGAGGACGTACCAATGCGGCCACTCTGTACCACAAGGCAGACTAATCCATAAGGGAGCAGATAAATACGTGGATGTCACGTCGCTTTATCCGTGGGTCAATAACAACAGTGAATACCCAATTGGTCATCCAGAGGTCATCACCCGTCCTGAAGACCAGAATATTTACCATTACTTTAGCGTGGCTAAAGTGGACGTACTACCACCGTTTGAACTCTTCCACCCCGTTCTCTCGTATCGACACAATGGTAAACTGGTGATGCCACTCTGTCGATCTTGCGTGGACGAAGAGATGGGCAAACCGCTTCACGAAAAGTCGCACCATTGTACTCATTCGCCCGAAGAACGGTTGTTGCGTGGCACCTGGTGTACGCCCAAAAAGCCGTCGAGATGGGGTACACCATCGTCACCATCCACGAAGTCTGGCACTTTCCAAAAACACCAACGCAAGATTTGGTCTTTTCGCCAATCACATCAACAAATGGCTGAAGATCAAACAAAAGTCGGGAGGTACGCTGGTTGGGCTTGGATTGAAGACCAAAAACAGCAGTACATAAGGCAGCACAATGAGCGAGAGGGCATCAAGTTGGAACCCACAATGATCCGCAAAAACCCTGGAATGAAAGCTACCGCTAGGCTTATGTTGAACTCTTTCTGAGGAAAGTTCGGGGAAAACCTAAACAAGCCTTCCACATTAGAACACCGACACCCCTGCAGCCCTCTTACAAGTCATCTCTGACCCTATTCTTCACATCCAGTCCATCCGCATTTGTACTGAAGATAAACTAGAAATTGTTCACTCGAAAGTAAACACCACCACCTGCTGGACCAGACTTTAACTATACGAGTCGTTAGAGAAGTTGGGTCAGCAAGTCCTCTACTTTGACACGGATTCCGTGATCTACCGTCGGAAGCCTGACCAACCCGACATCCCTTTGGGCGACTTGTTGGGTGATGTGACTGACGAGTTGGAGGATGGCAGTTGCATTACGGAATTCGTGACAGGGGGTCCAAAAACTATGGCTACTCAGCTTCCACAGGTAAGACCTCATGCAAAACCCTGACCTGACCCTGAATGTCCGAGGTTCCCAACAGTTAAACTACCAAGTCATGCATGAAAACGTACTGAGCGAAATCCTCGACCCTCTGGAGAATGGCAAACGTCGCAACATCGACGTGGAGAACCCCTTCTTCTTCACTCGTCATCCTGCCACCAAACGTCTCAAAGTAGGACCTCGTGCCAAGCAATACGGTCTGGTGTTCGACAAACGAGTCGTGGATGCTAACACCTTCATGTCTTACACTTATGGATACACTGAACCCTCGTAGAAGTAGACAGGATCAATGTTGAGACACTGCTAGAATTGTAAATAGTTCGTTAAGTCCAGCAAAGCCCCTGGCACCCTGTACATAGTTTCCAAGTCCAGCAACACCCCTGGCATCCCTGTTGAGATTGTACATAGTTGTAAAAAGCAGGTCCCGGCCACAAAGAGTCATGTTGGCGCCTCGATGATACCCACCTTTGGTTTCTGTGCGGTTAGGGAATTCAACACGAGCTGGGGTAACCAATCCCTGGGGAGTGCCCATCACGCAGAAATTGCGGGGTTTAATGCTCTCCTTAAGAGAGGGCGACTGGGGGAGCCACTGTTTTTCATTCTGATTTCTTTCCTCTGATTGGATACCGATGATGTCATTGTCCCATGATGCTTTTGGAATAGCCTCCCTATAGTCATACTTCGAACCCAGTCAGTCAGTCTTCATCATAACTGCTTACCAGACAGACCTCCGCCATTTAGGACCACACGACATTGAAGTTACAAGACATTTTTGCGAGACCCTGGTGTGATTTGTGTCGCCGTGGAAATCTGTGAGACCGATCCCAGTCCTCTGTTGAGGCTGGTGGGCTGTTTTCCAACATGGCCGACTTTCATCGGCGCCGCCATCTTGAATTCTTAATTCGATTCCTGATTGGCTGGTGGGTCCTGAAAATCAACTACTTCACAAATTTAGTCACATGGATAAAATGCGGCTCCCTGATTGGTCGAGAGCTATTTTAATGAGATGCTAATAATATGTACTGCGATCTGATTGTTTGCGGAGCAACGGAGCCGGCTATACTCCTTGTTCATACCTGTCTGCAGAAGGTAAATACCATATGGGTTTGATTTTGTTCTCATTTGACGATAAAATAAATTTAACTAGATTTTGAGAGATGAAATTGTAACAAGGAAATCAACTTAAAAGTCATAAGTTGGAAGGTAATGGGTTACTCTTGCCAATTGTTCCTTGTAAATGACTGTGTTTCTTCTGAGGCCTATTTTTGGTTTGCTTTAAATGGATCACATTGATCGTCTGGTCAGGTGGCAGTGCACCTTGTCACAACAGTATCTAGTGCAGTACTCTAAATACCATATTTTTGTCTTAAGGTTTCCTAATGTGCCTATGTAAGTTAAATTTTAGCGACTAGATTTTGTTGTTGTTTATTTTTCTTTTCAATTTTTAGCTTTCTTAGATGCGAGTAGAAATTGTGATTGAAATTGATGACCAGTCAGTCTTGCATACCTACAGGTAAGTTGGTGCGCGCCATTAGTGAGTCGATTCACTTAAATTTAGCCCTTTTAGAAATATTTGGCGCTGTTGTCGATTATTGATGGCACCAGTTACAGGTCTGTCTTACGCTTGCATTAAGGAATTGTGTTTGCATCATATTTCAGGTTCCCCAACAGGAAAACGGTTACGATTGCGGAGTCTTTGTTCTCTTATTCGAAGAATTTTTAAGGCGGAAGGCATGCTTAGCAACAAATGTATATGCGTTGTCGTTAAAAATGAAGTGCAAAAGCTGTATGTGAAACCTCCCTTTTAACAGTGGGTTTCGTCTCACCCCCTTCCTTCTACTCACTCATTCCAATGGTTATTTTGTTATATCGGTTAGAGCGCTTGGCTTTAATTTGCGATTTCTTGTCAGTATCCTGTAAAGCAACTCCTTTCTCACGAGATGCTACAGGGCTACATTAACATTTATTTAAAACTGAGATTGAGTGGCTGAGATTTGAACGTTTTAGCCACGTGGTAATAACTGTTAAT
Source organism: Micromussa lordhowensis (assembly GCA_964020085.1). Taxonomy (NCBI): domain Eukaryota; kingdom Metazoa; phylum Cnidaria; class Anthozoa; order Scleractinia; family Lobophylliidae; genus Micromussa; species Micromussa lordhowensis. Next base: position 15,726,057 of record OZ026604.1, read on the forward strand.
TATAAATTATCATAAACATCAACTTTGTAGCCCTAGCCAAACCTGACCAAATTGTACATGTAGCTGGTTCGGGATAAGTAGAAAAGTGAAAAACATTAAAAAGATGTTGTTAGTCACATTTCATAGGTCTCATAGACCTTAAGTCTCACGATCCTTCCCCGAAAATAAGCAAACAGAAGCTGATAATAGCAAAGAAAAAAGATTTCTGAAAACCGCGGTAGCAATTTGTGTAACACTAGTAAACATTATACACATAATGTATGGTCCCGAGGCAAATAGTTAGTTTTATTTTCCCGAGAGTCCCGTTCGTTTCCATCAGGACCCGCATAGTTGGGGCTGTTGTTTCCACCAGTACGACTTAGCTGCATTTCTAGAGTAAAGCGATAATTTCCGAGATGTATTTTTTGGTAGCATAATAAACAGAATTCTCAGTCACAGTGATATGGTTTTATCTGTAATGACACTTTCTTCAGGTAATACCAAACAGACAGTTTACCATGCCCTGAGGTCTGAGAATATAATGTCGGCCACCAGATAGATTCCACTTCCCGTGTACAACGTCCCTCGCCATGTTCAATCTCGATTGTTGAACTGCTTGTTGGTTTGCCTGTATCGTGTATATTTTTCTTGGCTCTTGCTTTAGCCATCGCTAGTGCATCTTCTCCATCCATTTCTGCCAAGTCAGCTACTTCGTCCCTGATCTGGCCTGTGGATGCCGAATAGCCAGGTGGTTTGAAAGAGATCTGCCGGTTTTAAATGCCTTGTGGCAGGCGCTGCATTTAGCTGAGTAAGGCATCTTGTCTCGAGTTGGTCTGTGCAGGAGCCCATCACTAGGAGCCAGCAACTACCCCATATTCCTGTCACGGCGTTTTCACAGACCTGTCTATTTTTAGCTTGAATTTACCGCGAGTTCAGACTCCCGCAGGGACAACAGTGACAAATCATAAGCACGGACTTGATTCTTTAATTGACGTCGGCATTTTCACTGGAAGATTAAAAGGAAAAGCCGCCATTGTTTCCCTTACCGATGCGCGCTCGTGTAGAACGGAACTGACCTATTTTGCGGGAAAAGAAGTCTAAAAATAGACCGGTCTGTAAAAATGCCATGTATAGGCTTAGTATTGGAGTTGCAAGCTCCTAGTGATGGGCTCCTGGTCTGTGTCAATCCTTGAGCAAATAACTCATTCGATTATACATTTACAACGGCTTGCTGACTTGTATGATTTATAGTGTGACTCTATCGACCAATTAGCTGCCTAAAGGAAAACAATAAACTTTCGAAAATGTCAATTTTCAAACAAAGACCTGCACAAAGAGCGCAAAACAACAATTAATTAATTTTTAATGCCACTCCTTTCAACACCAAACGCCAGGAAATAACACAATACTGCTGTTACACAAGGTCAGTTTCATCTAGAGACTGACCATGAACGAACCTTAAGCCTCCGGTCTTGCGAATATGGGTAAATTTCGTAAGCATTCAATAGAAGAGAGAACGAAGCGCTCTAAACTAAAAAAAAGAAAAACAGAAAAAAAGAAAAGGCGAGAAAAGCTAAGGAGACAATCAGTAACTCGCAACTACTACAGCCAGCTGAAAAAGTGCCGAAGGAAATTCAACATCCGCACTTATGTGGGACAAAGAATTCTGCCCCCTTTACCCAAATGGTTGAATGACTCTTATATGTTGAACATGGAGCGGACCCCTCAGCTATGTGAATCAGGGTACTCTGTCCTCTAATGCGACACACATGCGCAGTGACAAAAAATGTCCTATTTCAACTGCATCCGACTGCTATTTTCTTATCCTGTTGACTGTTGATCATCCGAGAACTTTTAGATTCTTCATGCTCCCTACGATCCATAAGGCTGGTGACCGTGAACGTCCAATAGTTTCAGTTTGCAACTGTCACACTTCCAACATCTCCGCCCACCTAGATTCGGTTATGACACCATTAGTCAAGCAATTACCAACCGACGTGGAAGATATAAGTCATGCTCTTCAGATCTAATACAGGACCCAATAAATATCTTTTCACGATTTCCCTAATAGGTGGAATGAATCTTACATATTGTACATGGAATGGAACCCGCACTTATGTGGGACAAGGTATTCTGCTCCCCTTTACCCAAATGGTTTAATGACTCTTATATGTTGAACATGGAGCGGACCCCTCACCCATGTGGGTCAGGGTACTCTGTTCTCCAATACGACACGCATGCGCAGTGGGCAAAAATGTCCTTTATTCAACTGCATCCGACTGCTATTTTCTCTTATCGTTTTTCCACTATTGTCTGTTTGTCAAGCAATTACCAACCCGATTCATCGACTTCCTTCCAATAAACATTCCGAAATCTCCGCCCGCCGAAATTCGCTTATGGCACCATTAGACAAGCAATTACCAACCCAAGTGAATGATCTTGGATCTTCAGATCTTGGACCCGAGCTGGAGTGGAACCCGCACTTAAGTGGTATTCTAGCCCCCTTCACCCAAATGGTTGAATGACCCTTATATGTTGAACATGGAGCGGACTGTCACCCATGTAGGTCAGGTATTCTGTCCTCCAATGCCAGACGCATGCGCAGTGACAAAAATATCCTTTTTAGAACTTAATTCTATTGAAATAAATAAATATTTAATATGTTAGCAATTGAAATGTGCCTTTTCAGACATTTATATCTCGCAAAAGCAGAAACTGCCATTTTCATCCAAAATCGCAATTTTAGATTCAATTTCACCCAGATGTGCAGTTTCGACTCTTTACATCTGGCAGCATAACACATTTGAGCAAAAATTGGAGGTGAAATCTTGACTTTGGCTCAAAAAGGAGTCCGTATTTGCTTTATGCAAGTTGCAAAAGACTGAAAGCGCCCACTTGAGCCAATGGGAAGTAGAAATGTCTATTATGGCTGAATTTGGCAATTTCGCGAGATTTGAGGAAAATCAGCGCGAAAATATCGATTTTAAATCAAAAACACAGCTTTGGCTGCTGTCAGAAGTAAAGATTCGAAAGTATACATTTGACTTAATTGACTTAATTTTTGGTAAAAATTGCAGTTTCTGCTTCTTTGAGGTGTAAATCTTCGAAAGTGTACATTTGAGCCTTAAGAAAGCTAAAATATCAATTTTGAGTCCTAAACACATGTTTGACTGCTGCAAGATACACACAGTCGAAATTGCTCAGTTGGGACAAATAGAACCTGCTGCTCAATTTGGCAATTTCGCGAGATCTGATTTGAGGAAAATCAGAGCGAAAATATCGATTTTGAGTCAAAAACAAAGCTTTGTATACATTTGAGTTAATTGGAATGTGAAATTGCAATTTTGAATCAAAATCGCACTTTTCGATTCTTTGAGATGGTAATGTTCGAAAGTGCACATTTGATCCAAAAAAAATACCAAAATGTTAAATTTTTACACAAAAGGACAGCTGCTACAAGGTGTGGCTGCTACAAGATGTAGAGGACCGAAAGTACACATTTGAGACCATTAGAAGTTAAAATGTCCAAAATGAGCAAAAAATGGAGGTGAAATCTTGACTTTGGCTCAAAAATGAGTAAGTATATGTTTATGCAAGTTGCAAAAGTCTGAAAGCGCTCACTTGAGCCAATTGGAAGTTGAAATGTCTATTATGGCTGAATTTGGCAATTTCGCGAGATTTGAGGAAAATCAGAGCGAAAATATCGATTTTGAGTCAAAAACACAGCTTTGGCTGCTGTCAGAAGTAAAGATTCGAAAGTATACATTTGAGTTAATTGGAATGTGAAATTGCAATTTTGAATCAAAATCGCACTTTTCGATTCTTTGAGATGGTAATGTTCGAAAGTGCACATTTGATCCAAAAAAAAATACCAAAATGTTAAATTTTTACACAAAAGGACAGCTGCTACTAGGTGTGCTAGGTGTGGCTGCTACAAGATGTAGAGGACCGAAAGTACACATTTGAGACCATTAGAAGTTAAAATGTCCATTTTGGCTCACAAACACAGTTTCTGGTTGTATGAGATGTAAAGACTCAAAAGGTCACATTTGAAAACAAATGAGAGTGAAATTGCAAGTTTGGATGAAAATTGCAGTTTCTGCTTCTTTGAGGTGTAAATCTTCGAAAGAGCTCATTTGAGCCTTAAGAAACCTAAAATGTCACTTTTGACTCATAAACACATATTTGGCTGCTGCAAGATGCAAACAGTCGAAATTGCACAGTTGGGACAAATAGAAGCTGCTGCTACAAGACCTGGAGACCTAGTACACATTTCCGGGGTAGTTAGAGCTACAATGTTAGGTTTGGCTCAAAAAGACACTATTTGCTTTTGAAAGATAGACAAGACTGGAAATTGCCCATTTGAGACATCCAGTACCAGCCAAAACTATGTTACCAACCCGATTCATCGACTTCCTTCCAATAAACATTCCGATTGATTTTACTTAGTTGTTTCAGTTTTTTTCGACATTTCAGTTCTCATTTAACTAAAATCTGCACTTTTACATTCAATTTGGCCGAAATGTGCAATTTGGACTCTTTACATCTGGCAGCAGCTAAAACTGTGTTTTTGAGTCAAAATCAGCATTTCAGCTCAAATTTTCCTCAAATGTGTACTATCGTGTCCCTACAGCCAAAACTGTGTTTTTGAGCCAAAATGCAAATTTCACATTCCCATTGGCTCAAAGGTCTACTTTCGAGTCTCTACATCTCAAAGAAGCAGAAACTGCAATTTTCATTCAAAATCGCAATTTGAGCCAAAAGAAAGTTAACATAATAAATTTGCCTGAAAACACATTTTTACCTGCTACAAGATGTAGACACTCGAAAATACACATTTGACATTTTGGCTTAAAAACACAGTTTCTGCTTGTAGGAGATGTTAAGAATCGAAAAGTCACTTTTGAAAGAGATAGAGCTTGAATGTCAATTTTGGCTGAAAAACACAGTTTTGGCTCCTGCCAGATGTAAAGATTCGAAACTGCACATTCGGGCCAAATTGAACGTAAAAGTGCAGTTTGAGTCGATTTTGAGTCAAAAGCTGGAAAAACTCCGAACGGCACCTGTGAGCTTGATTGAGGGTTTTTGGCTCAAAACACAGTTTTGGCTGCTGCAAGATGTAAATGCAGATTCACGGCAAATGAAACGTGAAATGTCCACTTTGGCTCAAAAAGTACAGTTTCCTGCACCAAGATGTAAATAGTGGAAACTGTACATTTGAGAAAAATTGTAAGTGACTTGAGGATTTTTTAAGAAACACAGTTTTAGCTAACTTGAAACGTTGGCCAATGGAACGTTTCGGACATTTACATCTCATCCCAACAAACAGTTTCTCCTTCTACAAACTGAAAACCACATGCTTCAAATAGACACCTTTTTTATCCTTTAACATTAGCTCTAATTTCTTTCAAATGTGTACTATCGAGTCTTTACATCTTGTAGCAGCCGAAACTGTGTTTTGAGCCAAAGTGGCAATTTCACATCCCAATTAGCTCAAAGGTGTACTTTCGAGTCTCTACATCCTGTACCAGCCAAAACTGTGTTTTTTTAGGTCAAAATTGACATTTGAGCTTTCCGGACATTTATATCTCATCCTGTACCAGCCAAAACCGTGTTTTTAGGTCAAAATTGACATTTGAGCTTTCCAGACATTTATATCTCAAAGGAGCAGAAAGTGCGATTTTCATCCAAAATCGCAATTTTAGGTTCAATTTGGCCCAAATGTGCAACATTAGCTCTAATTTCCCTCAAATGTGTACTATCGAGTCCCTACATCTTGTACCAGCCAAAACTGTGTTTTTAGGTCAAAATTAGCATTTGAGCTTTCCGGACATTTATATCTCATCCTGTACCAGCCAAAACCGTGTTTTTAGGTCAAAATTGACATTTGAGCTTTCCAGACATTTATATCTCAAAGGAGCAGGAAGTGCGATTTTCATCTAAAATCGCAATTTTAGGTTCAATTTGGCCCAAATGTGCAACATTAGCTCTAATTTCCCTCAAATGTGTACTATCGAGTCCCTACATCTTGTACCAGCCGAAACTGTGTTTTTGGGTCAAAATTGACATTTGAGCTTTCTTTTTGGCTCAAAGGTACATTTTTAAACATTTGCATCTTAAAGAAGCAGAAACCTGCCATTTTCATCTACAATTGCAATTTTTGCAGTTTCGACTCTTTACATCTGGCAGCAGCCAAAACTGTGTTTTTGCGTCAAAATCGACATTTTACCTCTGATTTGGCTCAAATGTGATATTTCGAGTCCTTACATCTCGTACAAGCAGAAACTGTGTTTTTGAGCCAAAATTGACATTTCAACTTTCCATTTGTCTCAAATGAGCACTTTCCAGTCTTTTGCATCTTGCACATTCCGATTGATTTCACATGGTTTCTCGCGTTCGATTAAGTTGTTCTCATGCTAGTCTACACGTGGCTTTAATCCTGCAAAGGCGCGCTACTGTCAGCCGGGCCATAATCACTTGCGAGTTGCAAGTTGCAAGTTGCAAGTTGCAAGTTGCAAAAGACTGAAAGCGCTCACTTGAGCCAATTGGAAGTTGAAATGTCTATTATGGCTGAATTTGGCAATTTCGCGAGATTTGAGGAAAATCAGAGCGAAAATATCGATTTTGAGTCAAAAACACAGCTTTGGCTGCTGTCAGAAATAAAGATTCGAAAGTATACATTTGAGTTAATTGGAATGTGAAATTGCAATTTTGAATCAAAATCGCACTTTTCGATTCTTTGAGATGGTAATGTTCGAAAGTGCACATTTGATCCAAAAAAATACCAAAATGTTAAATTTTTTACACAAAAGGACAGCTGCTACAAGGTGTGGCTGCTACAAGATGTAGAGGACCGAAAGTACACATTTGAGACCATTAGAAGTTAAAATGTCCATTTTGGCTCCCAAACACAGTTTCTGGTTGTATGAGATGTAAAGACTCAAAAGGTCACATTTGAAAACAAATGAGAGTGAAATTGCAAGTTTGGATGAAAATTGCAGTTTCTGCTTCTTTGAGGTGTAAATCTTCGAAAGAGCTCATTTGAGCCTTAAGAAACCTAAAATGTCACTTTTGACTCATAAACACATATTTGGCTGCTGCAAGATGCAAACAGTCGAAATTGCTCAGTTGGGACAAATAGAAGCTGCTGCTACAAGACCTGGAGACCTAGTACACATTTCCGGGGTAATTAGAGCTACAATGTTGGGTTTGGCTCAAAAAGACACTATTTGCTTTTGAAAGATAGACAAGACTGGAAATTGCCCATTTTGAGACATCCAGTACCAGCCAAAACTGTGTTACCAACCCGATTCATCGACTTCCTTCCAATAAACATTCCGATTGATTTTACTTAGTTGTTTCAGTTTTTTTCGACATTTCAGTTCTCATTTAACTAAAATCTGCACTTTTACGTTCAATTTGGCCGAAATGTGCAATTTGGACTCTTTACATCTGGCAGCAGCTAAAACTGTGTTTTTGAGTCAAAATCAGCATTTCAGCTCAAATTTTCCTCAAATGTGTACTATCGTGTCCCTACAGCCAAAACTGTGTTTTTGAGCCAAAATGCAAATTTCACATTCCCATTGGCTCAAAGGTCTACTTTCGAGTCTCTACATCTCAAAGAAGCAGAAACTGCAATTTTCATTCAAAATCGCAATTTGAGCCAAAAGAAAGTTAACATAATAAATTTGCCTGAAAACACACTTTTACCTGCTACAAGATGTAGACACTCGAAAATACACATTTGACATTTTGGCTTAAAAACACAGTTTCTGCTTGTAGGAGATGTTAAGAATCGAAAAGTCACTTTTGAAAGAGATAGAGCTTGAATGTCAATTTTGGCTGAAAAACACAGTTTTGGCTCCTGCCAGATGTAAAGATTCGAAACTGCACATTCGGGCCAAATTGAACGTAATAGTGCAGTTTGAGTCGATTTTGAGTCAAAAGCTGGAAAAACTCCGAACGGCACCTGTGAGCTTGATTGAGGGTGGGTTTTTGGCTCAAAACACAGTTTTGGCTGCTGCAAGATGTAAATGCAGATTCACGGCAAATGAAACGTGAAATGTCCACTTTGGCTCAAAAAGTACAGTTTCCTGCACCAAGATGTAAATAGTGGAAACTGTACATTTGAGAAAAATTGTAAGTGACTTGAGGATTTTTTAAGAAACACAGTTTTAGCTAACTTGAAACGTTGGCCAATGGAACGTTTCGGACATTTACATCTCATCCCAACAAACAGTTTCTCCTTCTACAAACTGAAAACCACATGCTTCAAATAGACACCTTTTTTATCCTTTAACATTAGCTCTAATTTCTTTCAAATGTGTACTTTCGAGTCTCTACATCCTGTACCAGCCAAAACTGTGTTTTTAGGTCAAAATTGACATTTGAGCTTTCCGGACATTTATATCTCATCCTGTACCAGCCAAAACCGTGTTTTTAGGTCAAAATTGACATTTGAGCTTTCCAGACATTTATATCTCAAAGGAGCAGAAAGTGCGATTTTCATCCAAAATCGCAATTTTAGGTTCAATTTGGCCCAAATGTGCAACATTAGCTCTAATTTCCCTCAAATGTGTACTATCGAGTCCCTACATCTTGTACCAGCCAAAACTGTGTTTTTAGGTCAAAATTAGCATTTGAGCTTTCCGGACATTTATATCTCATCCTGTACCAGCCAAAACCGTGTTTTTAGGTCAAAATTGACATTTGAGCTTTCCAGACATTTATATCTCAAAGGAGCAGGAAGTGCGATTTTCATCTAAAATCGCAATTTTAGGTTCAATTTGGCCCAAATGTGCAACATTAGCTCTAATTTCCCTCAAATGTGTACTATCGAGTCCCTACATCTTGTACCAGCCGAAACTGTGTTTTTGGGTCAAAATTGACATTTGAGCTTTCTTTTTGGCTCAAAGGTACATTTTTAAACATTTGCATCTTAAAGAAGCAGAAACCTGCCATTTTCATCTACAATTGCAATTTTTGCAGTTTCGACTCTTTACATCTGGCAGCAGCCAAAACTGTGTTTTTGAGTCAAAATCGACATTTTACCTCTGATTTGGCTCAAATGTGATATTTCGAGTCCTTACATCTCGTACAAGCAGAAACTGTGTTTTTGAGCCAAAATTGACATTTCAACTTTCCATTTGTCTCAAATGAGCACTTTCCAGTCTTTTGCATCTTGCACATTCCGATTGATTTCACATGGTTTCTCGCGTTCGATTAAGTTGTTCTCATGCTAGTCTACACGTGGCTTTAATCCTGCAAAGGCGCGCTACTGTCAGCCGGGCCATAATCACTTGCGAAATACCTGTCTAAAGCAAACAAATCTGACTGCTGATCGCCTGAGAACTTTTACATTCTTCGTGCTCCCTACGATCCATAAGGCTGGTGACCCTGAACGTCCAAATTGTTTCATGTGGGACAAGGTATTCTGTCCCCCTTTACCCAAATGGTTGAATGACTCTTATATGTTGAACATGGAGCGGACCCCTCACCCATGTGGGTCAGGGTACTCTGTTCTCCAAGACGACACGCATGCGCAGTGGGCAAAAATGTCCTTTATTCAACTGCATCCGACTGCTATTTTCTCTTATCCTTTTTCCAACTATTGTCTGTTTGTCAAGCAATTACCAACCCGATTCATCGACTTCCTTTCAATAAACATTCCGAGATCTCCGCCCACCGAAATTCGCTTATGGCACCATTAGTCAAGCAATTACCAACCCAAGTGAATGATCTTGGATCTTCAGATCTTGGAACCGAGCTGAAGTGGAACCCGCACTTAAGTGGTATTCTGGCCCCCTTCACCCAAATGGTTGAATGACCCTTATATGTTGAACATGGAGCGGACTGTCACCCATGTGGGTCAGGGTATTCTGTCCTCCAATGCCAGACGCATGCGCAGCGACAAAAATATCCTTTTTGCAACTTAATTTTATTGAAATAAATAAAAATTCAATATGTTAGCAATTGAAATGTGCCTTTTCGGACATTTATATCTCGAAAAAGCAGAAACTGCCATTTTAATCCAAAATCGCAATTTTAGATTCAATTTGGCCCAAATGTGCAGTTTCGACTTCTGGCAGCAATACACATTTGAGCAAAAAGTGAAGGTGAAATCTTGACTTTGGCTCAAAAACGAGTTAGTATATGCTTATGCAAGTTGCAAAAGACTGAAAGCGCTCACTTGAGCCAATTGGAAGTTGAAATGTCTATTATGGCTGAATTTGGCAATTTCGCGAGATTTGAGGAAAATCAGAGCGAAAATATCGATTTTGAGTCAAAAACACAGCTTTGGCTGCTGTCAGAAATAAAGATTCGAAAGTATACATTTGAGTTAAATGGAATGTGAAATTGCAATTTTGAATCAAAATCGCACTTTTCGATTTTTTGAGATGGTAATGTTCGAAAGTGCACATTTGATCCAAAAAAATACCAAAATGTTAAATTTTTGACACAAAAGGACAGCTGCTACAAGGTGTGGCTGCTACAAGATGTAGAGGACCGAAAGTACACATTTGAGACCATTAGAAGTTAAAATGTCCATTTTGGCTCCCAAACACAGTTTCTGGTTGTATGAGATGTAAAGACTCAAAAGGTCACATTTGAAAACAAATGAGAGTGAAATTGCAAGTTTGGATGAAAATTGCAGTTTCTGCTTCTTTGAGGTGTAAATCTTCGAAAGAGCTCATTTGAGCCTTAAGAAACCTAAAATGTCACTTTTGACTCATAAACACATATTTGGCTGCTGCAAGATGCAAACAGTCGAAATTGCTCAGTTGGGACAAATAGAAGCTGCTGCTACAAGACCTGGAGACCTAGTACACATTTCCGGGGTAATTAGAGCTACAATGTTGGGTTTGGCTCAAAAAGACACTATTTGCTTTTGAAAGATAGACAAGACTGGAAATTGCCCATTTTGAGACATCCAGTACCAGCCAAAACTGTGTTACCAACCCGATTCATCGACTTCCTTCCAATAAACATTCCGATTGATTTTACTTAGTTGTTTCAGTTTTTTTCGACATTTCAGTTCTCATTTAACTAAAATCTGCACTTTTACGTTCAATTTGGCCGAAATGTGCAATTTGGACTCTTTACATCTGGCAGCAGCTAAAACTGTGTTTTTGAGTCAAAATCAGCATTTCAGCTCAAATTTTCCTCAAATGTGTACTATCGTGTCCCTACAGCCAAAACTGTGTTTTTGAGCCAAAATGCAAATTTCACATTCCCATTGGCTCAAAGGTCTACTTTCGAGTCTCTACATCTCAAAGAAGCAGAAACTGCAATTTTCATTCAAAATCGCAATTTGAGCCAAAAGAAAGTTAACATAATAAATTTGCCTGAAAACACACTTTTACCTGCTACAAGATGTAGACACTCGAAAATACACATTTGACATTTTGGCTTAAAAACACAGTTTCTGCTTGTAGGAGATGTTAAGAATCGAAAAGTCACTTTTGAAAGAGATAGAGCTTGAATGTCAATTTTGGCTGAAAAACACAGTTTTGGCTCCTGCCAGATGTAAAGATTCGAAACTGCACATTCGGGCCAAATTGAACGTAAAAGTGCAGTTTGAGTCGATTTTGAGTCAAAAGCTGGAAAAACTCCGAACGGCACCTGTGAGCTTGATTGAGGGTTTTTGGCTCAAAACACAGTTTTGGCTGCTGCAAGATGTAAATGCAGATTCACGGCAAATGAAACGTGAAATGTCCACTTTGGCTCAAAAAGTACAGTTTCCTGCACCAAGATGTAAATAGTGGAAACTGTACATTTGAGAAAAATTGTAAGTGACTTGAGGATTTTTTAAGAAACACAGTTTTAGCTAACTTGAAACGTTGGCCAATGGAACGTTTCGGACATTTACATCTCATCCCAACAAACAGTTTCTCCTTCTACAAACTGAAAACCACATGCTTCAAATAGACACCTTTTTTATCCTTTAACATTAGCTCTAATTTCTTTCAAATGTGTACTATCGAGTCTTTACATCTTGTAGCAGCCGAAACTGTGTTTTGAGCCAAAGTGGCAATTTCACATCCCAATTAGCTCAAAGGTGTACTTTCGAGTCTCTACATCCTGTACCAGCCAAAACTGTGTTTTTAGGTCAAAATTGACATTTGAGCTTTCCGGACATTTATATCTCATCCTGTACCAGCCAAAACCGTGTTTTTAGGTCAAAATTGACATTTGAGCTTTCCAGACATTTATATCTCAAAGGAGCAGAAAGTGCGATTTTCATCCAAAATCGCAATTTTAGGTTCAATTTGGGCCAAATGTGCAACATTAGCTCTAATTTCCCTCAAATGTGTACTATCGAGTCCCTACATCTTGTACCAGCCAAAACTGTGTTTTTAGGTCAAAATTAGCATTTGAGCTTTCCGGACATTTATATCTCATCCTGTACCAGCCAAAACCGTGTTTTTAGGTCAAAATTGACATTTGAGCTTTCCAGACATTTATATCTCAAAGGAGCAGAAAGTGCGATTTTCATCCAAAATCGCAATTTTAGGTTCAATTTGGCCCAAATGTGCAACATTAGCTCTAATTTCCCTCAAATGTGTACTATCGAGTCCCTACATCTTGTACCAGCCGAAACTGTGTTTTTGGGTCAAAATTGACATTTGAGCTTTCTTTTTGGCTCAAAGGTACATTTTTAAACATTTGCATCTTAAAGAAGCAGAAACCTGCCATTTTCATCTACAATTGCCATTTTTGCAGTTTCGACTCTTTACATCTGGCAGCAGCCAAAACTGTGTTTTTGAGTCAAAATCGACATTTTACCTCTGATTTGGCTCAAATGTGATATTTCGAGTCCTTACATCTCGTACAAGCAGAAACTGTGTTTTTGAGCCAAAATTGACATTTCAACTTTCCATTTGTCTCAAATGAGCACTTTCCAGTCTTTTGCATCTTGCACATTCCGATTGATTTCACATGGTTTCTCGCGTTCGATTAAGTTGTTCTCATGCTAGTCTACACGTGGCTTTAATCCTGCAAAGGCGCGCTACTGTCAGCCGGGCCATAATCACTTGCGAAATACCTGTCTAAAGCAAACAAATCTGACTGCTGATCGCCTGAGAACTTTTACATTCTTCGTGCTCCCTACGATCCATAAGGCTGGTGACCCTGAACGTCCAAATTGTTTCATGTGGGACAAGGCATTCTGTCCCCCTTTACCCAAATGGTTGAATGACTCTTATATGTTGAACATGGAGCGGACCCCTCACCCATGTGGGTCAGGGTACTCTGTTCTCCAAGACGACACGCATGCGCAGTGGGCAAAAATGTCCTTTATTCAACTGCATCCGACTGCTAAACATTCCGAGATCTCCGCCCACCGAAATTCGCTTATGGCACCATTAGTCAAGCAATTACCAACCCAAGTGAATGATCTTGGATCTTCAGATCTTGGAACCGAGCTGAAGTGGAACCCGCACTTAAGTGGTATTCTGGCCCCCTTCACCCAAATGGTTGAATGACCCTTATATGTTGAACATGGAGCGGACTGTCACCCATGTGGGTCGGGGTATTCTGTCCTCCAATGCCAGACGCATGCGCAGCGACAAAAATATCCTTTTTGCAACTTAATTTTATTGAAATAAATAAAAATTCAATATGTTAGCAATTGAAATGTGCCTTTTCGGACATTTATATCTCGAAAAAGCAGAAACTGCCATTTTAATCCAAAATCGCAATTTTAGATTCAATTTGGCCCAAATGTGCAGTTTCGACTCTTAACATCTGGCAGCAATACACATTTGAGCAAAAAGTGGAGGTGAAATCTTGACTTTGGCTCAAAAACTAGTCAGTATATGCTTATGCAAGTTGCAAAAGACTGAAAGCGCTCACTTGAGCCAATTGGAAGTTGAAATGTCTATTATGGCTGAATTTGGCAATTTCGCGCGATTTGAGGAAAATCAGAGCGAAAATATCGATTTTGAGTCAAAAACACAGCTTTGGCTGCTGTCAGAAGTAAAGATTCGAAAGTATACATTTGAGTTAATTGGAATGTGAAATTGCAATCTTGAATCAAAATCGCACTTTTCGATTCTTTAAGATGGTAATGTTCGAAAGTGCACATTTGATCCAAAAAAAAAATACCAAAATGTTAAATTTTTACACAAAAGGACAGCTGCTACTAGGTGTGGCTGCTACAAGATGTAGAGGACCGAAAGTACACATTTGAGACCATTAGAAGTTAAAATGTCCATTTTGTCTCACAAACACAGTTTCTGGTTGTATGAGATGTAAAGACTCAAAAGGTCACATTTGAAAACAAATGAGAGTGAAATTGCCTGAAAAACACACTTTTACCTGCTACAAGATGTAGACACTCGAAAATACACATTTGACATTTTGGCTTAAAAACACAGTTTCTGCTTGTAGGAGATGTTAAGAATCGAAAAGTCACTTTTGAAAGAGATAGAGCTTGAATGTCAATTTTGGCTGAAAAACACAGTTTTGGCTCCTGCCAGATGTAAAGATTCGAAACTGCACATTCGGGCCAAATTGAACGTAAAAGTGCAGTTTGAGTCGATTTTGAGTCAAAAGCTGGAAAAACTCCGAACGGCACCTGTGAGCTTGATTGAGGGTTTTTGGCTCAAAACACAGTTTTGGCTGCTGCAAGATGTAAATGCAGATTCACGGCAAATGAAACGTGAAATGTCCACTTTGGCTCAAAAAGTACAGTTTCCTGCACCAAGATGTAAATAGTGGAAACTGTACATTTGAGAAAAATTGTAAGTGACTTGAGGATTTTTTAAGAAACACAGTTTTAGCTAACTTGAAACGTTGGCCAATGGAACGTTTCGGACATTTACATCTCATCCCAACAAACAGTTTCTCCTTCTACAAACTGAAAACCACATGCTTCAAATAGACACCTTTTTTATCCTTTAACATTAGCTCTAATTTCTTTCAAATGTGTACTATCGAGTCTTTACATCTTGTAGCAGCCGAAACTGTGTTTTGAGCCAAAGTGGCAATTTCACATCCCAATTAGCTCAAAGGTGTACTTTCGAGTCTCTACATCCTGTACCAGCCAAAACTGTGTTTTTAGGTCAAAATTGACATTTGAGCTTTCCGGACATTTATATCTCATCCTGTACCAGCCAAAACCGTGTTTTTAGGTCAAAATTGACATTTGAGCTTTCCAGACATTTATATCTCAAAGGAGCAGAAAGTGCGATTTTCATCCAAAATCGCAATTTTAGGTTCAATTTGGGCCAAATGTGCAACATTAGCTCTAATTTCCCTCAAATGTGTACTATCGAGTCCCTACATCTTGTACCAGCCAAAACTGTGTTTTTAGGTCAAAATTAGCATTTGAGCTTTCCGGACATTTATATCTCATCCTGTACCAGCCAAAACCGTGTTTTTAGGTCAAAATTGACATTTGAGCTTTCCAGACATTTATATCTCAAAGGAGCAGAAAGTGCGATTTTCATCCAAAATCGCAATTTTAGGTTCAATTTGGCCCAAATGTGCAACATTAGCTCTAATTTCCCTCAAATGTGTACTATCGAGTCCCTACATCTTGTACCAGCTAAAACTGTGTTTTTAGGTCAAAATTAGCATTTGAGCTTTCCGGACATTTATATCTCATCCTGTACCGGCCAAAACCGTGTTTTTAGGTCAAAATTGACATTTGAGCTTTCCAGACATTTATATCTCAAAGGAGCAGGAAGTGCGATTTTCATCTAAAATCGCAATTTTAGGTTCAATTTGGCCCAAATGTGCAACATTAGCTCTAATTTCCCTCAAATGTGTACTATCGAGTCCCTACATCTTGTACCAGCCGAAACTGTGTTTTTGGGTCAAAATTGACATTTGAGCTTTCTTTTTGGCTCAAAGGTACATTTTTAAACATTTGCATCTTAAAGAAGCAGAAACCTGCCATTTTCATCTACAATTGCAATTTTTGCAGTTTCGACTCTTTACATCTGGCAGCAGCCAAAACTGTGTTTTTGAGTCAAAATCGACATTTTACCTCTGATTTGGCTCAAATGTGATATTTCGAGTCCTTACATCTCGTACAAGCAGAAACTGTGTTTTTGAGCCAAAATTGACATTTCAACTTTCCATTTGTCTCAAATGAGCACTTTCCAGTCTTTTGCATCTTGCACATTCCGATTGATTTCACATGGTTTCTCGCGTTCGATTAAGTTGTTCTCATGCTAGTCTACACGTGGCTTTAATCCTGCAAAGGCGCGCTACTGTCAGCCGGGCCATAATCACTTGCGAAATACCTGTCTAAAGCAAACAAATCTGACTGCTGATCGCCTGAGAACTTTTACATTCTTCGTGCTCCCTACGATCCATAAGGCTGGTGACCCTGAACGTCCAAATTGTTTCATGTGGGACAAGGCATTCTGTCCCCCTTTACCCAAATGGTTGAATGACTCTTATATGTTGAACATGGAGCGGACCCCTCACCCATGTGGGTCAGGGTACTCTGTTCTCCAAGAC
Organism: Micromussa lordhowensis; assembly: GCA_964020085.1. Classification (NCBI taxonomy): domain Eukaryota; kingdom Metazoa; phylum Cnidaria; class Anthozoa; order Scleractinia; family Lobophylliidae; genus Micromussa; species Micromussa lordhowensis. The sequence continues at coordinate 15,742,509 of OZ026604.1, forward strand.
GACACGCATGCGCAGTGGGCAAAAATGTCCTTTATTCAACTGCATCCGACTGCTATTTTCTCTTATCCTTTTTCCAACTATTGTCTGTTTGTCAAGCAATTACCAACCCGATTCATCGACTTCCTTTCAATAAACATTCCGAGATCTCCGCCCACCGAAATTCGCTTATGGCACCATTAGTCAAGCAATTACCAACCCAAGTGAATGATCTTGGATCTTCAGATCTTGGAACCGAGCTGAAGTGGAACCCGCACTTAAGTGGTATTCTGGCCCCCTTCACCCAAATGGTTGAATGACCCTTATATGTTGAACATGGAGCGGACTGTCACCCATGTGGGTCAGGGTATTCTGTCCTCCAATGCCAAACGCATGCGCAGCGACAAAAATATCCTTTTTGCAACTTAATTTTATTGAAATAAATAAAAATTCAATATGTTAGCAATTGAAATGTGCCTTTTCGGACATTTATATCTCGAAAAAGCAGAAACTGCCATTTTAATCCAAAATCGCAATTTTAGATTCAATTTGGCCCAAATGTGCAGTTTCGACTCCTAACACTCTGGCAGCAATACACATTTGAGCAAAAAGTGGAGGTGAAATCTTGACTTTGGCTCAAAAACGAGTCAGTATATGCTTATGCAAGTTGCAAAAGACTGAAAGCGCTCACTTGAGCCAATTGGAAGTTGAAATGTCTATTATGGCTGAATTTGGCAATTTCGCGCGATTTGAGGAAAATCAGAGCGAAAATATCGATTTTGAGTCAAAAACACAGCTTTGGCTGCTGTCAGAAGTAAAGATTCGAAAGTATACATTTGAGTTAATTGGAATGTGAAATTGCAATTTTGAATCAAAATCGCACTTTTCGATTCTTTGAGATGGTAATGTTCGAAAGTGCACATTTGATCCAAAAAAAAAATACCAAAATGTTAAATTTTTACACAAAAGAACAGCTGCTACTAGGTGTGGCTGCTACAAGATGTAGAGGACCGAAAGTACACATTTGAGACCATTAGAAGTTAAAATGTCCATTTTGGCTCACAAACACAGTTTCTGGTTGTATGAGATGTAAAGACTCAAAAGGTCACATTTGAAAACAAATGAGAGTGAAATTGCCTGAAAAACACACTTTTACCTGCTACAAGATGTAGACACTCGAAAATACACATTTGACATTTTGGCTTAAAAACACAGTTCTGCTTGTAGGAGATGTTAAGAATCGAAAAGTCACTTTTGAAAGAGATAGAGCTTGAATGTCAATTTTGGCTGAAAAACACAGTTTTGGCTCCTGCCAGATGTAAAGATTCGAAACTGCACATTCGGGCCAAATTGAACGTAAAAGTGCAGTTTGAGTCGATTTTGAGTCAAAAGCTGGAAAAACTCCGAACGGCACCTGTGAGCTTGATTGAGGGTTTTTGGCTCAAAACACAGTTTTGGCTGCTGCAAGATGTAAATGCAGATTCACGGCAAATGAAACGTGAAATGTCCACTTTGGCTCAAAAAGTACAGTTTCCTGCACCAAGATGTAAATAGTGGAAACTGTACATTTGAGAAAAATTGTAAGTGACTTGAGGATTTTTTAAGAAACACAGTTTTAGCTAACTTGAAACGTTGGCCAATGGAACGTTTCGGACATTTACATCTCATCCCAACAAACAGTTTCTCCTTCTACAAACTGAAAACCACATGCTTCAAATAGACACCTTTTTTATCCTTTAACATTAGCTCTAATTTCTTTCAAATGTGTACTATCGAGTCTTTACATCTTGTAGCAGCCGAAACTGTGTTTTGAGCCAAAGTGGCAATTTCACATCCCAATTAGCTCAAAGGTGTACTTTCGAGTCTCTACATCCTGTACCAGCCAAAACTGTGTTTTTAGGTCAAAATTGACATTTGAGCTTTCCGGACATTTATATCTCATCCTGTACCAGCCAAAACCGTGTTTTTAGGTCAAAATTGACATTTGAGCTTTCCAGACATTTATATCTCAAAGGAGCAGAAAGTGCGATTTTCATCCAAAATCGCAATTTTAGGTTCAATTTGGGCCAAATGTGCAACATTAGCTCTAATTTCCCTCAAATGTGTACTATCGAGTCCCTACATCTTGTACCAGCCAAAACTGTGTTTTTAGGTCAAAATTAGCATTTGAGCTTTCCGGACATTTATATCTCATCCTGTACCAGCCAAAACCGTGTTTTTAGGTCAAAATTGACATTTGAGCTTTCCAGACATTTATATCTCAAAGGAGCAGAAAGTGCGATTTTCATCCAAAATCGCAATTTTAGGTTCAATTTGGCCCAAATGTGCAACATTAGCTCTAATTTCCCTCAAATGTGTACTATCGAGTCCCTACATCTTGTACCAGCCGAAACTGTGTTTTTGGGTCAAAATTGACATTTGAGCTTTCTTTTTGGCTCAAAGGTACATTTTTAAACATTTGCATCTTAAAGAAGCAGAAACCTGCCATTTTCATCTACAATTGCCATTTTTGCAGTTTCGACTCTTTACATCTGGCAGCAGCCAAAACTGTGTTTTTGAGTCAAAATCGACATTTTACCTCTGATTTGGCTCAAATGTGATATTTCGAGTCCTTACATCTCGTACAAGCAGAAACTGTGTTTTTGAGCCAAAATTGACATTTCAACTTTCCATTTGTCTCAAATGAGCACTTTCCAGTCTTTTGCATCTTGCACATTCCGATTGATTTCACATGGTTTCTCGCGTTCGATTAAGTTGTTCTCATGCTAGTCTACACGTGGCTTTAATCCTGCAAAGGCGCGCTACTGTCAGCCGGGCCATAATCACTTGCGAAATACCTGTCTAAAGCAAACAAATCTGACTGCTGATCGCCTGAGAACTTTTACATTCTTCGTGCTCCCTACGATCCAGAAGGCTGGTGACCCTGAACGTCCAAATTGTTTCATGTGGGACAAGGCATTCTGTCCCCCTTTACCCAAATGGTTGAATGACTCATATGTTGAACATGGAGCGGACCCCTCACCCATGTGGGTCAGGGTACTCTGTTCTCCAAGACGACACGCATGCGCAGTGGGCAAAAATGTCCTTTATTCAACTGCATCCGACTGCTATTTTCTCTTATCCTTTTTCCAACTATTGTCTGTTTGTCAAGCAATTACCAACCCGATTCATCGACTTCCTTTCAATAAACATTCCGAGATCTCCGCCCACCGAAATTCGCTTATGGCACCATTAGTCAAGCAATTACCAACCCAAGTGAATGATCTTGGATCTTCAGATCTTGGAACCGAGCTGAAGTGGAACCCGCACTTAAGTGGTATTCTGGCCCCCTTCACCCAAATGGTTGAATGACCCTTATATGTTGAACATGGAGCGGACTGTCACCCATGTGGGTCAGGGTATTCTGTCCTCCAATGCCAAACGCATGCGCAGCGACAAAAATATCCTTTTTGCAACTTAATTTTATTGAAATAAATAAAAATTCAATATGTTAGCAATTGAAATGTGCCTTTTCGGACATTTATATCTCGAAAAAGCAGAAACTGCCATTTTAATCCAAAATCGCAATTTTAGATTCAATTTGGCCCAAATGTGCAGTTTCGACTCCTAACACTCTGGCAGCAATACACATTTGAGCAAAAAGTGGAGGTGAAATCTTGACTTTGGCTCAAAAACGAGTCAGTATATGCTTATGCAAGTTGCAAAAGACTGAAAGCGCTCACTTGAGCCAATTGGAAGTTGAAATGTCTATTATGGCTGAATTTGGCAATTTCGCGCGATTTGAGGAAAATCAGAGCGAAAATATCGATTTTGAGTCAAAAACACAGCTTTGGCTGCTGTCAGAAGTAAAGATTCGAAAGTATACATTTGAGTTAATTGGAATGTGAAATTGCAATTTTGAATCAAAATCGCACTTTTCGATTCTTTGAGATGGTAATGTTCGAAAGTGCACATTTGATCCAAAAAAAAAATACCAAAATGTTAAATTTTTACACAAAAGAACAGCTGCTACTAGGTGTGGCTGCTACAAGATGTAGAGGACCGAAAGTACACATTTGAGACCATTAGAAGTTAAAATGTCCATTTTGGCTCACAAACACAGTTTCTGGTTGTATGAGATGTAAAGACTCAAAAGGTCACATTTGAAAACAAATGAGAGTGAAATTGCCTGAAAAACACACTTTTACCTGCTACAAGATGTAGACACTCGAAAATACACATTTGACATTTCTGCTTGTAGGAGATGTTAAGAATCGAAAAGTCACTTTTGAAAGAGATAGAGCTTGAATGTCAATTTTGGCTGAAAAACACAGTTTTGGCTCCTGCCAGATGTAAAGATTCGAAACTGCACATTCGGGCCAAATTGAACGTAAAAGTGCAGTTTGAGTCGATTTTGAGTCAAAAGCTGGAAAAACTCCGAACGGCACCTGTGAGCTTGATTGAGGGTTTTTGGCTCAAAACACAGTTTTGGCTGCTGCAAGATGTAAATGCAGATTCACGGCAAATGAAACGTGAAATGTCCACTTTGGCTCAAAAAGTACAGTTTCCTGCACCAAGATGTAAATAGTGGAAACTGTACATTTGAGAAAAATTGTAAGTGACTTGAGGATTTTTTAAGAAACACAGTTTTAGCTAACTTGAAACGTTGGCCAATGGAACGTTTCGGACATTTACATCTCATCCCAACAAACAGTTTCTCCTTCTACAAACTGAAAACCACATGCTTCAAATAGACACCTTTTTTATCCTTTAACATTAGCTCTAATTTCTTTCAAATGTGTGTACTATCGAGTCTTTACATCTTGTAGCAGCCGAAACTGTGTTTTGAGCCAAAGTGGCAATTTCACATCCCAATTAGCTCAAAGGTGTACTTTCGAGTCTCTACATCCTGTACCAGCCAAAACTGTGTTTTTAGGTCAAAATTGACATTTGAGCTTTCCGGACATTTATATCTCATCCTGTACCAGCCAAAACCGTGTTTTTAGGTCAAAATTGACATTTGAGCTTTCCAGACATTTATATCTCAAAGGAGCAGAAAGTGCGATTTTCATCCAAAATCGCAATTTTAGGTTCAATTTGGGCCAAATGTGCAACATTAGCTCTAATTTCCCTCAAATGTGTACTATCGAGTCCCTACATCTTGTACCAGCTAAAACTGTGTTTTTAGGTCAAAATTAGCATTTGAGCTTTCCGGACATTTATATCTCATCCTGTACCGGCCAAAACCGTGTTTTTAGGTCAAAATTGACATTTGAGCTTTCCAGACATTTATATCTCAAAGGAGCAGGAAGTGCGATTTTCATCTAAAATCGCAATTTTAGGTTCAATTTGGCCCAAATGTGCAACATTAGCTCTAATTTCCCTCAAATGTGTACTATCGAGTCCCTACATCTTGTACCAGCCGAAACTGTGTTTTTGGGTCAAAATTGACATTTGAGCTTTCTTTTTGGCTCAAAGGTACATTTTTAAACATTTGCATCTTAAAGAAGCAGAAACCTGCCATTTTCATCTACAATTGCAATTTTTGCAGTTTCGACTCTTTACATCTGGCAGCAGCCAAAACTGTGTTTTTGAGTCAAAATCGACATTTTACCTCTGATTTGGCTCAAATGTGATATTTCGAGTCCTTACATCTCGTACAAGCAGAAACTGTGTTTTTGAGCCAAAATTGACATTTCAACTTTCCATTTGTCTCAAATGAGCACTTTCCAGTCTTTTGCATCTTGCACATTCCGATTGATTTCACATGGTTTCTCGCGTTCGATTAAGTTGTTCTCATGCTAGTCTACACGTGGCTTTAATCCTGCAAAGGCGCGCTACTGTCAGCCGGGCCATAATCACTTGCGAAATACCTGTCTAAAGCAAACAAATCTGACTGCTGATCGCCTGAGAACTTTTACATTCTTCGTGCTCCCTACGATCCATAAGGCTGGTGACCCTGAACGTCCAAATTGTTTCATGTGGGACAAGGCATTCTGTCCCCCTTTACCCAAATGGTTGAATGACTCTTATATGTTGAACATGGAGCGGACCCCTCACCCATGTGGGTCAGGGTACTCTGTTCTCCAAGACGACACGCATGCGCAGTGGGCAAAAATGTCCTTTATTCAACTGCATCCGACTGCTATTTTCTCTTATCCTTTTTCCAACTATTGTCTGTTTGTCAAGCAATTACCAACCCGATTCATCGACTTCCTTTCAATAAACATTCCGAGATCTCCGCCCACCGAAATTCGCTTATGGCACCATTAGTCAAGCAATTACCAACCCAAGTGAATGATCTTGGATCTTCAGATCTTGGAACCGAGCTGAAGTGGAACCCGCACTTAAGTGGTATTCTGGCCCCCTTCACCCAAATGGTTGAATGACCCTTATATGTTGAACATGGAGCGGACTGTCACCCATGTGGGTCAGGGTATTCTGTCCTCCAATGCCAAACGCATGCGCAGCGACAAAAATATCCTTTTTGCAACTTAATTTTATTGAAATAAATAAAAATTCAATATGTTAGCAATTGAAATGTGCCTTTTCGGACATTTATATCTCGAAAAAGCAGAAACTGCCATTTTAATCCAAAATCGCAATTTTAGATTCAATTTGGCCCAAATGTGCAGTTTCGACTCCTAACACTCTGGCAGCAATACACATTTGAGCAAAAAGTGGAGGTGAAATCTTGACTTTGGCTCAAAAACGAGTCAGTATATGCTTATGCAAGTTGCAAAAGACTGAAAGCGCTCACTTGAGCCAATTGGAAGTTGAAATGTCTATTATGGCTGAATTTGGCAATTTCGCGCGATTTGAGGAAAATCAGAGCGAAAATATCGATTTTGAGTCAAAAACACAGCTTTGGCTGCTGTCAGAAGTAAAGATTCGAAAGTATACATTTGAGTTAATTGGAATGTGAAATTGCAATTTTGAATCAAAATCGCACTTTTCGATTCTTTGAGATGGTAATGTTCGAAAGTGCACATTTGATCCAAAAAAAAAATACCAAAATGTTAAATTTTTACACAAAAGAACAGCTGCTACTAGGTGTGGCTGCTACAAGATGTAGAGGACCGAAAGTACACATTTGAGACCATTAGAAGTTAAAATGTCCATTTTGGCTCACAAACACAGTGTCTGGTTGTATGAGATGTAAAGACTCAAAAGGTCACATTTGAAAACAAATGAGAGTGAAATTGCCTGAAAAACACACTTTTACCTGCTACAAGATGTAGACACTCGAAAATACACATTTGACATTTTGGCTTAAAAACACAGTTCTGCTTGTAGGAGATGTTAAGAATCGAAAAGTCACTTTTGAAAGAGATAGAGCTTGAATGTCAATTTTGGCTGAAAAACACAGTTTTGGCTCCTGCCAGATGTAAAGATTCGAAACTGCACATTCGGGCCAAATTGAACGTAAAAGTGCAGTTTGAGTCGATTTTGAGTCAAAAGCTGGAAAAACTCCGAACGGCACCTGTGAGCTTGATTGAGGGTTTTTGGCTCAAAACACAGTTTTGGCTGCTGCAAGATGTAAATGCAGATTCACGGCAAATGAAACGTGAAATGTCCACTTTGGCTCAAAAAGTACAGTTTCCTGCACCAAGATGTAAATAGTGGAAACTGTACATTTGAGAAAAATTGTAAGTGACTTGAGGATTTTTTAAGAAACACAGTTTTAGCTAACTTGAAACGTTGGCCAATGGAACGTTTCGGACATTTACATCTCATCCCAACAAACAGTTTCTCCTTCTACAAACTGAAAACCACATGCTTCAAATAGACACCTTTTTTATCCTTTAACATTAGCTCTAATTTCTTTCAAATGTGTACTATCGAGTCTTTACATCTTGTAGCAGCCGAAACTGTGTTTTGAGCCAAAGTGGCAATTTCACATCCCAATTAGCTCAAAGGTGTACTTTCGAGTCTCTACATCCTGTACCAGCCAAAACTGTGTTTTTAGGTCAAAATTGACATTTGAGCTTTCCGGACATTTATATCTCATCCTGTACCAGCCAAAACCGTGTTTTTAGGTCAAAATTGACATTTGAGCTTTCCAGACATTTATATCTCAAAGGAGCAGAAAGTGCGATTTTCATCCAAAATCGCAATTTTAGGTTCAATTTGGGCCAAATGTGCAACATTAGCTCTAATTTCCCTCAAATGTGTACTTTCGAGTCCCTACATCTTGTACCAGCTAAAACTGTGTTTTTAGGTCAAAATTAGCATTTGAGCTTTCCGGACATTTATATCTCATCCTGTACCAGCCAAAACCGTGTTTTTAGGTCAAAATTGACATTTGAGCTTTCCAGACATTTATATCTCAAAGGAGCAGGAAGTGCGATTTTCATCTAAAATCGCAATTTTAGGTTCAATTTGGCCCAAATGTGCAACATTAGCTCTAATTTCCCTCAAATGTGTACTATCGAGTCCCTACATCTTGTACCAGCCGAAACTGTGTTTTTGGGTCAAAATTGACATTTGAGCTTTCTTTTTGGCTCAAAGGTACATTTTTAAACATTTGCATCTTAAAGAAGCAGAAACCTGCCATTTTCATCTACAATTGCAATTTTTGCAGTTTCGACTCTTTACATCTGGCAGCAGCCAAAACTGTGTTTTTGAGTCAAAATCGACATTTTACCTCTGATTTGGCTCAAATGTGATATTTCGAGTCCTTACATCTCGTACAAGCAGAAACTGTGTTTTTGAGCCAAAATTGACATTTCAACTTTCCATTTGTCTCAAATGAGCACTTTCCAGTCTTTTGCATCTTGCACATTCCGATTGATTTCACATGGTTTCTCGCGTTCGATTAAGTTGTTCTCATGCTAGTCTACACGTGGCTTTAATCCTGCAAAGGCGCGCTACTGTCAGCCGGGCCATAATCACTTGCGAAATACCTGTCTAAAGCAAACAAATCTGACTGCTGATCGCCTGAGAACTTTTACATTCTTCGTGCTCCCTACGATCCATAAGGCTGGTGACCCTGAACGTCCAAATTGTTTCATGTGGGACAAGGCATTCTGTCCCCCTTTACCCAAATGGTTGAATGACTCTTATATGTTGAACATGGAGCGGACCCCTCACCCATGTGGGTCAGGGTACTCTGTTCTCCAAGACGACACGCATGCGCAGTGGGCAAAAATGTCCTTTATTCAACTGCATCCGACTGCTATTTTCTCTTATCCTTTTTCCAACTATTGTCTGTTTGTCAAGCAATTACCAACCCGATTCATCGACTTCCTTTCAATAAACATTCCGAGATCTCCGCCCACCGAAATTCGCTTATGGCACCATTAGTCAAGCAATTACCAACCCAAGTGAATGATCTTGGATCTTCAGATCTTGGAACCGAGCTGAAGTGGAACCCGCACTTAAGTGGTATTCTGGCCCCCTTCACCCAAATGGTTGAATGACCCTTATATGTTGAACATGGAGCGGACTGTCACCCATGTGGGTCAGGGTATTCTGTCCTCCAATGCCAAACGCATGCGCAGCGACAAAAATATCCTTTTTGCAACTTAATTTTATTGAAATAAATAAAAATTCAATATGTTAGCAATTGAAATGTGCCTTTTCGGACATTTATATCTCGAAAAAGCAGAAACTGCCATTTTAATCCAAAATCGCAATTTTAGATTCAATTTGGCCCAAATGTGCAGTTTCGACTCCTAACACTCTGGCAGCAATACACATTTGAGCAAAAAGTGGAGGTGAAATCTTGACTTTGGCTCAAAAACGAGTCAGTATATGCTTATGCAAGTTGCAAAAGACTGAAAGCGCTCACTTGAGCCAATTGGAAGTTGAAATGTCTATTATGGCTGAATTTGGCAATTTCGCGCGATTTGAGGAAAATCAGAGCGAAAATATCGATTTTGAGTCAAAAACACAGCTTTGGCTGCTGTCAGAAGTAAAGATTCGAAAGTATACATTTGAGTTAATTGGAATGTGAAATTGCAATTTTGAATCAAAATCGCACTTTTCGATTCTTTGAGATGGTAATGTTCGAAAGTGCACATTTGATCCAAAAAAAATACCAAAATGTTAAATTTTTACACAAAAGGACAGCTGCTACTAGGTGTGGCTGCTACAAGATGTAGAGGACCGAAAGTACACATTTGAGACCATTAGAAGTTAAAATGTCCATTTTGGCTCACAAACACAGTTTCTGGTTGTATGAGATGTAAAGACTCAAAAGGTCACATTTGAAAACAAATGAGAGTGAAATTGCAAGTTTGGATGAAAATTGCAGTTTCTGCTTCTTTGAGGTGTAAATCTTCGAAAGAGCTCATTTGAGCCTTAAGAAACCTAAAATGTCACTTTTGACTCATAAACACATATTTGGCTGCTGCAAGATGCAAACAGTCGAAATTGCTCAGTTGGGACAAATAGAAGCTGCTGCTACAAGACCTGGAGACCTAGTACACATTTCCGGGGTAATTAGAGCTACAATGTTGGGTTTGGCTCAAAAAGACACTATTTGCTTTTGAAAGATAGACAAGACTGGAAATTGCCCATTTTGAGACATCCAGTACCAGCCAAAACTGTGTTACCAACCCGATTCATCGACTTCCTTCCAATAAACATTCCGATTGATTTTACTTAGTTGTTTCAGTTTTTTTCGACATTTCAGTTCTCATTTAACTAAAATCTGCACTTTTACGTTCAATTTGGCCGAAATGTGCAATTTGGACTCTTTACATCTGGCAGCAGCTAAAACTGTGTTTTTGAGTCAAAATCAGCATTTCAGCTCAAATTTTCCTCAAATGTGTACTATCGTGTCCCTACAGCCAAAACTGTGTTTTTGAGCCAAAATGCAAATTTCACATTCCCATTGGCTCAAAGGTCTACTTTCGAGTCTCTACATCTCAAAGAAGCAGAAACTGCAATTTTAATTCAAAATCGCAATTTGAGCCAAAAGAAAGTTAACATAATAAATTTGCCTGAAAACACACTTTTACCTGCTACAAGATGTAGACACTCGAAAATACACATTTGACATTTTGGCTTAAAAACACAGTTTCTGCTTGTAGGAGATGTTAAGAATCGAAAAGTCACTTTTGAAAGAGATAGAGCTTGAATGTCAATTTTGGCTGAAAAACACAGTTTTGGCTCCTGCCAGATGTAAAGATTCGAAACTGCACATTCGGGCCAAATTGAACGTAAAAGTGCAGTTTGAGTCGATTTTGAGTCAAAAGCTGGAAAAACTCCGAACGGCACCTGTGAGCTTGATTGAGGGCTTTTGGCTCAAAACACAGTTTTGGCTGCTGCAAGATGTAAATGCAGATTCACGGCAAATGAAACGTGAAATGTCCACTTTGGCTCAAAAAGTACAGTTTCCTGCACCAAGATGTAAATAGTGGAAACTGTACATTTGAGAAAAATTGTAAGTGACTTGAGGATTTTTTAAGAAACACAGTTTTAGCTAACTTGAAACGTTGGCCAATGGAACGTTTCGGACATTTACATCTCATCCCAACAAACAGTTTCTCCTTCTACAAACTGAAAACCACATGCTTCAAATAGACACCTTTTTTATCCTTTAACATTAGCTCTAATTTCTTTCAAATGTGTACTATCGAGTCTTTACATCCTGTACCAGCCAAAACTGTGTTTTTAGGTCAAAATTGACATTTGAGCTTTCCGGACATTTATATCTCATCCTGTACCAGCCAAAACCGTGTTTTTAGGTCAAAATTGACATTTGAGCTTTCCAGACATTTATATCTCAAAGGAGCAGAAAGTGCGATTTTCATCCAAAATCGCAATTTTAGGTTCAATTTGGCCCAAATGTGCAACATTAGCTCTAATTTCCCTCAAATGTGTACTATCGAGTCCCTACATCTTGTACCAGCCAAAACTGTGTTTTTAGGTCAAAATTAGCATTTGAGCTTTCCGGACATTTATATCTCATCCTGTACCAGCCAAAACCGTGTTTTTAGGTCAAAATTGACATTTGAGCTTTCCAGACATTTATATCTCAAAGGAGCAGGAAGTGCGATTTTCATCTAAAATCGCAATTTTAGGTTCAATTTGGCCCAAATGTGCAACATTAGCTCTAATTTCCCTCAAATGTGTACTATCGAGTCCCTACATCTTGTACCAGCCAAAACTGTGTTTTTAGGTCAAAATTAGCATTTGAGCTTTCCGGACATTTATATCTCATCCTGTACCAGCCAAAACCGTGTTTTTAGGTCAAAATTGACATTTTAGCTTTCCAGACATTTATATCTCAAAGGAGCAGGAAGAGCGATTTTCATCTAAAATCGCAATTTTAGGTTCAATTTGGCCCAAATGTGCAACATTAGCTCTAATTTCCCTCAAATGTGTACTATCGAGTCCCTACATCTTGTACCAGCCGAAACTGTGTTTTTGGGTCAAAATTGACATTTGAGCTTTCTTTTTGGCTCAAAGGTACATTTTTAAACATTTGCATCTTAAAGAAGCAGAAACCTGCCATTTTCATCTACAATTGCAATTTTTGCAGTTTCGACTCTTTACATCTGGCAGCAGCCAAAACTGTGTTTTTGAGTCAAAATCGACATTTTACCTCTGATTTGGCTCAAATGTGATATTTCGAGTCCTTACATCTCGTACAAGCAGAAACTGTGTTTTTGAGCCAAAATTGACATTTCAACTTTCCATTTGTCTCAAATGAGCACTTTCCAGTCTTTTGCATCTTGCACATTCCGATTGATTTCACATGGTTTCTCGCGTTCGATTAAGTTGTTCTCATGCTAGTCTACACGTGGCTTTAATCCTGCAAAGGCGCGCTACTGTCAGCCGGGCCATAATCACTTGCGAAATACCTGTCTAAAGCAAACAAATCTGACTGCTGATCGCCTGAGAACTTTTACATTCTTCGTGCTCCCTGCGATCCATAAGGCTGGTGACCCTGAACGTCCAAATTGTTTCATGTGGGACAAGGTATTCTGTCCCCCTTTACCCAAATGGTTGAATGACTCTTATATGTTGAACATGGAGCGGACCCCTCACCCATGTGGGTCAGGGTACTCTGTTCTCCAAGACGACACGCATGCGCAGTGGGCAAAAATGTCCTTTATTCAACTGCATCCGACTGCTATTTTCTCTTATCCTTTTTCCAACTATTGTCTGTTTGTCAAGCAATTACCAACCCGATTCATCGACTTCCTTTCAATAAACATTCCGAGATCTCCGCCCACCGAAATTCGCTTATGGCACCATTAGTCAAGCAATTACCAACCCAAGTGAATGATCTTGGATCTTCAGATCTTGGAACCGAGCTGAAGTGGAACCCGCACTTAAGTGGTATTCTGGCCCCCTTCACCCAAATGGTTGAATGACCCTTATATGTTGAACATGGAGCGGACTGTCACCCATGTGGGTCAGGGTATTCTGTCCTCCAATGCCAGACGCATGCGCAGCGACAAAAATATCCTTTTTGCAACTTAATTTTATTGAAATAAATAAAAATTCAATATGTTAGCAATTGAAATGTGCCTTTTCGGACATTTATATCTCGAAAAAGCAGAAACTGCCATTTTAATCCAAAATCGCAATTTTAGATTCAATTTGGCCCAAATGTGCAGTTTCGACTCTTAACATCTGGCAGCAATACACATTTGAGCAAAAAGTGGAGGTGAAATCTTGACTTTGGCTCAAAAACGAGTCAGTATATGCTTATGCAAGTTGCAAAAGACTGAAAGCGCTCACTTGAGCCAATTGGAAGTTGAAATGTCTATTATGGCTGAATTTGGCAATTTCGCGCGATTTGAGGAAAATCAGAGCGAAAATATCGATTTTGAGTCAAAAACACAGCTTTGGCTGCTGTCAGAAGTAAAGATTCGAAAGTATACATTTGAGTTAATTGGAATGTGAAATTGCAATTTTGAATCAAAATCGCACTTTTCGATTCTTTGAGATGGTAATGTTCGAAAGTGCACATTTGATCCAAAAAAATACCAAAATGTTAAATTTTTGACACAAAAGGACAGCTGCTACAAGGTGTGGCTGCTACAAGATGTAGAGGACCGAAAGTACACATTTGAGACCATTAGAAGTTAAAATGTCCATTTTGGCTCCCAAACACAGTTTCTGGTTGTATGAGATGTAAAGACTCAAAAGGTCACATTTGAAAACAAATGAGAGTGAAATTGCAAGTTTGGATGAAAATTGCAGTTTCTGCTTCTTTGAGGTGTAAATCTTCGAAAGAGCTCATTTGAGCCTTAAGAAACCTAAAATGTCACTTTTGACTCATAAACACATATTTGGCTGCTGCAAGATGCAAACAGTCGAAATTGCTCAGTTGGGACAAATAGAAGCTGCTGCTACAAGACCTGGAGACCTAGTACACATTTCCGGGGTAATTAGAGCTACAATGTTGGGTTTGGCTCAAAAAGACACTATTTGCTTTTGAAAGATAGACAAGACTGGAAATTGCCCATTTTGAGACATCCAGTACCAGCCAAAACTGTGTTACCAACCCGATTCATCGACTTCCTTCCAATAAACATTCCGATTGATTTTACTTAGTTGTTTCAGTTTTTTTCGACATTTCAGTTCTCATTTAACTAAAATCTGCACTTTTACGTTCAATTTGGCCGAAATGTGCAATTTGGACTCTTTACATCTGGCAGCAGCTAAAACTGTGTTTTTGAGTTAAAATCAGCATTTCAGCTCAAATTTTCCTCAAATGTGTACTATCGTGTCCCTACAGCCAAAACTGTGTTTTTGAGCCAAAATGCAAATTTCACATTCCCATTGGCTCAAAGGTCTACTTTCGAGTCTCTACATCTCAAAGAAGCAGAAACTGCAATTTTAATTCAAAATCGCAATTTGAGCCAAAAGAAAGTTAACATAATAAATTTGCCTGAAAACACACTTTTACCTGCTACAAGATGTAGACACTCGAAAATACACATTTGACATTTTGGCTTAAAAACACAGTTTCTGCTTGTAGGAGATGTTAAGAATCGAAAAGTCACTTTTGAAAGAGATAGAGCTTGAATGTCAATTTTGGCTGAAAAACACAGTTTTGGCTCCTGCCAGATGTAAAGATTCGAAACTGCACATTCGGGCCAAATTGAACGTAAAAGTGCAGTTTGAGTCGATTTTGAGTCAAAAGCTGGAAAAACTCCGAACGGCACCTGTGAGCTTGATTGAGGGTTTTTGGCTCAAAACACAGTTTTGGCTGCTGCAAGATGTAAATGCAGATTCACGGCAAATGAAACGTGAAATGTCCACTTTGGCTCAAAAAGTACAGTTTCCTGCACCAAGATGTAAATAGTGGAAACTGTACATTTGAGAAAAATTGTAAGTGACTTGAGGATTTTTTAAGAAACACAGTTTTAGCTAACTTGAAACGTTGGCCAATGGAACGTTTCGGACATTTACATCTCATCCCAACAAACAGTTTCTCCTTCTACAAACTGAAAACCACATGCTTCAAATAGACACCTTTTTTATCCTTTAACATTAGCTCTAATTTCTTTCAAATGTGTACTATCGAGTCTTTACATCTTGTAGCAGCCGAAACTGTGTTTTGAGTCAAAGTGGCAATTTCACATCCCAATTAGCTCAAAGGTGTACTTTCGAGTCTCTACATCCTGTACCAGCCAAAACTGTGTTTTTAGGTCAAAATTGACATTTGAGCTTTCCGGACATTTATATCTCATCCTGTACCAGCCAAAACCGTGTTTTTAGGTCAAAATTGACATTTGAGCTTTCCAGACATTTATATCTCAAAGGAGCAGAAAGTGCGATTTTCATCCAAAATCGCAATTTTAGGTTCAATTTGGCCCAAATGTGCAACATTAGCTCTAATTTCCCTCAAATGTGTACTATCGAGTCCCTACATCTTGTACCAGCCAAAACTGTGTTTTTAGGTCAAAATTAGCATTTGAGCTTTCCGGACATTTATATCTCATCCTGTACCAGCCAAAACCGTGTTTTTAGGTCAAAATTGACATTTGAGCTTTCCAGACATTTATATCTCAAAGGAGCAGGAAGTGCGATTTTCATCTAAAATCGCAATTTTAGGTTCAATTTGGCCCAAATGTGCAACATTAGCTCTAATTTCCCTCAAATGTGTACTATCGAGTCCCTACATCTTGTACCAGCCGAAACTGTGTTTTTGGGTCAAAATTGACATTTGAGCTTTCTTTTTGGCTCAAAGGTACATTTTTAAACATTTGCATCTTAAAGAAGCAGAAACCTGCCATTTTCATCTACAATTGCAATTTTTGCAGTTTCGACTCTTTACATCTGGCAGCAGCCAAAACTGTGTTTTTGAGTCAAAATCGACATTTTACCTCTGATTTGGCTCAAATGTGATATTTCGAGTCCTTACATCTCGTACAAGCAGAAACTGTGTTTTTGAGCCAAAATTGACATTTCAACTTTCCATTTGTCTCAAATGAGCACTTTCCAGTCTTTTGCATCTTGCACATTCCGATTGATTTCACATGGTTTCTCGCGTTCGGTTAAGTTGTTCTCATGCTAGTCTACACGTGGCTTTAATCCTGCAAAGGCGCGCTACTGTCAGCCGGGCCATAATCACTTGCGAAATACCTGTCTAAAGCAAACAAATCTGACTGCTGATCGCCTGAGAACTTTTACATTCTTCGTGCTCCCTGCGATCCATAAGGCTGGTGACCCTGAACGTCCAAATTGTTTCATGTGGGACAAGGTATTCTGTCCCCCTTTACCCGAATGGTTGAATGACTCTTATATGTTGAACATGGAGCGGACCCCTCACCCATGTGGGTCAGGGTACTCTGTTCTCCAAGACGACACGCATGCGCAGTGGGCAAAAATGTCCTTTATTCAACTGCATCCGACTGCTATTTTCTCTTATCCTTTTTCCAACTATTGTCTGTTTGTCAAGCAATTACCAACCCGATTCATCGACTTCCTTTCAATAAACATTCCGAGATCTCCGCCCACCGAAATTCGCTTATGGCACCATTAGTCAAGCAATTACCAACCCAAGTGAATGATCTTGGATCTTCAGATCTTGGAACCGAGCTGAAGTGGAACCCGCACTTAAGTGGTATTCTGGCCCCCTTCACCCAAATGGTTGAATGACCCTTATATGTTGAACATGGAGCGGACTGTCACCCATGTGGGTCAGGGTATTCTGTCCTCCAATGCCAGACGCATGCGCAGCGACAAAAATATCCTTTTTGCAACTTAATTTTATTGAAATAAATAAAAATTCAATATGTTAGCAATTGAAATGTGCCTTTTCGGACATTTATATCTCGAAAAAGCAGAAACTGCCATTTTAATCCAAAATCGCAATTTTAGATTCAATTTGGCCCAAATGTGCAGTTTCGACTCTTAACATCTGGCAGCAATACACATTTGAGCAAAAAGTGGAGGTGAAATCTTGACTTTGGCTCAAAAACGAGTCAGTATATGCTTATGCAAGTTGCAAAAGACTGAAAGCGCTCACTTGAGCCAATTGGAAGTTGAAATGTCTATTATGGCTGAATTTGGCAATTTCGCGAGATTTGAGGAAAATCAGAGCGAAAATATCGATTTTGAGTCAAAAACACAGCTTTGGCTGCTGTCAGAAGTAAAGATTCGAAAGTATACATTTGAGTTAATTGGAATGTGAAATTGCAATTTTGAATCAAAATCGCACTTTTCGATTCTTTGAGATGGTAATGTTCGAAAGTGCACATTTGATCCAAAAAAATACCAAAATGTTAAATTTTTTACACAAAAGGACAGCTGCTACAAGGTGTGGCTGCTACAAGATGTAGAGGACCGAAAGTACACATTTGAGACCATTAGAAGTTAAAATGTCCATTTTGGCTCACAAACACAGTTTCTGGTTGTATGAGATGTAAAGACTCAAAAGGTCACATTTGACATTTTGGCTTAAAAACACAGTTTCTTCTTGTAGGAGATGTTAAGAATCGAAAAGTCACTTTTGAAAGAGATAGAGCTTGAATGTCAATTTTGGCTGAAAAACACAGTTTTGGCTCCTGCCAGATGTAAAGATTCGAAACTGCACATTCGGGCCAAATTGAACGTAAAAGTGCAGTTTGAGTCGATTTTGAGTCAAAAGCTGGAAAAACTCCGAACGGCACCTGTGAGCTTGATTGAGGGTTTTTGGCTCAAAACACAGTTTTGGCTGCTGCAAGATGTAAATGCAGATTCACGGCAAATGAAACGTGAAATGTCCACTTTGGCTCAAAAAGTACAGTTTCCTGCACCAAGATGTAAATAGTGGAAACTGTACATTTGAGAAAAATTGTAAGTGACTTGAGGATTTTTTAAGAAACACAGTTTTAGCTAACTTGAAACGTTGGCCAATGGAACGTTTCGGACATTTACATCTCATCCCAACAAACAGTTTCTCCTTCTACAAACTGAAAACCACATGCTTCAAATAGACACCTTTTTTATCCTTTAACATTAGCTCTAATTTCTTTCAAATGTGTACTATCGAGTCTTTACATCTTGTAGCAGCCGAAACTGTGTTTTGAGCCAAAGTGGCAATTTCACATCCCAATTAGCTCAAAGGTGTACTTTCGAGTCTCTACATCCTGTACCAGCCAAAACTGTGTTTTTAGGTCAAAATTGACATTTGAGCTTTCCGGACATTTATATCTCATCCTGTACCAGCCAAAACCGTGTTTTTAGGTCAAAATTGACATTTGAGCTTTCCAGACATTTATATCTCAAAGGAGCAGGAAGTGCGATTTTCATCTAAAATCGCAATTTTAGGTTCAATTTGGCCCAAATGTGCAACATTAGCTCTAATTTCCCTCAAATGTGTACTATCGAGTCCCTACATCTTGTACCAGCCGAAACTGTGTTTTTGGGTCAAAATTGACATTTGAGCTTTCTTTTTGGCTCAAAGGTACATTTTTAAACATTTGCATCTTAAAGAAGCAGAAACCTGCCATTTTCATCTACAATTGCAATTTTTGCAGTTTCGACTCTTTACATCTGGCAGCAGCCAAAACTGTGTTTTTGAGTCAAAATCGACATTTTACCTCTGATTTGGCTCAAATGTGATATTTCGAGTCCTTACATCTCGTACAAGCAGAAACTGTGTTTTTGAGCCAAAATTGACATTTCAACTTTCCATTTGTCTCAAATGAGCACTTTCCAGTCTTTTGCATCTTGCACATTCCGATTGATTTCACATGGTTTCTCGCGTTCGATTAAGTTGTTCTCATGCTAGTCTACACGTGGCTTTAATCCTGCAAAGGCGCGCTACTGTCAGCCGGGCCATAATCACTTGCGAGTTGCAAGTTGCAAGTTGCAAGTTGCAAGTTGCAAAAGACTGAAAGCGCTCACTTGAGCCAATTGGAAGTTGAAATGTCTATTATGGCTGAATTTGGCAATTTCGCGAGATTTGAGGAAAATCAGAGCGAAAATATCGATTTTGAGTCAAAAACACAGCTTTGGCTGCTGTCAGAAGTAAAGATTCGAAAGTATACATTTGAGTTAATTGGAATGTGAAATTGCAATTTTGAATCAAAATCGCACTTTTCGATTCTTTGAGATGGTAATGTTCGAAAGTGCACATTTGATCCAAAAAAATACCAAAATGTTAAATTTTTTTTCACAAAAGGACAGCTGCTACAAGGTGTGGCTGCTACAAGATGTAGAGGACCGAAAGTACACATTTGAGACCATTAGAAGTTAAAATGTCCATTTTGGCTCCCAAACACAGTTTCTGGTTGTATGAGATGTAAAGACTCAAAAGGTCACATTTGAAAACAAATGAGAGTGAAATTGCAAGTTTGGATGAAAATTGCAGTTTCTGCTTCTTTGAGGTGTAAATCTTCGAAAGAGCTCATTTGAGCCTTAAGAAACCTAAAATGTCACTTTTGACTCATAAACACATATTTGGCTGCTGCAAGATGCAAACAGTCGAAATTGCTCAGTTGGGACAAATAGAAGCTGCTGCTACAAGACCTGGAGACCTAGTACACATTTCCGGGGTAATTAGAGCTACAATGTTGGGTTTGGCTCAAAAAGACACTATTTGCTTTTGAAAGATAGACAAGACTG
Source organism: Micromussa lordhowensis (assembly GCA_964020085.1). Taxonomy (NCBI): domain Eukaryota; kingdom Metazoa; phylum Cnidaria; class Anthozoa; order Scleractinia; family Lobophylliidae; genus Micromussa; species Micromussa lordhowensis. The sequence goes on from OZ026604.1 coordinate 15,762,489, forward strand.
GAAATTGCCCATTTTGAGACATCCAGTACCAGCCAAAACTGTGTTACCAACCCGATTCATCGACTTCCTTCCAATAAACATTCCGATTGATTTTACTTAGTTGTTTCAGTTTTTTTCGACATTTCAGTTCTCATTTAACTAAAATCTGCACTTTTACGTTCAATTTGGCCGAAATGTGCAATTTGGACTCTTTACATCTGGCAGCAGCTAAAACTGTGTTTTTGAGTCAAATTCAGGATTTCAGCTCAAATTTTCCTTAAATGTGTACTATCGTGTCCCTACAGCCAAAACTGTGTTTTTGAGCCAAAATGCAAATTTCACATTCCCATTGGCTCAAAGGTCTACTTTCGAGTCTCTACATCTCAAAGAAGCAGAAACTGCAATTTTCATTCAAAATCGCAATTTGAGCCAAAAGAAAGTTAACATAATAAATTTGCTTGAAAACACAGTTTTACCTGCTACAAGATGTAGACACTCGAAAATACACATTTGACATTTTGGCTTAAAAACACAGTTTCTGCTTGTAGGAGATGTTAAGACTCGAAAAGTCACATTTGAAAGAAATAGAGCTTGAATGTCAATTTTGGCTGAAAAACACAGTTTTGGCTGCTGTTAGATGTAAGATTCGAAACTGCACATTTAGACCAAATTGAACGTAAAAGTGCAGATTTGAGTTAAATGAGAACTGAAATGTCGATTTTCAAAAGCTGGAAAAACTCCGAACGGCACCTCCGAGCTTGATTGAGAAGTAAAGGGATTTTGGCTCAAAAACACAGTTTTGGCTGCTGCAAGATGTAAATGCAGATTCACGGCAAATGAAACGTGAAATGTCCACTTTGGCTCAAAAAATACAGTTTCTTGCGCCAAGATGTAAGTAGTCGAAACTGTACATTTGAGAAAAATTGTAACAGACTTGAGGATTTTTTAAGAAACACAGTTTTAGCTAAATGAAAACTGGGTCGAGTAATGGCGGCATAAAGACGTGCGTTGCTGCCGCCCGTCCATTTTTTCCACTCTGTTTTCGGCAAATGGCCGTTTATTTCGGTCAATTTTTTAACAAAAGAAAAACTATATCTTCAGCCTCTTCCGACGAAGCAACTCTTTCGCCGGAATTCAAAAAGACCAAGCCATACTCTTCGCCAACGCATCATGAAGACGAAATAATGACAGCTCTCAGTATGACACAAGATGTTGGTTTAACTCTGCAAGCAATCCTAGCAAAGCTAAAAGCTTGACTCAATAGAATCAGCCGTGAAGAAAATTGAAGCCAATCTCGAGAACTTAGAGAAACGAACAGAAAGGCTAGAAGATTTCCAAACAATAGCGAAGAAAGACATTGACGATGTAAAAGAAGGGATCAACTTTACTGGACAACAACTCAAGGATAAAACTGAAGCTGTGGAGATGGCGCATCAACTCTATGAAACTCAAGTAGCAGAGCTGACGACAAAATCCCAGAAAAATGAGGATTTGTTAAATGAGATCTACACTAAAAATCTCTACTTAGAAACCTACTCTCGCTGGGAGAATATTAAATTTATGAACATAGAAGAATTGACAGGAATAGGCGGCCGCTCGGGTGAGGACACCGAAAAAGTTCTCCGAAATTTTCTGGAACGGGATCTCGGTTACAGGGAAGCAAGGAACGTAGAAATTCACCGAGTACATCGCATCGGAAAAAGCAAAGATGGAAATCCACGTCCTATTCTGGCCCGTTTCCTTAGATATAAAGACTGTCAACAGCTCTTTTTACTGGGCCACCGGCTTAAAGGCACTAACTTTCAAATGTTCCGAGAAATCCTGTTCCTCAGGAAATCATTATTCGCCGCAAAGTACAGATGGGAGCTTTTAAGGATGCCAGGAGAAATGGAGTCGCTGCCTCCTTCAGCCAATCTCAACCGGATAAGTTGTATATCGGAGGTAAATTGTGGCCGATCGGGCAAAAATTTACTATTTAATTAACATTAAATAAACTTTGTTCAGATTGACCTGTAAATTTTTCAACCTTCTCGCAGTTTTATTATTGCCATATGCTTTTACCAATTAGAGGCGGTCGGCAGCTTAAACGGTCGAATAGATCAAAGAGCTGCAGACTTTTTCTCTTTTTGTGCTGTAGCAAGCAATCATGATGTCTAATTTCTCCACCATAAGTCTTTTAGTAATTCTATTCATTTTGTGTGTGTTTTCGTTTTACTGTCTCCAGGGCATAGAAACCTGTCTAATTAACAATAGCTCAAAGGCATGTGGTCATTTAGATATCTTTTATTGTGAAAATGCAAAACAGTCAACTCAGCCTCCTTCACTACTCACAATACAACAGATCTGAAAATAGTTTCCCTCAATGTTAGGGGATTGGGAAACAATGCCAAAAGAAAAGAGGTGTTTATCTGGCTTATAGCGAAAAAGCAATCGATATATATGCTGCAAGAGGTCCATTGTTCTCAAGACACTACCGATATATGGACTTGTGAGTGGGGGTACAAAGCGCTTTTCAGCTGCTGCAGCAGCAACAAAGCAGGGGTTGGTATTCTTTTCAACAATAATTTTAATTTTCAGATCCATAAGGTTTTCTCCGACCCGAATGGACGCTTTTTAATATGTGATATCGTCGCTGATAGCAAGCGTTTGACTATTTACGCTCCGAATGAATATGATCCAAACTTCTTTCAGGTTTTTTTTTTGATCATTTATCAAACTTTAAATGTGAGGAAATTATAATTGGTAGGGACTTTAACTTAGTTCTTGACGTTGAAAAAGACAATAGGGGTGGCCTTGCCAGAACACACAAAAATGCCTTAAAAGTGATTCAAGATTTCTCTGAAAATCTTGGTTTCACTGATATTTGGAGACTTTTCAACCCGGAGGCCAGGAGATATACTTGGCGCCAAAACCAACCAGCCATACATTGCCGACTCGATTTTTTTCTAGTTAGTGAATCATCTCTATGTGATGTGACCCATGCAGATATTTTTCCTGGCTTCAAAACGGATCGAACACGTCTCTTTTATACGAAATGAGTTATGTCCAAGAAATTAAAACAGCCATTGAGAGCACTGTGAACCAATACAAAGACGACACCTCGGTGGACCCGGCTCTACTTTGGGAGATGATCAAATTAAAGGTGCGAGAGAAATCAATATCTTATGCTGCGTACAAAAACGTAACAACAAGGAAATGCGAAGAATTGTTGGAACGCGAAATCGCTTTGTAAGAAAAACACTTAGACAATTCAAGCAATAGTAATCCCTCATACCATATTGTTGCAGAGAGAGTTTTTACCTTAAAGCAAGAACTGGAACACATTTTTGAGTATCGGACCAAAGGCGCTATCATTAGGTCAGAATCGCAATAGTACAACGAAGGCGAAAAGAACTCCGCATATTTTCTAAATCTAGAAAAAAGGCACTTTAAACAAGGAACAATTAGTCAATTAAAAATTAATGACACTGACTTTGTCACCACAGATAAAGACATCTTATCTGAATGTACTGTTTTTTACAAAAACCTTTATACGTCAAAAAAACCCGACAGCCTCCAGTCGACATTTTTCTGTGAAGTGAACTCCGCTTCTTTGACCAATGAAGAACAAACTTTATGTGAAGGTCCCTTAACTCAAACGGAATGTCTCGAAGCCCTGAAAAAGATGGAGTCCAACAAAACGCCAGGCACGGATGGACTTCCTGCCGAATTCTACAAAGTTTTTTGGAAAGACATATCTTCTTTTTTAATCCCGGCTCTCAACTATGCTTTTGACTCTGGCTGCCTCTCAGTGACACAAAGGCGAGGGGTTATAAAACTAATTCCAAAAAAAGATGCGGAGCTATACTTCATCAAAAATTGGAGACCTATTACCCTTTTGAACACTAATTACAAAATCGCAGCAAAATCTATTGCAAACCGAATTAAACTACTACTTCCAAACATTATCAACCATGACCAAACAGGATTTTTGAAGGGCAGATTTAT
>OZ026604.1:15771454-15798954 GCA_964020085.1 Micromussa lordhowensis
CTTGGTCTGGGTTTTAAGTTTTCTATAATACCTGTTGTCACCGTGTCCTGCTGGTTAGCGTTAGTAGCATCGGTGTCGGAAGAGTTGGTAGCTATGGTATTATTGAGCTGGTGGTCGTCTGCCCCATTGTGGGTGTCTTCAGATGTTTCGTGAAAGTGGGCTTTCAAACGAACGCGTCTGAAACGTTGGCCATTTACATCTCATCTCAACAAACAGTTTCTCCTTCTACAAGATCTTAAGTCGGAAGTGCGCTTTTGAGCAAACTGAGAACTTAAATATGTTGAATTCAACTGAAAACCACATGCTTCAAATAGACACCTTTTTGGTCCTTTTGCATCTTGCATGACCGAATACTGTCTTTTTAAGCCAACATTAGCTCCAATTTCCCTCAAATGTGTGCTATCGAGTCCTACATTTTGTAGCAGCCGAAACTGTGTTTTGAGCCAAAATGGCAATTTCACATCCCAATTAGCTCAAAGGTGTACTTTCGAGTCTCTACATCCTGTACCAGCCAAAACTGTGTTTTTGGGTAAAAATTGACATTTGAGCTTTCCGGACATTTATATCTCAAAGAAGTGCGATTTTCATCCAATATTGCAATTTGGCCCAAATGTGCACTTTGGACTCTTTAAATCTGGCAGCAGCTAAAACTGTGTTTTTAGTCAAAATCAACATTTCAGCTCTAATTTCCCTCAAATATGTACTATCGAGTCCCTACATCTTGTAGCAGCCAAAACTGTGTTTTTGAGCCAAAATGCCAATTTCACTTTCCCATTGGTTCAAAGGTCTACGTTCGAGTCTCTACATCTTGTACCAGCTAAAACTGTATTTTTGAGTCAAAATTGACATTTGAGCTTTCTTTTTGGCTCAAATGTGCACTTTCGAACATTTACATCTCAAAGAAGCAGAAACTTGCCATTTCCATCTACAATTGCAATTTCACGTTCAATTTGGCCCCAATGTGCAGTTTCGACTCTTTTTATCTGCAGCAGTCAAAACTGTGTTTATGAGTCAAAATTGATATTTTACCTCTGATTTGGTTCAAATGTGATATTTCGAGTCTTTACATCTCGTACAAGCAGAAACTGTGTTTTTGAGCCAAGATTGACATTTCAACTTTCCATTTGTCTCAATTGAGCACTTTCCAGTCTTTTGCATCTCTCATATTCGAATACTGTGTTTTAGAGCCAAAATCAACGTTTCAGCTGTAATTCCCATCCCATCTCGGAACCGCGAGGACGGCTTACTATGGAGTCTAAAAGGACGAAAGCACCTGACCGGTAGACAAGGTTGTTCTATTGGAGGCCGCTGATCAGTAATAAACTGAGCTCTGTTTTCTTTGTTTTTTCCTGTTGTTACCTCCTTTAAAGGGGACGCGGAATGTTACTTTCGTAACACGTTCTATTTTTTGTCTTAGTATTATCTTTTTCTCGAACCACAGCAACAGCTTCGCAACAATCACAAGTACATGTGACTGCTTTTCTGTCAGCCATTTTCCAATATTGTCTGATTCAATAAACATTCCGATTGATTTCACTTTCAGTTCGGTGTTATAAAAGAGACAGGGAACTATGTCATCATTACTCAGCAGAACATTTTGTATTTAACTTTGTGGCTCCTCTCCTGAAAAAGACCAAAGTAATGACTTATTTTAAACATTGACTCGAAAATCACATGGAAACTCAGAGTGGTTTGTATGTACAAGCTGCAGCCAAACGCATCCCACCATTATCATATCAGTTTCCAGTAAGTGGGTCACGTGACACCATTTTAAGTTTTACAACAAAGATTATGACCTGTTTATTAACATAAGAAGGTTAAATACACAAAGTTGCGTTAAAAATAGCATTTTAGAGGGGTTTTATTTTCAGCCTCGCCATGCGCAGTACTGAGCACCGTTAGCAAATTTTAGCTGGCTTCATATCAAAAAATGTTGGTCTTAGGGATGGTAATAATCTGGCAAACTTTCATTCTTTTATCATCAAAGTGAACAATTCTGGACGATAACAGCTTGACTATATGGACAAAACTTTGCTTTGCCGCAAAATATATCTACCCATACAGCAAAAAAGCCCTCTAAAAATAAATCATGTAAATGCCAATACGTCGTCCATGCCCGCAGTTCCTAACTTTGTTATTCCTAGTTAAATATCTTACATACTGATGAAGCCTTACATACTGGTGACTAGCCTACACGATTCCTACGGTTCGTGACATTTGTACATTTGCCGTTCTCTGTTCGGTCTCTCGACCTTTTTGTTGCTTCACTCGTGTTTATAAAGGGCAGTTCATGTTGTGTTATGGAGAGGAATTTTTAGTAGAACTGAGCCGTTAGACTGAGCTATAGCAAATTTAGAGGTCATTGGTCTGCATAGTTTCCGCTGTTATCGGCATGTCGCTTTGCAGAGTTTGACACCTCTGTAATTTGCCATGTGTTTATACATTGCTTAGGCTCATCTCTAATGCAAGATATGACTCCAAGAATATGCTTTCGAGGGACAAAATATGAACTTTACCGTGAACATGTTGCTTACTTGCATCATATAGTGTGACGCCGAGCCCGGCTGTTTGATTGAAACTGCATGCAAGTACAGTGTGTAGATTCTTATCACGAATATCATCGTTGTCCTCTTACGTTTTTCTTCGGAGACGCCGATTACACATGTCTCTACATGGCAATACATGGCTCAACATGGCAGTACACGGTAATACATGGTTATTTAACAACTATTCACCGAAGTGGAGGTGGCTAGCGGTGGATATTTACCGGCGAGGTAAATATCCACCGCTAACCATCGACACTGATGTGAATAGTTGTTTTAGTTTATACTAAAACAGTGAGATAATAAACACCAAAAACAAATTAATTTGGGTGATTTCTTCACTTTTCACGGATGCAAACCGGACGCCATTTTCTCACGAGTTGCTCGGAGGTAAATAGCAAGCATATCCGGAGTTTGACGAGCCAATCAGCGCGCGCCCTTCAACGCTATCCACTGTTTTAGTATATACTAAAAGTATATACTAAACATGGATAAACATGGCTATACACGGTAACACATGGCTATACATGGCTATACATGGCTCTAAATGGCAATAAATGGCTATACATGGCTATACACGGTAATACATGGCTCTACATGACAATACATAGCTATACATGGCTATACACGAAAATACATGGCACTACATGACTATACATGGCAATTCATGGCTAACCATGGAAATACATGGCTATAAATGGCTCAGTATACACGGTAATACATGGCTCTAAAGGGCAATACACGGTAATACATGGCTATACATGGCCATACACGGTGATACGTGGCTCTACATGACAATGCATGGCTATACACGGTAATACATGGCCATACAAGGAAAATCTTTGGGAACGTCCATCTGGCCTTAAGACAAAGTTTCAAAAATCTTACATGGTCGCTTGGAGATACAAAATTTATCTTCTTGTGTTGAAAAATATTTCACGAGTGAGCGCAGCAAACGAGTGAAATATTTTTCAACACTCGAAGATAAATTTCGCATCTATGTACGACCATCTAATATCCACTGTACATTTCTTGTTTTGTTTTTATTTGTATCTTTCTCTACAACATTAAATTAGGGGTAGGGGTACCAAAGAGTTATCGCAATAAAATGGTAGGTAAAGTCTGCATACGAGCCAAGTGGCTCATCAGGCCGGAGCTTATCTCGGTTTCAGTAACATGAAGCGACTAGGATTAGTTCTACTTCCCCCTGGGTGGGATGCTAGTCCATCGTAGGGTTACCCTCATCATTAAATTCGCCGGTACCTATTGATACACCTGGGTGGGGAGAGGCACCGTGAGAGTAAAGTGTCTTGCCCAAGAACAGAACACAATGTCCCCGGTCAGGGCTCGAACCCAGACCGCTGGCTAAGTCGAGCGCACTAACCATGAGGGCACCGCGCATTCCATCGCTAAAAATAGAAGTGAAATAAAAAAACCTAAAAAGCACTTGTTCTCGTGACAATTTCTCCACACCCCTACCCAGACAAGAACCTTGATATGGTCTTTTATACTTCCAATTGGAATGATAGCAATGCAATCTTCATCACCATATCTAATTTTCTCGAAGGACATTTGTGTCCATTTTGACAGTGTAAGAATTGATTCATATAACAATTGATTCATATACATTCGAAGAACCATCTTGGACATTTCAAATAGTAGTTGCATACAAGAATGAGCTCTCATTGGTTCAAGATAATTTGGCTTTATCAACTGGGTTGATAATAATGTGAATTGTCCACCGTAAAGACATTCGGAAGCTGACGTTTTGAGCGTTAGCCCTTCGTCGGAGCGAATCCACGATTGTCCGGCGAAGGGCTAACGCTCGAAACGTCAGCTTCCGAATATCTTTACGGTGGACAAACAAGAATAATGCTGACTTGGTAGAGAGGTTAAAACAAGAAGTTGAAAATAATAAAACTTTAGAACAGTACACATGTGGGGAATTTCCTTACGTATCCGATTGATGGTTTTTATCCAGAATGGTTTTCTTTTATTTAAGTTTTTCTAGTAATGGATCTTAAAATATGTTGACTTAATGTTTGGGGTTTACGAGAGAAAATGAAAAGGGAAACATTTAATTGACTAAGAGTAAAAGAGTTTTCAATTTATCTGCTGCAAGAAACGCACTGTTCTGAAAACACAACTATAACTTGGTCATCCGAATGGGGCTATAAAGCTTTGTTTAGCAGCTGCTCTAGCGCCAATGGAGGAGTCGCAATTCTCTTTAACAATAATTTCGCCTTTCAGCTTGAAAGATCGTATTCGGATCCCAAGGGCAGATTTATCATTTGTGATATCAGAACAAAGGAAAGGCTATTCACTCTGGTCACAATGTACGCAACAAATGATTACGACCCAGCCTATTTTTAGAGTTTCTTTAGCCACTTGCAAGATTTTCATTGTGAAGATCTAATAGGCCCTTTGCAGGATCCGGTCACATGGTACGGAATAAATTACGCTGGGACGCAAATGACGCAGTGGGACTTCCAAAACAAAGGAAAGTCGGGCTAGACTAGTAAGAGTTCCTTTGTTTTGGAAGTCCCACTGCGTCATTTGCGTCCCAGCGTAGTTTATTCCGTACCATGTGACCGAATCCTGCAAAGGGCCTATTTTAGGTGGTAATTTCAATTAGAACTTAATCTAGAAACGGACAAGAAAGGTGGTCAAAACTCACAGAAAAGCAGTTAATGCAATCAACAAGTACGCTGCAAAATTTGACTTGGTTGATGCATGGAAGGTAAGTAACCCTGACATCCTGAGATACACATGGCGTAGACGGAAACCCGAAATCCATTGTCTATTAGAATTTTTCTTAGTAAGTCAGGGTCTCATGTGCAACGTCACGCACACGGACATCATGTCCGTGTGCGTGACGTTGCACATGAGTCTTGGCGGGCTTTAAAACCGATCATTCGATGGTGACGATTCAAATTGCATTACACGCAAATCCAAGGGAACCAGGCTTTTGGAAATCAAACACGTCGTTTTTATCAGAGACGGAATACATAAAATCGAGATTAGGGCAATTGAGGGTGTTAAGAACGAATATCAAAACGATAAATCAGTAAATTCCTCCTTGTTATGGGAAATGGTTAAGTTAAACATTAGAGAAAGAAACTCTGACATATGCGAACAAAAAAGGCAAAAATGTTGCGAGAAGAAGAAGAACTGGAGAAGAAAATATTGCAGAGGCAAATTTATTCAGGGTAAATCAACGCCAACGAAAAGCTAGCGATTAATATTCAACTAGAGACGGATGCAACTAGAAAAGAAAACGAGGGAATTAGAAAAGATAATTGAATACAGAACAAAGGGAGCGATCTTGAGGGCAAAATGCAGATGGCAAAATGAAGGTGAAAAAATTAAAAGTATTTCCTAAATCTTGAAAAAAGGCACTTCAAAAGTGGCGTAATCAGTCAACTTAAATTAGGTGACAACGAATTTGCCAGCTCAGACAAAGAAATTTTGCCTGAATGCGAAACCTTTTACAGAAATATTTATAGTTCCAAAAGAGAGAGGGTTGTCCAATACACCCAACTAGAGTCGATTCGTCTTTGGTATTTGCGATTCGCTAGGCCGGAAGTCGATTTGCGGAAGACTTAGAAAAGTTGCAAGTGTTTTCGAATCGACACGAATCGTATGTCGATTCGCTATGTAGGAAGTCGATTTGCGCGAGAATTAGAAAATATAGCGCCCCTGGATTATGCAGGGTCGGTTGAAAATGTTGTCGAGTTGACACGAATCGTTGCCCCTGTTGTCGATTCGCTAGGCCGGAAGTCGATTTGCGCGAGACTTAGAAAAGTTGCAAGTGTTTTTGCGTAAGTAACGTGAATTATCGTATTGTATTATAAGCAGTGTAAGTATTAATATTGTAAGTAGCGTGAATTATCGTATTGTATTGTAAGTAGTGTAAGTATTAGTATGGTAAGTAGCGTGAATTATCGTATTGTACTGTAAGTAGTGTAAGTATTAGTATTGTAAGTAGTGTAAATAAATTAAAAAAAAAAAAGATTCCATTCTGGAGTAGACCAATTTTTCGAAGATCCTGCTACAGTTAGACAGCAAAGAAATAGGCCTGTAATTGTTTGCATTAGTGTTATCTTCAGCTTTAAAAATAGGAATAATTTTTGCCTTTTTAATTTAGTGGGATACATCCCAGACGACATAGAAATATTTATTATTTCTGCGAGTATACTCGGCTTACAACATTTGTCGAGTACTTCAACAGTTGCCCCTGTTGTCGATTCGCTAGGCCGGAAGTCGATTTGCGCGAGACTTAGAAAATATAGCGCCCCTGGACTATGCCGGGTCGGTTGAAAATGTTTTCGAATCGACACGAATCGTTTCCCAAATGAAAAACCCTTCCACTTCACGAACAAAACTCGCTGAGTTGAATGCGCTTTGCGGAAACCATATTGAGATGGAGAAAGTATATCATTTTGCTCAATGAAAGATTCCATTCCCTTTAGCCTTTTGCGGAATTATATCCACTCTTAAGGCGCTTTGGAGAGATCAGGCTCGACATTCAACAGGTAATGCTGAAGAGCAAGCAACTTTTGTAACTGACATATTGAAATCTAAAAAACCCAATAAACTGGCGTACCAAAAATTTCTACATTATAAAAGTTCCTCCCCAATTCCTAGCCAAAAGAAATGGAGCAACTTAATCCAAGAATATCATGATATAAACTGGAACAATGCCTATCGATTAGCTCTAAAGTGCACTAACAGTACGAAATTAATTGAATTTCAGTTTCGCTTCCTACACAGAGTCCTAGCTACTAACACCGTGCTAGTTAAAATGGGTTTTAGAAACGACAACAAGTGCACCTTCTGCGGCAAGGACCCTGAAAAAATCCTTCACCTCTCATGGTACTGCAACAAAACGCAAGTCTTTTGGGATCATCTCACCTCTTTTCTTCACCAGCATAACATATTACCTCAAAACTGCGGCCTGAGTAAACTAAATGCGCTAGGCTTGAGACCTGATTCGTCGAGAAACAACAGAATAATTGATTATATTTCTCTACTCGCTAGATTTTACATTTGGATCTGCAGAAGCAAGGCAAGAAAGCCAACTCTGGAGAGCTTTTGCTCTTATTTAAAATTATACAAAGAAATTGAACCGCTCCACATCAACCAGCTCTTTCTTGATGATTCGATCTAGCTACTTTCATTTACATGTACTTCTCCCCCTCCTGACCTTTCTAGAAAATGTTACCAGCTGGGATTCAGCAGAGATAGTTTTAGTTTTAGTTTCAGTTTCAATAACGATTTTGTCACTTTGAGACATTTTTAGATATTTTAAATTATCTCGTGTGTTATAGCACCACCACCCCCTCTTATTGTAAGTAGTGTAAGTATTAGTATTGTAAGTAGTGTGAATTATCGTATTGTATTATAAGTAGTGTAAGTATTGGTATTGTAAGTAACGTGAATTATCGTATTGTATTATAAGCAGTGTAAGTATTAATATTGTAAGTAGCGTGAATTATCGTATTGTATTGTAAGTAGTGTAAGTATTAGTATGGTAAGTAGCGTGAATTATCGTATTGTACTGTAAGTAGTGTAAGTATTAGTATCGTAAGTAGTGTAAATAAATTAAAAAAAAAAGATTCCATTCTGGAGTAGACCAATTTTTCGAAGATCCTGCTACAGTTAGACAGCAAAGAAATAGGCCTGTAATTGTTTGCATTAGTGTTATCTTCAGCTTTAAAAATAGGAATAATTTTTGCCTTTTTAATTTAGTGGGATACATCCCAGACGACATAGAAAGATTTATTATTTCTGCGAGTATACTCGGCTTACAACATTTGTCGAGTACTTCAACAGTTGGGTAGGACATGAATATAAGCCATGCGATTTGTTATTTAGTATGCGCAAAATTTCCAGTTCCACTTCAGCTGGGGTAACTAAATTGAAAGCAAACGACGAATCGGGAGAATTAGTTTTGTTCATAAAATCAAAATAATCACACTGAACGGTTGGCAACTGATTTGCTAATTTAGGTCCAACAGAAGCGAAATGGTCATTCAAAACATTGGCTATTCTTCTTTGGTCACAGGTAACAGAATCATTATCAGTAGGGACTTAAGTTGAAGTAATAGGTTTTGTGTTCTTTAATTTGCGGGCAAGTACATTGTTTATTCCCTCCCGAGTTTTTTTCATATTAGTTAGGTTGTCATTAAAAAATTTAGAATAATATTGCTGTTACTTAAACGCGTGAAGGTACAAATTTTGTTCCTGTAAATTTTGTTGTTGGCGGTATCACCAGACGCATACAACTTATTTTTAACTTTAATGGAAATTCTTATACCTTTGGTAATCCATGGTTTGGAGAGCTGCTTTGCTTTACGGTTTGAAATTGTTTTCATAGGTGCATGTTTATTTATCAATTTGTTAAACTTGTTATAAAAAGAAGAAAATAAATTATCCACGTCGCACGGTTTTTTTTATCTGCTTGAAAAGTGTAAAAAACTTTTACCTGTATTACGTGACGTGCTATGAAAATTAAACATTTACATTGTTAGCTGCCTAATTCAAGATCATCAAAATTGTAAAAAATTCCTTAGAGTATTATGAAACTTATATTTAACCAAAAACGGAAAACAAACAAAATAGTAGGTTGGCCAATAGAAAGTCACGAACTAGAGCAGAACCTGAGCTCACAAACTATGCAAAGATAATCGTAGCAAATTCCTAAAACAGAGCCTTTCAGCCAAACCGTTCATTAATCAATGGGGGTTAAAAGAGCCCGGTCGAAAATCGGAGAACGTTTTCAAAGAAAGCTAGAGAACCTCAGAAATCGTTACGCTTTCAAATATTTGCGCTTGTCAACGTTTCCCAATCACAGACAGTTAAACAAGCGTTCAAAGCAGTTTGGAAATCATCGACGCTAGTGAAAAAAGCCATCTTCACGACATGACCAATAATGGCCGGTGGCTACCTTCTTGCGTTGGATCTACTTAACTTCGTCCACGGTTAACATGGGTTTAGATGTGGATTCGACTTGCATGTTTGAAAGCTATCTGCTCAAAAATATTTACTGGAGTTTGTGACAAGAATAGAACGGAGAACGAGCTTTTATTTTGAACAGATAATAGATTCTACATGAGCCAATTAGGGTTAACTATTAGCGGGCAAGTTTAGACAAGGTTATTATGTTTATTGTCTGAGAGTGATGCTTATTAGTATGGAGGAAGGCACTTCATTAGTATGGAGGAAGACACTTCATTAGTATGGAGGAAGGCACTTCATTAGTATGGAGGAAGGCAGCGGAAGGCAGTGGAAGGCAGGGGAAGGCCAAAATAAGGCTTAAAATGCTGACCTACTACTACTTTGGCTACTGTTGTTTTTGTTTAGTACATATTCGATGTAAAGATGTCAAAAGGATAGAAACAAAACATTTCAATTTGCTATCATAGTGAATTGTCTTACTGCGGCGATAAAAATATATGTAACACTCCGAGTCTGAAAGGTAAACCCATTTTCTACCTAAGCTACACCTAGAAATTTTTCATTACAAATATACAGTAAAACATTTTTAAATGAGCTTTAATTTGTTGCATGAAAAAATCGATAATAAAAAAAATAAAAAAAAAAATAGAAAATATTGTGGGCTCCCATTAAATCTTTGACCCCGAAGTGCGAGCAACAAACTGAACCGGTGAGGACAGCAAGTAGAAAGGAATGTGACCATGTGTATTGACAAGCAAAGCCAAGTGACCGAAATCGTTGACGTTTGGCTCCACAGTCAACTGTCACGCTTGTCTTTGAATTTGCGGTTTGTTTTGGTAGTAATCCTTGGTGAAACAAAGGACACTGGTTTCTCGCCATCTTGCCGAGCCGTGTTTTAGCTGACGTCAACAAGTATCGTTGCAAGCGGCAATCAGATTGGTTGTTTACAGTAGCTTCAATCTGATTGGCCTGAAATACATACATCGCCCGACCACTCATCCATCCATGGAATACATAGTCGAACATGCCGACTACGAGGTTTTTTTAAAAAAAAATAATCCAGTACTTAACTCATTTTGACAATTCAATTTGTTTGGCATTTTGTCGCGCGACAAAATGCCACATCAGGTTGAGTTCTTTTTGTTTATATTTTTTAAGGTGGCTAGATAGGCCAACATTCTTGAAAAATGGCAATTTTTTGAACATCGTTTTTAATGCAAGTTTAGTTATTGTAGTCTTGAGTTAGGAGTGTTTTTTTCCAATTTTCTTTAAATATAAATTTGTTTTTGAGCTATTTGTGCACTTGGGTAAAAAAAGTATAGACCGTTTCTATGGCAACTAGAGTTGTTTACGCGTCGTTTTTGAAGCAGAAATGGCTGCCTCGTCCCCAGTCGCCCGCGCGATAGTAAATCCCTGCGCTCGCGCTCTTTTACTAGCTACCAGCTCCCCATCGTGCCTTCTTGCTCACTCCCAATCTCCCAATCGCCCCTTAGGCTAAAGAAAAAATAAGAAAAGCCTGTGGAGGAGGCAGCAGAAATCATATGAAATCCAGAAAAAAAGCCCGCAGAAGTGATTCAATATCTCTAGGGGGCTGGTTAGGAGACATGGGTAGGACACTACGTAGGGTAGGACACTACGTGGTAAATACATGAAGCTTTGAATCGCTCAAACACGAGCATAGTTTTTTAATCGCCATTTTCAGAATCTCTGCTGTCAAACAAATTGAGCAAATGCCTCCAAAGAAAAAATTTAGGAGTGGTAGAAGCAAGAAAAGGAGATTCGCAGGTAATAGATATACTGTGAAGAAAAAAAAACTGAAAACGAGGCTTCAGTTGATCAAGAATCGGCCAAAGAAACCGAAGGATCCGATACCGAAGAAAACAAGTGGAGTTTAAAAAGCCGGAATGACGGAACGGCGGAACCGCGGAATGACGGAACGACGGAAAATGACCCGAAATCCTAAAAGACGGAATCACGGAACGGCGGAACGGCGGAAAATCCCCCGAAATCCTAAAAGACGGAATCACGGAACGGCGGAACGGCGGAAAATCCCCCGAAATCCTAAAAGACGGAAAATCACCCGAAATTCTAAAAGACGGAAAATCACCCAATATCAGTGTAAAATGAGGCCTACACGACTCCTACGGTTCGTGACATTTGTACATTTGCCGTTCTCTGTTCGGTCTCTCGACCTTTTTGTTGCTTCACTCGTGTTTATGAAGGGCACTTCATAAACAAATAGTCCAGCATTATTGCACATGGTTCCATGCATACAGCTTTAAATTTGACAATATGTTCACTGTCAATGCCATGGAGAATTTTTGCTTCTTTGATGAAAAGACGCTTCTCCTGATCGTCCTCACTCAGAAGTTTTTTAATCAAGACCTTCTCGCCATGCCCGTTCCTGGCGACAAAAACCAAACCAAGAGATCCGCGGCCGATAGGCTCTTCTTTTTCCTGCAAATTTCCCCACTGAAATAGTGGCAAACCATGGCTCTGCAAATTAAGCATAGAGTTCTCTTTTATAATGCTATTATTAGACCAGTAATGGATTACGTAAGTGTTATCTGGTCAAACTGTGATAAACATTATCTAGATCGTGTTTTAAAGCTACAAAAGAGAGCAGCGAGAATTGTCATTGGTGCTGACAGTTATGCACCCTCTAACATACTCAAATGGATACCTTTCTTCGAGAATGCTAAATTAGCCAAGTGTTGTATCATATACAAGCGTTTGCAAGGTCGCGTGCCTAGTTACCTTACTAACTTATTAGTATTTACCGGTGAGACTCATTCACGGCAAACTAGATATGCTAAATTTAATATAGCCTGCCCTCGAGTAAATCGAAATACAGAAGGTGGTAGAACTTTTACTGTGACTGCTTCTCTGGAATGGAATAAGCTACCTCTTCAAATGAGGAAAGCAGAGACTCTTAAGACTTTCAAAAATTCTCTTTGGAACAGGATTTTTAAAGACCAGCAATCTTTAAATCATTTCTCTATTTAAATATTGTGGGTCGCTGTGCTGCATGCTAATAATTGTTTCATAGTTTTATTAGATTTTGATAATTTTATGATAAGCTTTGATTTGTAACTATTTTAACTATTTTGATCTTGTAATGAGGGCCTCTAGTTTATTAGCATTTAGATGCTATTTTGAGCTACCCTCGATAAATAAATAAAGACTTCACAAGAGATTTGTCTGCATTAGACTTCCCTTTCAGGGAGGGCAATTTAAACGTCATATTCAGTGCATATTAGTGCTCATCCTGAATCGACGATTTGCGCTTTGTTGCCTTCAAATTTTCATCTGCACGTGGCCGCGTGTTGTCGCTAGCTGTCAAATCTGTCACGCGCTTGACATGTCCCGGATGTAATGTTTACAGTAATTTTATCAGATTCCCACTGAATTGACATAAATTTCAAGGAAAATACTTGCTTTTTTAACAATACAGCAAATTCACGGCTTCCTGTCTCTTAGAAGTTGTGGTGATTTTCCGCCGTTCTGTGACTTTTAGCGCGACGGAGTGACGGCGTGACACAAATTGTCAATTGTTGATGACAAAATAATTACGTCAATCGACGGATCATTAGCGTAGGTGGGCGAGGAAACTGGCCACCCGAGTTTATAACAAAAAGGAAAAATACAGAAGAGAGTTTTGTAGGCGGAGTGATTGGGTATGGAGGAACGGATGTGCTATGGCCATTTAAGTGCACCAAGGAAAAACACGGAATTCGCGGTGTTTAACGAATGAAACCACATTATTGATAAACGGATAATCTCAGAATTCCAGCCTTCAGAACTGCCATGTGTAAATAAGATAAGATTGCTCTGATGGGTGTAACTGAAGCCGGCCTCTACATAAATAACATTGTGGAGGTATCCATATTCTCGTGTTTATCTTCACACGCGAAAATAATATGTTATCTTCACAGGTGTAGACATCGGCGTCGTTATGGTTACATGATAAATCGCACCTTTTCCACTGGTGTTTTTATGATGAACAAAATATTACATGCCCGCTTGTAGATATGAATTTTATCGTTTCGTGTTCAACTCGATATCTCACTCGTTTGATAAAATTCACGCGCATGGAGCTGGAGAGGGGGGGGGGGGGGGGGAGTCTCACAAACCCGTGCCTTGAGTGATTTTCCATCTTTTAGAATTTCGGGTGATTTTCCGTCATTCCGTCTTTTAAGATTTCGGGGGATTTTCCGTCATTCCATCTTTTAGGATTTCGGGTCATTTTCCGCCATTCCGTCATTCCGCCGTTCCGTCATTCCGGCTTTTAGGGTCGCCCGAGTTTGAGTACTGATGCAACCAAAGCGAAATCTCTCCCGGCTTCTGTGAGGAAACTGGACGAAATTTCTTGTGAATCAGATAGCAGTTCAAGCGAAGAAGATTCCGAAGGACCCGACGGTTTTCGTTTGGTTGACCTTCCTGTGCTTTCAGCAGTCTTCCATTTATTGTGTTGTCCTGTTTGCAAGCATGGCCGTGTCGAGTTGCAGGAAGACAGCGGTGCCAAGATGGGTTTCGCTTCGCTTTTTGTATGGAAGTGCGAGAACCAAAAGTGCAAGTTCTATGAAACATTTTTACTCTTCCTCAAAAATCGAAGAGAGCCAAGCATTCGAAGTTAACAGGAGGATAGTTTTGGCTACCAGAAACATTGGTATTGGCCATCAAGCACTTGCCAAAATTTTCTTGTGTCATGAACATGCCTCCTCCAATGAATGAAAATTCTTACCGGGATCATGTTGCTATTGTGAAGAATGCTGTACAGGCTGTCTGTAAGCAGAGTATGGCAAAGGCTGTAGAAGAGGTAAAAACCTTTTATGAGCCACAGGAAGATGGGAAGTTTGACACTGGAGTCTCAGGAGATGCCACTTGGAGGAAAAGAGGATATTCATCCTCATATGGAGTTGTCACTGCCCTGTCCACAATCACAGGTAAAGTGCTTGATGTAGAGGTTATGTCTAAGAACTGTAAGGAGTGTACTGGATGAAGGGGTAAGGAAGGTACCCAAGAATTCCAGGACTGGTGGGAAGGACACCAGCATCTCTGTGAGGCTAATTACCTGGGCAGTTCTGGGTCAATGGATGCCTCTGGGTTGTTGGCCATATTCCAGCGATCAGTCGAGAACTATTCAGTTCGCTACACTGAATTTTTGGGAGATGGTGATAGCAAAGGCCACAAACTTATTGTTCAGGAAGCTGTCTATGGTGATAAGGAGCTTGGGAAACTGGAGTGTGTTGGTCATGTTCAAAAACGTCTTGGCTTGCGGCTTCGCTCTCTGAAAAAGAGGCTGGGACAAAGCCACCTTGATGATGGCAAGCCAATTGGTGGAGCTGGAAGGCTAACAAACAACACTATTGACAAGCTTCAAGTGTACTATGGGAGGGCAATTAGAAACAACACCCACAGCATTGAAGACATGGAAAATGCTGTCATGGCTATATGGCATCACCCCCAGTCAACTGCTGACAGTCCTGACCACGGCCTTTGTCCGGAGGGAGAGGATTCCTGGTGTGGCTGTTGCTGTTGCTGATGCCATCTATCAAACCTTTGAAGATCTTAGTGACAGGAACCTCACTCGTTGTCTCCATGGAGGCACTCAGAATCAAAATGAGGCCATCAATGTCCTTATTTGGCAACGAGCAACAAAGGAAACCCACTCTGGCTTGAACACTGTTGAACTGGCTGTATTTCTAGCAGTCTCACATTTTAATGATGGTGCAAGCTCAATCAGTTTAGTACTTCAGAAGTTAGGTATCAACCCGGGAGTGCACTGCAAGAAAGCCTGCAAAAAAGTTGACCACGACAGACTACGCCATTCTCGCAGAAAGAGTGCAGAGCATTCAAAGAAGAGAAGAAGGCAAATAAAAAACTTAAAGAAAGGATACACTGACACTTTAGAGGCACTTGAAGGCCCCACTATGAAGCTGGAGTCTTTTACGACCTAACTTTCACCAAATTGTGTTGCTCATCTTTTACACTCATTTTTCTTTAATTCCGTATTTTAAGCTTACTTGGGCATGGTAAACGTAATATCTCAAAGACTATTTGGACTAATGTAACAAAATTTTCACACAATGTTAAGTATGAATAGAGCTATGCAATGAACTAGAATAAGAAGGTTTTGAGCAATCTGTTATGACTTATGCTATTTTTCGTCCAAGGGCTTCAGGTGCATTTTTTTTCACTTTTTTTAGAGAGTGTTAATCACAATCATTTGATAGTAACTTGATGACCCTAGTTCATTGCACAGCTCTGGACATCAGTTACCAGTGTGCCAAATCTCAGTTGTCCACTATGAAGCATACTGGAGATATTGTGTTTACTAGTTACCTCATAATTTGATTTGCGGAAATGGGTGTGGTTCTTTGAAGGGGTGTGGTTTATCAGGAATGTAAGGAATTTGCCAAAAACTTGTGGGAAATTAAAGAAAAACTGGCAAAGGGGTTGGCTGACTAGGGCCCTTTAAAATTCAACCCAAAACAATAAACCTGAGCTCGAGGCTCCGGGAAATAACTACAGAGTTTGTGAGGTTTATTTCATATTTGAGGAAAATTAGAGCTCGTGCTCAGGTGTATAGTTTTAAGCCGAATTTTAATATATCGAAATTGGTCTATTTACATGTAAAATATCAGTTTATGAACAGTGTGGCAAACACCTCATTTATCATGAATTTGTGTAAGAATTACAATGAAGTGTGCTTTTGGTGTAGAAGTGAACACTATTCAAAATATGTTTTCTTCATGAGAATCAACAAAAGTAAATTGGGCTTCGAGAGTAATATTTATTTCGAAAATCTGTGTAGCTCATGGATAGATTCCTTGCAAATTAGATGTATTTCTGGAATTATTGCAATAATTGTTTAAAACGAGGTTTGTTTCCTGAAGATGTCAATGGAGACTTAGCTTGGGGTTCCCTCGGTAAAAGACTTACAAATTTAAGTCTAATTCCTTAAGTTGTGTGCACAACTGCGATGACCAACCATGTTTTCATATCTTCCTCCGCAGTTCAAATATATGCTCTTTCATTTCAGGTTTGTGGCTTTCCGTTTCTTAGACTGGCTTGTGAACGAGAATCAAGAATTCATGAAATTTAATACGCTCTAATTTTCATGAATTTTAATAAATTGGTTTTAATAAATCGGTGGTGGGTGGTGGGTCGTGTTTGCTTGAAGATAAAAAAAAAGTATATTAGCTCCCTCAGTGCTCGGTCCAAATTTGCAATTGCCCGCTCACGAATTAATTTCCCCGAACTCCTCAGTTTTATGAAACGTTGAACAAAGGAAAACTGTCTCCCATTAACTATAAACATTTTTCCTTCTGGTCTGGCGAATAATTTTGGTAAACTTTAACGAAAGTGTTCGAAAGTATACGTTTAACATTGGCGTGCGCGTTTGCCGAGAATGATTTCATTAATTAATATAGAAAAGTGTGTTGAACTTGCTTGTTTGTTTCCCAGAACTCACGTTAATGGAATAACAACTTCGATATAACGATCTACGGCTTTTTGTCGGCATTTCAAGTAAAAGAAAAGAACAACTGATCAACTTTTGGAAAACACGAAAAAGTTGTGTCATGGCTGTTACCGAATTTTTGAGTCATTTTCCAGCAAACATGTCATGGGATTTTTGTCTTCATGTTTGGTCATGATTTATTTTATTAATATTGATTTCACGAAAGCTAAGGATCAGCCGACATGCATCCGCCTTGTAGCGACCGCGCGGTTGTTCGTTTGGTAGCGTGGGGGAATGCTCAAGTATGATTGCTTTAAAATAGCTGAAATGCACGTCTTTGCCAGAAGCCTTCGTCATGGCGGATACGCCGGTGAGTTGGATATTCTTAAATTAGAATTGTTGTTGAAAGTCAATGTACATGGGAAACCAGTTAATTGTAATCGAGTCCATCGTCGTCTGTTTGCAGGAAGGAAATCCACTGCTGCTGCTCTGCGAAGCGGCCGGCTCAATGGGTACATGTATTGAAATAAAGGATGGCCACGAGGTATTCGTCTCTTTTTGCATGCTAACTGCAGTGGTATTCATTTATTCCGACAGTATTAGTAACTTAAGTTCAACTCGTATTCAAGTATTAAAAAGACGCTTTCTTGCGATGAATCACTGAAATGAGCTTCGATCCGAGGCTTGTGAATTTCAGCCTCAGTACTTGCTTTAAAATATTCCGCTCAGATAACTCTGATAATGCCAGTCTTTGATGGTTCAAATTGCAATCGGATAGTCAGTGACCTGCGAATTGAACCAAAGACTTAGAGCGGTGATTATTTATTGAAACGAAATACCAATGTTACGAATTATTTGGACTTACATTTTCAAATGAATAGACTTTCCACGGTTTCTAATGCAATCTTGGTTGGGTTGGCAAACACGATAATGCCCAATTATTTGAGGAAGATAAACACTGATTTTTTTTTAATTACAAGGTAAAGATACCTAGCATAACATTTTATCGGTCAAATTTGAAAAGGATACAGCTGTGTTGGTAAGCGGCGAATCGCATTTTTAGTTGTTTATTCCGAGGGGACAGGAGCGTGCAACCCTCCTCCCAAAACCCCTACCCAATTTATGACCTGACCCTTAAATGGCGGCAAAATGGCTAAATTTGATACCCTAACAATGACCAAAACGGCTGAAAAACCATACCCTTTGGGGCCGAACATACCTATATAGCCTATATAAGGGAGTACCCCACCCACTGGTGTTCATTCAAGGTATGTAAATTTTCGTGTGAAGTTTCAGGCAGACAAATGAATTGCTCCTTTCCTTAATTGGCGTTTTTCTAGCAGGGTTAAGTTGGCCGGTTAAGTTCCTAAAATTTTTTACCAGTCAACGATTATCTTACGTGGTATCATGAGTTTTTGATTCATAAATATTTTGGAATTCAAATTTTCCGTGAAATATTTTACTATTAGATTCCCCACTTTTCCCATACATTTACTGTAATTTTCTCCGTGTTTGTTCCCAACTAAGTTGGCGTCAGAAACCGTGAAAAGTTCTATTCAAAGGAACGGACCATTTCAATTTTTTTCCTTTACTTGGTTTTTGTTTCCGTGTGAAGGAATCTTTATTGGAAACTATCTACCCCCGCCCTTCAAAAAGGTATAAAGACAATAGACTGCAAGGCTGATACTACGTGAAAAACGTTTCGAGACACCAACATGACAAGAACCGATAAAGGAGGATCGCAACTTGATATGGAACGGGTCATTTTGCAATTAATGTGCGTTGGCTCTTTGCCTGGCGTTACATATCTTCGCTACACAGTGCTGACGAGCCCCAATAAGGGCGAAACAGCTGTCCACTGTTGCGATCCTCCTTTATCGGTTCTTGTCATGTCGGTATCTCGAAACGTTTTTCACGTAGTATCAGCCTTGCAGTCTATTGTCTTTATACTTTTTTTGGGGCTGATCAGGTCTCTTGCAGATCCTACGTTGGCAGCGCTTATCGTATGCGGTCCCTTGCAGTTAGTCACCCCTTCAAAAAAGGCCTGCTCCCCTGCATGTGCGAATTTTAACTCACGTGTTTTCTGTTGAGACGAACATGTAAACCGTGTTACTGCGCCATTACATCTAAGTTAAAAAAATCGTCCTTAATATCGCCTTTTCAACAATGTTTCTGGTTTTGTGACGTTATGCCCCCACCCCCAACCCGCCCATTCGCAAAAGACCAAATCTACATAGAATTAATACTGAATTATTTTTTCTACGCTGCCAGACTCCAACAAGTGCCGAAAGCTCCCCAACGAAAGATAACAAGCGGCCGAAGAAAACACCTCGTCAACAAAGGTAAGGCAGCCTTTGTAAGTCAAAAAATGTTTTAGGCCTAACGCTCCACCACACCCAGTATCTCATGTTATTCCTGACCTTTGAAAAAGAAAAAGAAAACAAAACCAAACAACCAAACAAACAACAACAAAGAAAACAATAAAACCCGATTTTGTCCGATTCATCTTTACCACCAGGACATATGTCATACCCGCCCTAAAAGGGTCTTTCTTTGTACTTTCAGTTCAACTGCAAGAAAGAAGATAACTTTCTGTAAGGTGGACTCTGATTCCGATGTTCTGATTGAGGAGGACAATTTTGTTGAAGACTTCAAAAAATCGACTTCACTTCCAAGACCTAAACAAGTAAGCCTGATTTTATTTTACCAAAATAATGAATTGTATACAAAAGGGTTCAAGACTGTTTCTGGACGTATCGTTCTTAGTCCATCACACTCATTATTCTGTGATAGTAAACTGTAAATTTCTAGGATCCTTCTCACCTTCCCAAACTCTCGTTACAAATTCTTTTTTTTCCTCAGGAGAAAATTTCTTGTAACAAGCAAGAAGAGCCTGATACTGAATCTGACTCATACAGGTAAATTCCAAGTTGTTTGTCATGTTTCTTGTGTTTACTATTTAGGTCTAAAAAGTGGAGATCAAACAACCAATTTAATTTCAAAAATTCATCCTACAATAGACAAATGTTCAATCATCATTATCGTTTCTCAGAAGGTACTCTTAGCTGGCATCAAGTAGAGCGTCGTCTTGAAATTGCTAATGATTGCCTTCAGTATACATATGTGTCTGTGCTAAATGTTTTTTTATGTGACAATTTTTACATGAAAGGTGATAAAAAACCTGACTGTACTATTTAACTGTAGTGCCTACGAGGATGAGAGTGAATATACCACTGAATCAGAATGTCCTAAAGGAGGTGAAGAGTT
This sequence comes from Micromussa lordhowensis, assembly GCA_964020085.1. Classification (NCBI taxonomy): domain Eukaryota; kingdom Metazoa; phylum Cnidaria; class Anthozoa; order Scleractinia; family Lobophylliidae; genus Micromussa; species Micromussa lordhowensis. The sequence continues at coordinate 15,791,690 of OZ026604.1, forward strand.
CAATTGTGGTGCCCGCGTGGATGAGATTGAATATACTAATGAATCAGAATGTCCTAAAGGAGGTGAAGAGTTCAATTGTGGTGCCTGCGTGGATGAGATTGAATATACTAGTGAATTAGAATGTCCTAAAAGAGGCGAAGAGTTCAACTGTGGTGCTTACGTGGATGATAGTGAATATACCAGTGAATCAGAATGTCCTGAAGGAGGTCAAGATTTGTACACTGTTCAGCGCCAGAGGAAGATAATGCCTAGTACTTGGGAAGGCGTTGAAATAGAGAAAGTAAATCGTGTTCCTGAAGGTGGGATAGACGGTCTTAAGATCTACGAGTTAAACACCACCGCACCAACTTCCAATAATAAGCAAGAGCTTTTAAAGGATGGCAGGAAATGGAAGAAAGACAGCAGATCATTCTGGAAAGGTCATGGAGATGTGCGTTACTCAGACTGTCAAGGATCCCACAGATGTGAAAATTTATACTGTGAATATCGAACTGAATACGGTGTCATCAATACTACACAGTTCGAGAAGGGAAAAGATGGACGATTGAAATGCTGCATATGTGAAACACATGCAAACCACGTTCTCTGTCCGGCTAGAAGATATGTTGTGCCGAGGAAGAATAGTGTCAGAGTTAACCATTTTGGAACTCACACATGTGCTGTAGTGCCACTGTCACAAAGACAGAAAGAGACGGTAGAGAAAATCTTTCGAGAAAATCCAGACATGAAGCCCTCGCAGGTGCAAAGCACAGCCATTCTCCATGACATTAGGCAGAGAACACCGTGGGAGGAAGTGAAGAAGACAGCTAAGTCGTTTGGAGACAAGAAGTGGATTTCGAACCAGAAACAGAAGATCAAAAGCGAGACGCAGCCATATGGACACAACTTCGAAGCAGTGGCAACCTACAAACAATACTGTGACAAGAGGGATCCTTACTACATATACAAGATGAATGACAAGCGTGGAAATCCGGATAGACCTTCATTCGTCTTCAAAAGTAGCAAATTAGGAGCAAAATTTGCCTTAAACATGACTGAGGATGAAGATCATATTCTAAGTAAAGAATTCTATTGCTTCGATGGTAAAGTAAATCGTTGTAAAGGCCTAGTTACACTTACAGCTAGTGTGTACCACCCAATTCTCCGCAAGCAGGTGATTCTGGCAAGTATGGAATGTGAAAGCGAGAGCACTGAAACTGTTGCACTGTTTTGGTCACTGTTCAACGAGGTGCTGTCAAAAGTAATGGGGTACAAGGATTCATGTTCAATCCAAGGGGATGGTGCTCGGACATGGCAGGATCGAATCTGCAAGGGATTAAACAGGTTTTCGGCGACGACGCTCTCCAGAAAGTGAAAGGATGCGAGTTCCATTTCAAGCAGTGCAGAAACCGGCATGCTCGGACGTTGGGAAGTGAAGAAACAAGACACAAGTTTACGAAGCTTTGTGACGCCCTTCTTTCCACTGCAACGCCTCCTGCTTATTACTCAGCTAAGGAAGATTTATCCAAATTCATTGACGAAGCACCTGAAGAAAAGAAACATTTAATTAGCTGGATAAAGTGGTGGGATGACCGCCGAGCATTCATCTTTCCAGCATCTGCGCCGTGGGATGGTGCACCCAAGATGAACCAGGCAGAGGTTATACACGCCAGTTGGGCACATAGAGACCGAGAAAACATGACCCTCCTGGACGCTGCAGAATGTGACGTCCGTGATTGTGTTCTACTTGAAACAGAATATGAAGGTACCAAGCAAGGAAGCTCTCGGCCTGGAACTGGATCCAGTCTTATGCAGAGGCGAGCACGGGAACCGGCAATTCAGCAACGAAGGGCTGCCAGATTGGGCGAAGAGCTTTTGCGAGAAGATATCACTATTGCTGAACCAGAGCCTCAACGTCTGGGAAGAAAAGTTGATCCAGCTTGTAGTCATCGCGCAGACAAACCAAGAAAAAGAAATCCCTCTGGTACAAGTCGATTTCGTTCCGCTAGGTCTGCACACTTTTTGTCACGGCTTCAGAAAGCAGAACAAGATAAAGATTCCATCAAAGTCAGAAAAGTGCTTTCTCAGTCTGACGTATCATCTCGTTTTGAAGTTCAGGGCTCAGACGGTCAGAGGAGGTATGAAGTCGAAGTGTCTTAAGCTCCAAGTTGTACATGTGAGGATTACAAGAAGTTGAATGAGAAGGAACTTTGCAAACATGTTATATGGGTTTACCTTTACGTCTTAAAAGTTGATGAGGAAAGTCCCTTAATAAACCAGATAACTCTGTCTGAAGATTCTGTCAGACAGCTCCTGACGGAGTCTTTGCCAATTGCAAGCAGCAGCGTCGACAACAACTCCCCCTCTAACGATTTCAGGAGCCGAATGAAACGAGTCAAGTCTATCCTATCAAAGGACAAAAGGAAAGAACAGCAACTTTTGTGGTATTTGTTACACAAGGAAAGAAAACCAGGAAAAAATCCACACTGCAAGGCCTTAGGGTGCAAGAAAGAAGTTTTACCTGGGAATCTGTGTGTCTTTGTAAAAGGCCTAGAAGTCCCGTACCAACAGGCATTTGCTGTCCAGTCAAATTTCTACTTCTGTCCACAATTGGAGTGTGTGCAGCAGATTCCACAGTGGTCCAATCTGGCAATTCCTGACAAGGTTTCAATCAAGGGAGATGTTTCAGATGCCGAAATTGCAAGTGCCTTGCGAGATGGCCTTCCTCTGTCATTTGATGATTGAACTGAATAAATCAGGCATGCAGTTACATAACTAAAGGAACTTTGCGTTATTAATGTTGTGGTTCAATTTTATTTTTGGTTTAATTTCTGTTAAACCAGTTTAAATTTTTCAAACTGGTTCATATTTTTTAAACTGGGTTGAAATTTTCAAACCAGTTTAATTTTCAATTTTGAGCAGAATGTGAGCATGTGTCTTAATAATTTGGGTTAAGCACTCAAGTTAGTGATTAGGCCTAAGCACTTATTTAGAATGGTTAGCTTTGATGTTAGGCTGGGAACTTTGCATATGAGTAAGTGGTTTGGGTTGAGCTCTCAGGCTAGTGATTAGGCCTAAGCTCTTATTTGGAATTGATTAGCTTCTTAGTAATAAGGACAAAGTTCATGTATGAATAAATTAAAATGTATATGAGAGGGGCTTGGGGTGATGAACTGATAATTAAAACAAGTACGAGAGCTCTTGCATCCATTGCTTTCATGGTCAAGTGGTAATGACAGTGGGAAGCAGATCCAGAGGTTGGCGGTTCAAATCCCGGTGAGTACGAGATAAAAAGAAAAAAAGTGAAACCTACTGTTAATTAGTATTCAAGCTTAATGGGGATTTGGGGGAACGGGTAGAGTAGATGGGAGAATAAATCAGGAGAAACTCAGCGAGAAAAGGAGAGAATAGGTTAGAGGAATGTTAAGAGATATTTTCCCTTTTTATAGATAGTTGACAAAAAAAAAAACTGGTTTGAAAAATTCAACCCAGTTTGAAAAATATGAACCAGTTTGAAAAATTTAAAACTGGTTTAAAAAAAATTAAACCAAAAAAAAATCAAACCACAACATTAACATTGAAATTTGTATGACATGAAAACTGACATATATTGCTCATGACTGTGTCGGAAAAGGAACTTTCCATGTTGTCGTTGTTGCTTAACCAATTCAGTTATTGCAGACTCTAAGATAAGCCTTTTACCAGTGCAACATTTTGTTTCAGTACGCCGAATTGAAGTTGTTTTGTTTTGATAAACATGTCACTTGTTACGTTGGGTCAATTATGAACAAACATAATGTGCATCTCTTGGTTATTGTTATTAATGCAAATTAAGGTATTTTACCGCAGCCTATTATTCCCATAAAAAAATAAGACCAACTGCTAATAATGGCAATTCACAGAAAGAAGTTAAAAAAATTTTATCATTGACAGCAAAAACTTGAAATGTTAATCACGGTGTCTTTTTGATTTAAAACTAGGTGTTGCTTATGTTAATGAAAATGTATGTACGGATGGTCCAATCAGTTAAAATTGCTAAACAGTGGAGTACCAAGCATAAATTTACCATAAGTGAAATAAAAGCATGGTTAACATATATCATGTGAACAATTCAGCTTTTTTGAAATCATTCCCCCAAGAAACCCCACTCAAATTGTGTCATGATGCTAGTGCTAGTTACAACGATCATCCTTAGTCTCAAACTTACATCGGTACAAGTTCGAATACCAATAAAGAAACAGGTCATAGTTAATTTAAGAACTTATTTAATACGCTTATTACTTGTCATGCTTCAAGAACCGAACGAGTAGAAAACAGAACAACAAAGATGAAAAGTTAACAGAGTATTAACAACAATTCGCTCTCTAATAATATAGTAAGAATAAACACGAGACAAATCTGGCAGTAAATGGGACTATGGACACTGGGTGCTCCCTGGGATAGCAATGAGAGTGGGTGGTAGCGACACACCCTGATGAGGTAATTGGGTGGCTAGCGGACACACCCTGCGAGCAAAGTGGGGCGGTTAGCGGACTCGAACCCCAAAGCAGAAACACAAGTGGGGCGGTTAGCGGACACAAACCCCAAAGCAGAAACTCGGGCGGTTGGCGGACACACCCAGAGACAATGAATGAGGGTACAAACCCTTAGGCGGTTAGCGGACACACCAAGTGAATGAATGGGGTGATAGCACACTCACCCAGAGAAGGAAGCCCCCCAACCTAGCTACTCTTAGGTAGCTAAAAGAAGGTGGGTAAGGGACCCACCCAGCCTGACGCAGGCGATAGCTAAGTGGAAGGTGTGCACCCAGGCCAGTAGTCCAAGTTTATTAATAGGGAGGGTAGAGGAGGGAAAGGAAAAACTGTACACTTGCAACGGAAAACTAAGTGACGTGCCTAGCGTGCTACTAGTCCAAAGACTGGTGTAACATAACATGTTCGTGAGTACTGTTAATGGACCGGATATGCAACAGATGGTAAAAACTGATAGCATAGGGTAAGGATACAATAGCAATGGATAGGAACGATAATGTTGACACGAGCCTAATTGCTGATATAGATAAGAAAGCAACATAGCTGATAACGTCCATTGTTTATGATATCAAGTTCCTTGGCGTATTTGTAACGCACTTATGCAATAAAGAACTATCATCTCTGTGGCTGAGACACATTGATCGACAGTAATATAAAGCTCTTGTGGTTAACTATACTTTACAAGTAAAGTTTACACTTACCCAGAATCCTCAAATGCAACAACTAGTATGAAGGAAAATTTAAATATAAACTTAAGTTCGGCCTGGGGTGAATCTTTACAGACTACAGTATTCTTAGCATCCTTGTCAATTTTTGCGAACATTAGCAAGCCTACTTGTTTCCAAGATGGCGAACTAACTGGTCACGTGTCTCGTTTCACATTGCTTGGTTCCAGTCTATACCGAGTGTCCACGCGGCAAGACACCACTCCACATACAAGCTCCTTCTGAATTAAGTGCTCCAATTTCCCATAACAGACATTTACAGAGAAGTGACTGATCCTTATCAGCCAAAGAAAGGATGTCAGTCAAATCGTTTTGTAAGGTCTTGTCTGTTTCGAGAATTTCCAGTCGCTGATAAAAAAAAGTAAAATAAATAAAAGACACTCTTATTCTTCGGTCATTTCAACTTGAGTAAAAATAACAAACAAACTGCGGTTATAAACATAACGAGACAACGCATGTAAAAAATTTCATTTATGAACTTGACGTTTCGTATGTTAGAGCATACGTAACGTCAAGTTCATAAATGAAAGTTTTTACAACATGCGTTGTCTCATTATGTTTACAACCGCAGTTTGTTTGTTATTTTTAAAATAATAATAAAATGTGAACCACTGGCAGAATGTTAACGTAACATCTTTGGCACAATCCCTTAAGAGTCACTCAGTGTACACGCCAGAAAGAGATCGCGGACAAAACCGCTGTTGTGAGAGGGCATCGGAAACAGCGTAAAATGATGCATACATGACGTGTATATATGGGGGACCCACGACCACACATGGGGGACCCACGACCCACGACCCACGACCTACCAACCCACGACCCACCCACCCACGCCGATTAGACAATCTCTTTCCAGGTGCAGAAGGATTATTGGAGGTTCTTGAAGCTTGATATTACAATAATCATCGGAAAGGATGGGAAACTCTCAAGCAGAACTAAAGTTTGCTCTTATAACAAATAATTTATTGAAGGATTGAAATAACCTTTCTATGGCGCATGAGCAATATTTGCATGAAATCTTCAGTAATATATTACATCAATGCTCTTATTGTATTCATTTTCAATCTAATTTCTTTAAAGAAGTTTCCATTACACCATAAATTTTACACTAACAACAATAACCATTTTCAATCAGAAATTATTCAACTCCACTCTAGCTTGTCATTTTAAGTTACCTACAATAGCATACCCATCTGGTATAACCAAAGACAACTTTCAGTACTGGTCGAATGTAATCAGTTGACAGTCACTCGAAACTCGAAAACTTCAAGTATCGAGTCGAGCTGTTCGTGTTTCGGCTCAAGTAAACAAAGAACTGATCTACGTATCTATTTTTCGATGCTGTTGTTATTTCTACTTAACAATTAGATTATTCGCTCTCGATTTCTATCGCGCGATAGAAATCGAGAGCGAATAATCTAATTGTTTTAGTATAAATCTACTAGTCGTTTAAAACTTAATCTAAATCCTCTTCTCAATACTTCGAAAACGCCAAGAAACGGCCGTCATTTTGTTAACAAGTGCACACTGTTACGCTACTCACTATCTATCACAGAATAGATAGTGAGTAGCGTAGCCAATCAGAGAACGGCCTTCGTGATAGAACGCTAGTAGATTTATACTAATATGCCATAGAAAATTCAACCAATCAGAATACAGGAAAGCCGTCGTATACTCAACAGTACGGCACCCAACCTCCCCATCGTGCGCTGCGATGTTATTTCTGCCAAAATTGAGTAAGCGGTGACATTTCCAGTTTCTTTCAAGTACTATTTCAGTGAACCATGTCAAGCGGGTAAATTTTTTTCTCGTCCTTATTTGTGAGATCAAAACGCAGCAGCTAGGAAAATGAAGATTTCAACACGAAAACACTACTAACTGGTCAAGAAGTTAATGTTCCGGAAAGAAACCGAAAGAAAAGAAATGAATTTGGATGTCGGCAAGTTTGACAACTTTATTCAAGAACCATCTCGTTCAGAGGAAAAAAGTCTGACTGAATTTCCTCCTGCAGAATTAGATTACTAACTTT
>OZ026604.1:15803954-15826454 GCA_964020085.1 Micromussa lordhowensis
AGATAAGAAGAGGTAATATATTAATGAAATTGGAAAATACGAGGCTCTTAAACCGAAAAGGAAAGATTTTATATGGCAGCTGAGTTGGCAGAGTGACACACCAATATGTACAACCTTATGCATGTGTAACTCAACATTCCTTTCATACCCTAGGCCCTAGAGCAATTTTTAACAATTCTTCAAAAGCTGTTTTGCGTAGCTTTCTTAGTGTTCTTCCATCATCTAAAGAGGTTTGTTGCGCCAACAAAATTTGTGGTACCCAAACCCTCATGATATTTTTTTTGATCAGTGTTACACAGACACTGAAACAGCAAGCTAGTTCTTCGCAAACAAATTCTCAACAAATAATCAAATCACCCCAGAGAAGTTAGTTGAATTGTTAAAAAACCCATCTTCACCTTCAAAAATAAAAATCAACTTTGTTTAACAAGGGTGAGACACAACAGTGTTCAACTGATAAAAACGTACAAAACGTCCTTTCCAAATCGCTTTTCTGGCCTTAATTTTAGGCACACAGCCACACCCTTACCGTTACCCAGTAAAGACATACAGGGCACTTTTATGTACTCCTCTAACTAAGTATTTAGTTGTTCTTGTAATGTCAACACCTCACTAGAAATCACTACACCGCAGCACAACATTTTGAATACAGTCAGACACCGCCGGATTGGGTGTACAAGAAACAAATGCTGTAAGCAGGGCAAGCGTTGTTGAAATATCTGGAGTACCAAAAATGTTATAGCTTGAGTTTGCACAAACGTTCAATTTCTTCATTTTACATCAGGTTTAGAATTTCATTGTTCTTAGATGTAGCATGGTTGTACAACCGCATGGTGTATCTGACCATCTTAATATTAGAGGCAGCTCTATCTGACATTTAACAAGCAACAAATCTGACATACATCCATGGACACTAAAGAAGCTTCTCCTAAAGAATGCTTCTTCTGTGGAGAAACACCCACTCCATCACCTCGTGCACGTCTCGCAAGTAACTTCTTGACCTACAGAAATTCACGTAAAATAAAAACCTTATTACCAAGGATCATAAATAATCAATCTTGTTTTGATTATCTTAAAATACTGTAGATACCAACATAACCGTTCAAAAGTTATTGGGTGCATACAAGATCACCACCTGGTAAATCTATTTTAATAAAGCAATATAAATCCCAAAATAACTCATCGCAGGTCTCTGGGTACATTATTACAACATACATTTCAATCCAAATGAATCTCCAATAGAAGTTGGTGGCTTATTGCCAAAAGGATTTTATGATCGAGGGAATTTTTAAGGAGGTTTATTTTCGTGTCTGGTTGTTGGGAAGGGAAGGGGATATCATCAAAATTGTTCTGAAGAACCTCACCGCTTTAGCGTCTTTAGCTTTTTTGTTTCCTTCCGCTTCATACAGATATCGAACCTGCATAACCATGAACCCAGGGATCTATACAAACAAGCACAAACAGAAGTTTGTACAAAAAGCCTAATATAACATTTCATATGGTCAATCGACCATAACTGTACACCACATACAAACAAGTCAGTCCACACAAGATGGTCATAATAAGCAGGAGGAATGTAACTGTGAGTCTTTCTCCGGCCGGGTGAAATTACCAACGCATATGGGTATATCTTCATGTCACTTCCCAGTTATTCAAAACTTCACGATCGAAAAATAATCACATAAGAAAGTTATGGCTTTCCATAAACTTCTCCTTTCGGAAAGTTTCGCCTGGCGTTGCATTCGCCTTTGCCTTATATTGAATGTCGTTCGACTTTATGCCTTGGCTCTAGCTGGGATGCTGGAGGGCTCTCCTCGTCCGAATCTAGATTCGGTTCTATGTTGTACATTGCGAGGTTGTCGTCCGGTGGACGACCTTCTGGTGTTCTTGATGGCAATAGCGTTTCGTTGTCTGACATCGTTTTCTGTTTTTACTTTAAGTATATGGCCTAGCCGGAACGGCGGATTCGATTTTGTCGCTTTCCCGTTCCACAACCGTACAACCTAGTTGTACTTCAATATACCGCCGGGTTCGTTATGGCTTTCAAGAAGAGGGATAACCAGGACGAAAGTCTTCACTGATCGCATGTTTTGGCTCGCCAAAGCAAATATCGTGTAAATCATGCTTTTGCCAACACCTGTGGGTAGTAGCGCCAAGACTTTCCCACAGTGCCCAGATTATCCTCCGATATTTAGTGAATCCAGAGCTTTCTTTACGCTTCACTCTGCATTCTTTATTTTGCGAATCTGCACATAAACACTGACATTTGCCCCTTGGGATAGATGAAAGGTATCGATTTACATTTGATTGACGTTTCACTGCTATCAGCCAATCCGAAATTCGCATGCACTGGCGAACGCATAATTCCAAAAACCCCACGAATTAGGGCAGGCGGTAACTCGGCTCCTAACCAGTCCCCTCGCGGCGAAGCCGCTCGCGTTCACGGCTTCGCCACCAAAGCAAAAGCACTTGCACGCGAAATCCCGCCAGCTACGCAGGCCACTTTTCTTCATCAATAAATCAAAAGCTGCAGGTTGGCGAAGTGGTTTATTCAGTCGGGTAATCCGAAGTCGGCTTGAAGGTCTGCGGTTCCAATCCTTTTTAGTGCGACGTCCGTAGGACTATTGCGGTTAAAATACTGAGAAAAGGCAATCCAAGTAAGCGAAATGTTCCCGAAAACGTGGACTTCTTATGTGAATATTATTTTCGTCAGCTGGACACAACATGACGACATACTAAAACACGGTAACAGAAATTTGTTCAACTTTTCATTGTTAACTCCGTTTCATTGCTAAGGGCGCATATGCTTTATCTAATAAACCATTGACTGATGAACTCCCTTGCAAGGCAGGTGAGGCAAGTGGCCCTTTGAAGTTACTAAGAAAATGCCTCTTTCACACTCCCCATAGATTTCTTTGGTACCCATTGTGCTCTGGTCCGTTGGTAGTGCAAAGTTTACTTTTTTGATCGCAGCACCCAAAACAAACAAGGCTTTCTGGCGTGTGTCCTGGTTCTCTTCGTCAAAATTCTGTACTTAGAGCCAAAACACACCTATAACGAATTCGACATGGTAAGGAATATGCACCAAGAAGACTCGATCGATGGTGAAGAGGGCGATAATGACTCACAAGCAATGATATCGTCCTTCGGCTTCCAAGAAGGTTTGAATCACAGGTCTTTCTGAATACAGGTAAACCAAAACCGCACTACAGAACACCGTGGACACGTCAAAATGGACTTTCTCGTCTACGGTATGGAAATATCGCTAGTTCAACCGAAGATATCGTTTATTAAATTAACATTCACTTGTAGAGGAATTGTTTTGGTGTTATTTATTTATATAAATTTTTCAGCTGACTTTTGCTTTCTCAAGAAAATGGATATTGGACAACAACACGGATTTGGATAGCACAAATATACTTTTGCAGAATCGCTCGTTTTTCCTTCGAGCTACTAAAGGATGGTTTTCGTTTACAAAAGAAAATAAAAATCTTCCGGCAATAAAGGTTATGTAAAGATGAGACGATAAGGAAATTTGAAATAATTCGCAGAAGAAAAACAATTCTCGAGCGTGGAACCCCAACACATGATTTTTTTGACAAAGTTTCGGTTTAAAGGCATTGCCAAAGTTATCGATAGATGGAATTATAAACCCACCTTTATTGTACACCAAATAGCCTTTAATCTGGAAGCACTTGTTGGACTCCAAACACGAAAGATCAGTTCATCGCTTTGGCAGTCATTTTTATTTTTCACAAATCCTTTATGATCCTTTATGTAATGTATTGTCAACCGAGTCAGTATGTTGTCAACAGCAACGTAGACTAATCCACTGCGAACGCGTTCAGAGCAAAACGATTTGTTCTTAATAGACGATTCCCACAAGGCTAACAAGGAGCTTTCTTAAACAAATAATATAGACCACCTTTTACTTGGCACACAAGTTCCTGCTCCAACCCTAAGGCCACCCACTCTGTCTCAAGACTAGTTAATTAATTGATATCAATTAATTAACCAAACATTAAACTTAACTAACTTTACACCTCAGCGGTTTAGGGATTAAGTGGACAGCACCTCCCTAAACGTTGTGCTAAAAATATTGTTTGTAGATGGCTTGAAGTGACGACAAATCGTCATTCAAAACGCCCAAAATGGCATGAGAGTGTGTCTAGAATTTCACAATTTTCCGGGGAAGCAGGCCCTCAGGATCAACTATTGGTAAGGGCCACAAGGCTATTATAACACACCACAAGGCAAGGCAAATCACATTACTAAAACCATGTCTTTTTCACACCAATGACAACTAAAAAGTGTAACCTACCGTCCACAGAATAGCTTGGTACTTGATTAACATTCTTACAATGTTCACTGTGCCTTGAGCTTGCTTGATTTCTTGTAAAGATGGCTGTGACTTGGATGTGCAAAGGAAAAGATTTGGAGCCATAATCATAGCCACACTGTTCAAGCCCATCTTGTTTTCTTTTTCATGGGCTACCACTTGGCTCAAAAAGTGAACAAGAATCTGAAAAAAGGTTGTTATAGGGTGCATCAGCTTACTATGCCTGCACCCTCTGTTGACCATAAACCTACAATCGTGGACAAAAGTCCTTGGGACACTTATGTTATGTAACGAATTATCTGTGTTTTACGACTGAAGTTTGAAAAAAGCGCTGTTATCCTATAAGAAACGCGTTGCCGTCCCCCTCCCCACCCAATATAATCGGTTGAAAATCAGGTTAAATTGCAGGTACTAGTTTTCAACATTGTATGTGGGTTGGGGGCGACGTGAGGTAGCTGAAGTTGTATTCGCGTCTGGCGTGTAAATTTCTCCCAAGACTTTTGTCCATGATTGTAGTACATATAAGTTTAAAAAATGCATTCGTAAGTACACTGAAACCATAGACAATTCTATCTTCGAAAACTTTCAGGCTCAATTATTTTGCATGATTATCTCATTAGGAATAAATCCATCTGCAGCACGAGCAGCAGTACATAGACACTTTACCTTCAAACTGTCTCTATGAACTGCCGGCAACAGTAGAATTAAAAGATTCAATGCTTGAAGCTGCTGTTTTCTATCAGGTATACCTAGATGGAAGTAGTAACATAAAATACATGTAACATAACAAATGAATATTATTTGTGTCTTTCACAAGATAAAGAACTAGGAAAATGGCACTGATTAAGGTTACATGTACAGTTGAATCTTGATGACCCGAACCTTCACGGGAAATCAAGCGATGTTCGAGTTACCTGAAGTTTGAGTTATCATGAGATAGGAACAAATGGAGTTTGGAATATAACGTTCTTTTTCCTCTGTCCCCAAATGTGAAGAGTAGTTGAGTTGTAGTTGATTTCTTTCAAACATAGTCTGCCAAAAGACCTGACGCCTAAAAACCAGTCTTAAGAGTGAATGTCAGTAAAAATCAAAGAAAATTCTAAAAATGTGGACAGGTAAGTAACGGAAGGAAATAAAGCTAGTTTTTTTTTAATTTCCAATGTAACGGCAGAAATTCACGAAAAACGGTCATTGCACCGAAAGCTCAGATTTCACTTCGCTTTTCAGCTTCTTGCTACACAGACGTTAACTTCGCTGTGAAACGTTCTCAGCTTTAAATGTCTTTTGCTGTCTTCTTCGAACTAACATAAACAGTATCTGTACATTTAATATTTTAAGTTAGGTTAATGAAATGGTTTTTCTTGTTATTACCTAATACTGTATTTCTTTCTCTTTCCCTTTTTATTTTATTAATTAATTTCTTGTTCACCGGTCGAAATGAGTCAAATTTTAATAAGAACATCTTTGTTGCTGATGTGCGAAACCTTGCATTAATAAGAGAGGAATGCCCAGTTAACCTGCTGAACAAAGTAAAAAATGCCTCAGTGGTATATACATACGGGAACGATGAAAATTAATTTTATTAGAGATTAGAAGCTTTACGCCGTCGTTAGCCAGTGGGAGGCTATCATCTACATCTACATCTACATAATTAATTTGCAAAATCCTATAAGGACAAACAGCAAATTCTAGTGCAAGGTGCAAAGATAAAAATTAGCGAATATGTAAGTGTAGTTAAAGTAATAAATAATTAATGGCAAATAATTATGAACTAAATAGAAATTGGTAAAACTAAAATTTAAGCAGAGAGATAATTATTCACAGCCACTTTAAAGGTACTTGGAGAGGTCATATTTATGATATTTGGTGGTAAACTGTTCCAGTCATTCATTGTTGTTGGCCAGTAAACTACTCATCACGTGTTTGTTTCGGAATAAACTTCATTGGATCAAAGTTTCTAGTTTTCATTCACAGTTTTATGTTTCACATAAGGTGGTATATTGATTGCTGCTTGGCCATGTAATTTCTTGTACATTAAAGTTAGTCTGTTCACTTTCCTTCTGTGCTCCAATGTTGGCCAAGTAAGATGGTTTAATGCTTGGGTAACACATCCCTCCTGTCTTGAATATGTTTTAGTGGCAAAACGCGCAGCACGTCGCTGTACTTGTTCAAGACAGTTTTTTTTTGGTACATCCTGCAAGGGTCCCATGCAATACTTCCATACCAAGGAGGTGTATGGTTGTGCCTTAACTCTTTCTGGACACGAGTGGAGATTCCTTTTAATACAGCCCAGGGTCTTATTTGCTTTATTCTTCACATCCAGTATATGAGTTTTCCAGTTTAGCGTTTCCGAGATGGTAATGCCCAGATAAGGTTGTTTGACCTAGCATGGTGTAATGGTGTATAGTAGGTTTCTTGATCCTGTAAATCCGAAGAACATAACATTTAGAGAAGTGGAAGTTCATTTGCCATTCCTGTGCCCAGATAACAAGGCTGTCTAGGTCTCGTTGAAGATTAAGGGCATCACTTGCATCGTAGACAGGGCCATACAGGAGGGTATCATCAGCAAAAAGTTTCAGGTTGGATGAGATGTCGTTGCCGTTGTCATTGATGTAGAGTAAAGAGCAAAGGGGCCCAAGACTGTTCCTTGTGGGACTCCTGATTTTACACTTGATTTCTCACTATGTTCACCTTCAAGTTCCACTTGCTGAGTTCTGTTTAAGAGCCATGATTGCATCCAGTTTAGGTTGTGGCCACGGATGCCATAATATTCAAGTTTTAGAAGCAGACGCTTGTGCGCAACAGTGTCAAATGCCTTTGAGAAATCCAATATCAGAAGGTCGGTTTGGTGCCTGTAGTTACTTGAGCGTGCCAAGTGTTCTATGGTGTTAATGAGTTGTGTCTAACAGGAACGGTTACTCCTGAAGCCATGTTGATGATCGCCTAGCACATTATGTGCATCCAAGATGCGTCACGATGTGTCCAAACATAATATGTTCTAGTAGTTTACATGGAACAGATGTTAGAGAAAGAGGTCGATGATTATGCGCGTCCGTCCTTGAGCCTTGGGACCGACCCAGTGTTGATTGATTGTTGGAAAATAAAGCATTTGTAAGGTGAAATAGCTGATGCAACCTCTTTACGAACACGCATTGGAATCAAGTCTGGTCCTGTTGCTTTGGATAGATTGATTTTCTGGAGGAGTTTAGTAACACCATCAGTGTCTACTGTAACCTTTGACATGTCTGGGATATTACTGTAACCCAAAGTTGGTAAGATAGAGTTTTCATCGGTAAAGACGCTGTTGTGTAGATCGTTTTAACTGTCACGCAATAAAAAAATAAATCGAAAACTATCCAGTGGAAAAAGCTAAGAAATTGTGATGTCATAGAAGATAAAAAATAAGACACTTCTCCAAGTTTTAGCCCTGTGCGTTTCCCCAAACTTCAGATATTCGTCGAAATGTTTCGCAGAAATTTACAGAGCCCAGTATGAAAACGCCATGTTGGTACACCAATATGGCGGCCGGAAAATAGTGTAAACATCTGGAACTTACTTTGGCTTTCTAGGCGACTGATTATCAGTACTGAAAAACAAGTATTTACATAAGCACTTTTCCTAATGCTCTAGCTTCTAACAGGGCTCAAAATCGTGAGATAAGTTTATATTTTTCAACAAATTTGATCGTAGCCTTGTGTCACGCACCTCCATAACCCGGAAATTCAAAATGCTCTGGTTTCCAAACGAAGCACGCTATGAGCTGTAAACATATATAAATGTGTCGCTTATTATACCTGATGAGGATAAGAACTTTGGTGGATCCTTAGTTTTAGATTTTAGAAAGTGATGACGTCACGTTAAAACGATCTATTGTTTATTATGAATATCTGCCCTCTGTTTTGGTTTCCTTTCCGTCAGATTTAAGAATGGGGATTCCAGAAGCTTTAAGGTGGTTCGAAATAGTTTTCATTTTCCCGAGACAAGTTCACAAATTCTTTTCTAAATTATGATTGGTTCATCGTATCACTACGAAATTTGGCACAGAAATAAAAGACACATCATAGATTCATTACATGACATTCATTTCAGAAAACCTGTTACCATAGCAACCATATGACGCATTCAGTTGAGCCCCTAAAATCGAAATCTATTGTCTTTTTTAAAAAAATTGGTCGGTGAAATCTTCTCAAACTGCAATATTATATGTCACCGGAAATGACCTTCAAAATATTTCAGTTTAAAAAAAATCTGTAGGGTAGATTAAGAAAAAATCCTCTTTTTGACTATTGTTCTCTTATTTGTTTTCCTGCCTACAGAATTTTTTAAAAATCGGACTATGTATGCAGCCAATTGATCCTGGTTATCACCGAAAAAATGAAAAAAATCCACCGAGCGGAAGCGGAAATATGAGCGATTAAAGTTATAAAAACTCCAACATTTCGACACGACAAGATCAGCATTTGCGCATGTGCGTCAACTGCACGCGCGAGATTAGGCTTGTTGATTTCGCAGTTGGCAGTGTTTTGTACATGTGATGTTTTGTTCCACAAGATTCTAAAACAACTTACAATTGGGCGATTTTTACCTTTCTCGGGGACCAATATGTGTTTAAAACATCAGTTTTTATCAAAATACTCGATTATTTTTGCCAAAGTAGCCGGATGTTTTGTTCCTCGTGGCGTGGATCGACTTGATGCCGAATTTGCGAGATTATAACCCAGTTTGCGCGCGCTATAAAACTATTTCGAACCACCTTAATGTACTGCCAGAAACGTTTAGTTATGCTGGGTTTGGTGTTCTCACTAATGACGTCATCACCAATATCTAGAAGATTGTTGATGCAATTTTGGTGAGCTTTTCTCATTTCATTGTGTACCATTTTCCGCCGGCGACGATTTTTTAAATTTGCGCCAATCTTGTAAACTATCGCTATGTCTAGCAGCATTGTAACGTCGTTGTTTTTGGCGAATAAGACGTTTAATGCGTGAATTAAACCATGGAGTAGACTTTTTCTTGTTCAGGATCTTTTGGGGAATATTTTTCTTAATACATGTATATGAATTCCTTAATTGTTCCTGCAGACCTCCCACATCTGCACTTCTGTATAAGTAGACAGATCTTGGTGGATTTAAAGGGGGCTTGGTCTTAAAATTAATGTCACAAATCACTGCACTGTGGTCACTCATGCCTGGGACGACATATGTACCTTCAATAAGGTCTGGATGGGTCGTAAACACTAGGTCTAGTATGCTGTTATGACGGGTGGGTTCTTGTACTACTTGCGTGAGATTGAATTCATCCGCAATACGCAACATTTATTTTGCTAATCTCATTTGCATATTGTGGATTTCTTCTAATGAAACCATTCCTCCAATTTACTTCTGGTAGATTGAAATCACCTCCAAGTATGACATGTTTGCTGTTTAATCCATTGAGCTCTTCAAGGTTGTTCATGGAGAATTCAAGTTGTTCAATAGCCTCAATGGGGGATGTCGGCTGGCGATAAAATGCACCAAACGTGATATCACCCTTTTTATGTGAGATTTTGGTCCAGACAATCTCACAGTCAGCAGGTGACGACTGTTCTACTGAGATAATATCATTGTGAATAGCTATAAGGACTCCACCTTTTTCCCCAATGGCTCTGTCCTTACGGTTTGGAGGAGGATGAAGGAATTCATCAGGGAATATATCATTATTATTGATTTCTTCTTCAAGGCGTGTCTCACATCCTAGTATCACATCAGGTTTGTATGTCTCAATGACTTGATGGAGTTGTAATTGCTTATCGTGGCTTATGAGGCTACAAAAGTTAATGGTACATACCCGTATTTGATCGTGTTTGCGGGAACGTGGGAAATCTGGCACATGGTTAGGTGTTGTGTTGGAGCTTGTACGAGGTGGTCCATCAACGTATTCTTTGTCTTCGTGGAGTGGAGGAAAATTGAGGTCCAGGGAAGTTGTCAGTACTTATGGGAAAAAAACCTGTTTGAGTGCACAACAGCAGAGTATGAATTCAGAAGAGAACTAGAAGAGTTTGGCATGCCACACTTGTTACATCCCTATACGCAGCTTCGTAGGCGATACTGAGGGCCCGGGTTTAATTAACTGTATGTACCAGATAAATAAAAACGAGATGAGGAGCTTTATCATAGTCTTGCTTCTCCCGGAGTTGTGTTGAAACACATCGCTTTTGAGACCACTTGCTCGAGCTAAACCCGCATGTATTGGCTGTTTCGATGTAAATGTTATGTTGAAATCGCTTCCCACCGTTGAATTAAAATATTCAGGGTCTTCTCCGTGACGTTGTAATAAGTAACAGGCGAGTGTAAGGCCAATAAATAGGACGTTGAGTGGAGCCATAAATTTTCCATCCGTCATCTTCGCTGACTGCTGTTCCCACGAAAAGTTAATATCGATTACCAAACAAACAACGCACTTATCAAAGAAGAATCGGAGTGAGCTGGAGCGAAATTAGAGACAACGCCGAAAAGATGATGCCGCCCGAGTTCGTTCTTCAATACGGTGGGATTTGTGGCGTAAACGAACGTAGTTACGGTCATTTTCGCTCATGCAGTGAAACAAGGATATCAAAAGCCACCAAAAGTCCTTCAGATTGTCTTGTATTGAGACACGACGGAAGAATATTTCTGGCAAATGTGTGCGTTTCGTGAAACCGAGAAACTTCTTGGAAATGACAATCTCATTGATTAGGTCAGAAGCCCATGACCGGCTCCTGGTTAGGTTCAGATCTAAAAGTTGTTTCATGGCACTCAAGGATGTGGAAATTACCCACACGGCAAATGTGAATAAATTCATTTAAGTCCATGAATTTACTAGAAGATTCAGAACAGTTCGTCCCTGTGGAAAGATCAATGAAAGAAGTCGAGGTAAGCAAATACTTTAGGAATAATAAATAAATAATTTTAGTAGTGTTAATGGTCACACCCTCAGTGACTAACCAGAAGCAAGGTAGTCCAGTTCTAGCCCTCTCCATGTCACGCAACGTCAAGAGAGAAGGTCCCTCATCTGGCATTTCGTGACAGGACCAGAACTGGACTAGAAGCAACGACACAGGTACTTGCATATTAATAGCTGCTTCAATAATCTATAATGTACAATACTTTTTTAGTAATAACTCAGGAAGAGTTGTTCTCATTACAGTCAGTATAAATAAGCAGAAAGTTTCATTCTGCAATGTATATGCACCAAATAATCCATCGGAGCAATTAGAATTTATTCAAGAACTGAATAATTGTATCATTGACAAATCTGAATTGACAAACCTCATTGTTGGAGGTGATTGGAACTGCACATTAACAAAAAAGACAAAAAAGGTGGAACACCGTGGAAACCAACACAATTCAGGCATTTACTTTTCACGACAATGAAAATTTCTGATCTAATAGATATACAAAGAGCTCGCCACCCAAAATTGGATACTTACTCCTACGTATCCAAGGCCTTAAATGTTAAATCTAGATTGGATTTTATTTTAATTGCAAAGAATCTTTCAAAATTTGTCAAAAGCACCGGAATTAAGGCCTCAATAGCTCCGGATCATAAAACAGTTCATCTTTGTTTATCCTGGCTGAACAACTCCCCAAGGGGACCAGGATTTTGGAAGTTTAATAACACCCTATTGAAGGACGAAAATTACACAGGTGAAATCTGTGAATTAATTCCTCACATACGTGAGAAATACGAGTCTTTGAATGACAAAAGATTAATATGGGAATTAATTAAAATGGAAATTCGCGACCACACTGTGTCTTTCGCGAAAAGAAAAGCTAGAGCTGCTTTTAGGCGGGAAACTGAAATTTCTAAACAGCTAGAAGAGCTTCATTATAAGATATGTAACAGTGATAATTATCAAACATAGATGATATTTTAAATGAATACGAGAGCCTTAAAATCGAAATGCAAGCAATATACGAGAAAAAAAGGTGTGCGGCCATCTTTCGATCTAAATGCCGATGGGTGGAGAAAGGAGAGCGACCGACCAAATATTTCTTCAATTTAGAAAAACGAAATTATAACAGGAAAACAATCACCGAACTCCAAACAGACGATAACGAAATAGCAAAGGAAGAAGACAAAATTTTAGAAACAATAGAGAAATTTTACGAAGATTTATACAGATCCAAAATAACTGTGTCCCAACTGGTTTTTCACGAATTCATCGAGGATATCGAAATTCCAAAGCTTGATAACGAAGAAAAGAACGAACTGGAAGGGCTTTTCACTTTGGGCTCTTCACTTTGGGAAGGGCTCTTCACTTTGTAAGAAGGTGCTAGAAACATTCGAAGACAATAAATCTCCAGGCGAAGATGGATTTACCGCTGAGTTCTATAAACACTTCTTCGACCTAGTCGGAACGGATCCTATAAATAGTCTAAACCAAGCCTTTGAAGTTGGAGAACTCTCCATTTTGCAGCGAAGAGGCATTATTACTCTGATACCTAAGGAAGATTCCGATTTATTAGACCTACAGTACTGGAGACCTATAACTTTACTCAACATAGACTATAAGATCGCATCTAAGACTCTGGCTAAAAGAATAGAGAATGTACTTCCAAAATTAGTGCACTCCGATCAGACTGGATTTATGAAAGACCGTTGGAGGGAATATACGAGGGAGGGAATATACGATTGATATACGATGTAATGGAGTACACCATGGTGGAGAAAAAAGGGGGAATTTTGGTGTCATTGGATTTCAAAAAAGCTTTTGATACTTTGGAATGGAAATTTGTAAAGATGATATTAGAGCTTTTCAATTTCGGTGAGAATGTTAAGAAGTGGGTTAGAATCTTTTATGTTAGTCTTGAAAGCGCAGTAATGAATAATGGTTTTGCCACCAACTGATTTAAACCAACTAGGGGGTCAGGCAAGGCTGTCCGCTTTCCCCGTATCTCTTCATACTTTGGGCCGAAATATTATCGAACAGACTTCGTCAGACAGCAGAAATCAAAGGGATTAATTTATTTGGAAATGAGGTTAAAATAAGCCAATTCGCAGATGTGTAGAACACGCTCTTAACACGGTCAGTAGATTTGGTGCCATTTCTGGTTTAAAATTAAACGTGAAAAAGACTAAAGCCGTGTTCACACCAAATGTTAATTATATTCAACTGAATTTCGATTATGGTTCTATTCACATCTGCGAAAATTCAAATAAACTAGGCAGGGCAACCTCGCAATCTAAAGTTGAAAACAAAGTGGCGCCCTATCGAACAGCTGCCATGACATTCATCGCAATACTTGATTTGGAGGCCAGGAGAAAGGCAAAGGAAGCTTTGAAGGCTAAAAGAAGAAACATATGCCGTCTGAAACAGCAACAACGGACGAGACAAACCACCACGTGTCCGCCATTTTGTTCAATCACGCACTGTAATTACTTCAAACAACCCCCTTTGGGTTGTTTGAAGTAATTGTAATCCAATTATAATCAGGGACTGTAATTAGTTGATGTGAACCCATTTCATATTTAATTCGATTATAATTCGATCATAATCGAGGCCTAATGTGAACACGGCTTAAGGCGATATGGCTAGGAAAGTGGTCAACGAACAAAACCAAGCCATTACAATTAGAATGGCTACACTAACCTGTTAAAATCTTAGGGATATACTTCTCCTATGACTAGTTGTGCCTTGCGGCAAGTGCCAACGAGGGAAAATTGTTTTATGTCTCTGGAATGTGTGAAAGTTTGACAGACAGGTGCAATAATTTTACTGTAAATGAAAGTAGGAAAGGAAGAGTGTGAAATAACTCCGGTAGGAGGGCTGGTCTTGAAGGTATAATTTTCATGACGTTTTTATTTTGAAATGTAGAATGTTGAGGGAGAATGACTTAAGGTATCAGCACTGGCTAATATATGTCAGTTTTGAAAAATAAAATAAATATTCCTTTTGCATTTGTGCTATCTTTCATACCTTACATCGAAACATATAAAAATATCAAGTTTTTACGTATGGACACCCCACTGCACTTGGCTGGTTAATTGGACTGTAGTTAAAACTGTTATGCTTATATTGTCGCCAATATGTCAAAAAATTCATTACGTTCTACGCATGCAATGGCATCTTTAAAAATGTAACAGCTCAACTCCAAAAAACAATCAATTGCACATGAGAACTTTCCTGGAAAATCTAAGCAATGATTCCTGAAATGCATTTGCACAGGTGATCGGCCTGAACGACACAATGGCTCTGAAACTTCTTCAAGGAAACATTTCTGCAATTGGGGTTTGAGTGTTTGTGAACATTTATGGCAATTAGAATCCTTTGGTACTGCTGGATTTCCATTAACCATATGTGCTTCCTTATTTGTTATTATGTAAGGATTAAAACTGCCATTCGAAGCATAAGGAATTCTTCTCGACAAATATTTTCGTCTGTGATGAGAAATAAAAAATATATGCCGCCGAAAAGCGACAGTATAAAATAGGCATAGGTTGTACGATATAAATCTCTCTGGTTGAGAATTTACTGTAAAGCAAGAAAACGAAGGTTTGATTATCGAGCAACTGCTTCCATAAAGAATAAGTCACAGAAAAAGCACGCTGCAGTGAACATAAATCATGACAAAATGGTATGCTGAAAGTCAATTATCAGTATAAAAACAAGCTCAACTACATGTACTACAATGTATTGGACGCAGCGATCAAGCAATATTGGCTACCCCGTAAGTTGTCAGTGGTTTCAATTACGCAAAGCTTGCGTTCTAGGACAATTCTTTGTGCTCTAAATGTGTTATAGTAATCTGTTCAATTCTTTCATCTGAAGTCTTTGAAAACGTGTCAATCGACGAAAGAACGCACTGGTTAAAAACTGGCAAGCGAACACGCTGGTTCGAAACCCACAATTGAACACGCTGGTTCCCAAGCGAACACGCTAATCGACGAAAGAACGCACTGGTTCAAAACTGACAAGCGAACACGCTGGTTGAAGGTATAACCCTATTCCTTGATCAGTCGCTGCTTACAATTCAATTTACAAGTACATAAGGCAACTATTAAAAAGCCCTTTTAAAAACGAAATAGTAAGCTTTTACTCACCTCTCAAAGAGCTTCCCGACGGCAAACAACAGCCAGCAATTACAGCCAGCTGGGTGGAAACAACACATGCGAGACATCACGTCCTTACCCAAATATGGAATATTACTTACACCCAAATATGGTCAAAAAAGGTCCCTTACGCTGAGATGAGATATTTCCTGTGTATTCACGCACGGCACTATGATGTGCCAACTCGACGGCCGACCCTCTGGGTTCGGCCGCCTCGTTGGCAATGAGAACAAGAACAAGCACCTTAATTTTGATGTAAAATTTCAGATACAGACAAAGCTGGATTTATGGAAAGCAAGGAATTTGACCCTGTCTCGGGCTAACTCAAATAGTCTATGCAGCATCTAATGTCAATGTCCCGAATGAATCATACATACCATCAAAAATAGGTTATTCGGTTTTCTTTGGAACAACAAAAAGACAAAATTAAGAGAGGAAGTATTTATCAAGACTATGAAAAAGGCGGAATTCGTATGACTGATGTCGATATAATGATAAAGGCATTAAGACTTGCCTGGATCCCAAGACTTTTAAATTCCGACAGCCTTAATTGGAAATCAATACCAGATTATTTTTTTAGAAAACTTGGAGGATTAAATTTTCTGCTCAGATATAGCTACGATACAAAATATCTTGATCCTAAATTGCCAGACTTTTATAAGGATATTCTAACTTTCTTTCTGAATTTAAATCTCAGTACAAGTATGATCAGGGGCAGGAAATAATCCTGTTTAATAATAAAGCTATTTTAATCAGCCGGAAACCCTTCTTTATTCGGGAATGGTTTTCCAAAGGAATTATTTGTATTAAAGACTTACTCCACGAAAGTGGAAAACGTCTTTCCTTTCCACAGTTTCAAAGGAAATATTACTTTAGAACTCATTTCCTAAATTTTTATCAAGTAATAAATTCTATTCCGAAAGCATTAGTAATTAAGGCACGTATTCAAGACAAACCTCTTAAAGGAAATTATTTAGGAAATCATAACACTAAAACGAAGACAAAGGCAAAGGATTTCCACTGGCTACTAAATGAAGAGGTAAATAATTCGTTTCCTACCGGCCCGAAAAAAATGGAGCAATATTATGAATTTGAGTTCTACCGAATGGCGACACATCCTCAGCAAACGCCAAAATAGATCAATTACTCTCATACTCTCTCTGATTTTGTCACTAAATTAAACACAAAATATAACTTTAAAAATATAGATTAAAATTTATGTAATAGTTAAATATCTTAAAGAAGATGTTCCTTCAAGGCATCGCCCTAGTCTAATCATTTTATTTTACTTATTTAGTGTTCGATTCTTAAGGTATATCTCCTTACGTACGTGGTATAACTAATGATATTGGAACATTCAAATAGAACTGAACTAGAATTTTAAGTTGTTTAGCCTTGTAAGTAGTTTTGTAAGTGTATCATCATGTTGTTAATAATATTTGTATTATGGAATAAAGTAATAAAGCATAAAAAAAAAGCAACGACACAAATTTGAAGCGCGCAACGATTGCACCACTGTTGCACACAACATTTGGTTAATTATGTTTGGCCACCTTGTTGCAACATCCAACATCTTACGGGATATGTTTTTGAATTATTTCTTGTTAACTTTTTTGAACTGAAAAGCTTAGTAGGTGGTATAAACGATCCACAAGACTGTCATAAAATGTAGGTAGCACTGACTTTTTTAGAAGCGTAAACTACATATATCACTGGCTTAAAAATAGTAAATGAAATATCCATCATGCTTCAGTGCTAAATACCAAATTTGGTTTGCAAAAAGACAATTTGCATCACGAGTTTTTTCTCACCCCCACCCCAGGGTTGTGAATGCAATTCAACTCTTTATGAAACATCTCTTTTCCCACCCCGATCAATGATGCTGAATGCAAAGCTGGGATTTATGTACTGGACGAAGCTTCAAAGGAAGTAGATTGATAGCTGAATATCACACAATTTAAAAAGCAATAGAAAGTTGAGTTCTGGAGAAAGGTCCATCACCTTCTACAGACGTGACGCATCTGCCCAGTCCGTCACGTACTTACTGCGTTCTAGCAACGTGGAATGCAGCGTAAATTAATTGCTAATTAAATTAATT
The DNA here is from genome assembly GCA_964020085.1 of Micromussa lordhowensis. Lineage (NCBI taxonomy): Eukaryota > Metazoa > Cnidaria > Anthozoa > Scleractinia > Lobophylliidae > Micromussa > Micromussa lordhowensis. The sequence goes on from OZ026604.1 coordinate 15,821,462, forward strand.
GTTGTTATTTGAAAGAGCTGAACAGTGCGTTTTAGCCGTTCGGGATATCCTTGCTACTGCAGATTTGAATTGTTTAATGGGAGGAGATATCTAAACCCAAAGGGAATCTGAGAGCAACTGGCTGGAAAAATCCCGAAACAACCTCCGGTAAGCTGCAGAAAATACTTGACCTTCGCCACAGTTTGTCATTTCCATGAATTTTTTCGGCTTCTCGAAACACCCGCATCTTGCCAACACAAGGTACACCTTTTCTTTAAACGTCAGACAATTTCAAGGACTTGGTGTATCTGGTTTGTCTCTAGACGTCCCTAGCAACAAAATCTGATTCTTATGAAATAAGGGTTGTACATTTTCATTGAATTTGCATAATTTTTGAGTTTAGTTTTAATTAGAAAACTGTGTCTACTTAATCGGGGCTCACTTCGCTCGGAAAACACAAGAAATGAAAATAATCACTATATCTTGATTAAGGAAGAAGTAATGTGTACTCTTAAAGTTGAGATCGTTTCACAGCGATATAAAAGTCTGTGTAGCAAGAGGCTGAAAAGTTTAAAATTTCTGATTATCGCGAAGTGAAATCTGAACTTCGGGACGATGACCGTTTTTCGCGAATTTCTGTTATATTGGATGTTTTAAAAAAACTAGCTTTTCTGTGCATTTCCTTCACTTACTTACCTAGGCCTTCAAGCTAGCAAAGTATGAGCAAAATCGATTTTTCGACCGTGGCCACGATTTCTTTGATTTTTAGTGGCAATTACTCTTAATCTATCTCCAATGATTCTAGAGACCTTCACTCATTAGACTTATACAAATGGGATTTGAATCATCTTATAAATTTATAACAAACATGAGAGAGGTTCAAGTTATCAGGGGTTCAAGTTAAGGAGCAAATCTAGAAGAAGTCAGTTTTGATTCGAGTTACCAGGAGGCAACTGTATATCAAATCTACAATTAAAATTAAGATTTCAGTTTTGTTCCAGAATGATGAATTAATTTTGACTAAGCAAAGAACGAAGGCTAATGAAAAATTAATATTATATTTTACTTTTTCAAAGCCTGTTCAGGACCCTTATTGCCCCCAAAACTTGCCCAGCTTAAATATGTAATGACAGCATTTAATTCAAAAGGAAAATACAAAATATTAGCTGTCGTAGTTCGCATTCTCCAAAGTGAACAGATCTTGACCATTACACATTGTTTTCTTGAAAGGGACAGCTAAGAAAGATACAAAGATTTACAGCGCAAGTGGCTAGTATCCTTTAGTGACATTGTTGATGTTGCTGACATTGTTGTTTGCTTAAGCTCCCAGTTTGGGAGTGTAAGCAAACCACGATGGCAACGGCAAATGAGAACGTCACCAAACAGAGGTTTAATGAACAAAATAATGGCTATGTAGCTGCACTTGAAATCTTTGTACATTTTGCAGCCATTTTCTAAAAAAAACCTGCTAATTCTCATTTAACGCTAACAACCACTGGGTGCCTAGCTTTGCTAGCCTCTATGGTCATTCCAAGAAGCCGCAGTAAAAGGTAAAGGTAAAGTCTGCATACGAGCCTAGTGGCTCATCAGGTCGGAGCCTATCCCGGTTTCAGTAGCATGAAGCGACTAGGAATATTTCTACTCCCCCCTGGATAAGATGCTAGTCCATCGCAGGGTTACCCCCAGCATTCAATTTGCCGGTACCCATTTATACACCTGGGTGGAGAGAGGCACCGTGAGAGTAACGTGTCTTGCCCAAGAACACAATACAATGTCCCTGGCCGGGGCTCGAACCCGGACCGCTCGATCCGGAGTTGAGCGCACTAACCATGAGGCCACCGCGCCTCCAAGAAGCCAGTACTCTAATCTAATTCATATTTCACAAATAATCTAATTGTAAAGGCAAGAAAAAGTAGACGGAAAGGTTGTTGCTGCTGTCAGATGACTAAGTTCTGCTCTTTGGGAGAAAGCGATCTATGACAGCTAATTGTCTTATGTTCTTTTTGGAATTGATAGCTGGCAATGCACATTTAGTTTCAGCATGATTTCAAACTGATTGCGTACTGAATAGATCTAGATAACTGCAAAATTTGAAGGTTAAATTATTTGTGGCAGCATGGTAGCTAGACAAAAAATAACTTGACCACTCACTTTCTACAGATGCAAATGTTGGTTGATATTCTTGTGTTAAAAGAGGAAAAGGAAGTTCTCTGTCAATGAATTTCAAAACAAAAGAACATTATTAGCCTGAGAGGAAGCTCTCTGCTACTCCGAGAGCTGACCAGAGAGCTTGCTCGGAGGACAGATCAGTCTAGAGCCTCTTTTATTTAGTTTGTCACTTGTAACAGAACTAAATTGTGGAAAATTACTCCTTTTTCTTTACTAAGACCAACAGGTTATTCTGATAGGACTTCTGGGAATTGCCTGTTTCAGGGCGTCCTGCTGCGGGCAGTACGATTTCGACAAGAGATGAAAATGGAGGTTTGAGTGAAGTTCTCTACTTTCCTGCACATATTTTCCCCAAATGTTTTTGCTCTCACCGTGTTTTGCACCGTTCCCCATTCTGGAAGAGATTATTTTCATAGTGGCAATGTTCATCAATCCAATCTTTTTTATGAAATGTAACATGGCAAATATTTCAAACAGTTTTTTGGGAGACGAGTACACATCGAATCACTTTATGATCACACTTGGTTCAGGGCTTTTCATAGCGGAGCCCCATACCTTAAGAAAATTTGGTAACCCATCGATCTAAAAAAATTGGTTGTCATGTGACTGTCCGTACGTCCGTACACCAAGCCCCATACCTTTAAAAATAAGAGAGTAGCACCGTTACCATAGGTAAATCTTTGATGTCACGGTAACGAGTACTGCAATCTGATTGGTTCTTAGTACGATCCGGATTTTCCAATCTTTGATCACGGTCACGGTAACGGTGGGGAACAGCGCGGGTGAAATTGTCATGTTCAGCTAGGTTTCGTGAATGAAATACCGGCAATCTTCAACCTTTGCCCTTTTAACACTTCCATCGACGATCAATCAACGCAAGTTTATCTCTATTCACTTTTAAATGGCAATGAAAGCCACTGTAAGTAAATTCAATTTAGTGTTTTGAAAATGAGAGTTTGTTTGGTTGTTTGTAGCTCGGCGCTGTAATGGCGCGTAATCCTGTGTTTCTCTCGGCGCACAATTTTAAGCAAACCAAAAGTCAATTGCAGTCGAGTTTATCTCTCTGATACGAATTTCCTCGCTTTCTGCTACTCAATTTACTATTTCTGGTTCTTTTTTCAAACGACTGCAGCCAAACTGAAAACTCCATTAGGTTTTTGAGAGAAAAAGATGCACAGTGCCACACTTTTTTTTGCCTTCTTCTTGTTTTCTTTTTCTATCTCTGCCTGCCAGTCACCCGTTCAAGAGTTTCTACCTAAATGTCAAAGAAAGTGGACATTTATAACTAAATTTGTCCACAAAAGAGGGGTCAAGTTTCTCATCAATTTTGAGAGGCCCACTTCATTCCACATTGCTTTTTAAGACTTTTTATCACTTTATCAGTAGATACATGTATAGCATGGCATGAAACGTTTGGACGTTACTAGTAGTAAAAGAACATGCTCCCTCAGTGCTAGTTTTCGGCAGTTCAATGAACAAAATAAACAGAATGTGTCCTCATAGTCGAATCCCACCTACAAGTATAAACTCTCAGAGGAAACTTTTACTGAAAACCTTTCACTGAAAACCAATTTTGTGCCTAACATGAATAGGAAATTTCCAGGTTCCCTTTCACCTCAGCCTCAAAACGAGTTCATGTGCAAAACGTTTCATATGAAAACGAGTTTTATTTGAATGAAAATGAAGTGCAGATGGAACATATTTTCATTTGAACGGTTTTACACGAAGGCCCATTTTCACACAGAGGGAAGGGGCAACTTAGAAAAAGCCCAATTCACTTCACCAAGCTAATACGATGAAACCTCCCTACTTATGTAGTGAGATTTCATGCTAAAGCTGGGCATAACTGACTAACGTTTAATTTCTGAAAAAAAATCATTGACCTTCTGCAGCAGTAGTGAAGCCTGCCATAGTAAGGATTATTTTGCTTTACTACCTAATTCTAATGGTGCAAGTGTAAATGAATAAAAGTAGCGTATTTTTGTTTACCGTAAAAATTGTTTAAGCAGGGTTGCACAGTCATGTGCTCTTCTGTCATCCCACACAAACCATCCTTCATTAAATTTCTCTTCTACTTCTTCTCTTATAGCCTGGGAGAAATTGAATGAATGATCAAACACTTTAAGTGGAACATCTTCAAATAAAAAGACACAGGAAACCTTAAGGCTCATGCTCTGCAAAAGCAGGGAGAAACAATTTTGTCAGTATATCTTTTAAGCTGAAAATGCTGCTAGAAATCCGTTTTCTACAAGGAGCCTTCAAAGCAAGACATCCTTGATGTTAATCACAAAATGATCTTGTACAACAGACCATTTCTTGGTATATTCAACAAGGTAACAAGGCAAAAGCTCCGGAAAGGAGGTTGCAGTTGTAATTGAGAACAATGCAGTTCATTTGGACCTTAACTTCTGTATAAAACAAAAACAGCAATGGTGGATTTTCTACCTTAACCCTTCCAGCATTTCCAGGAACTCTCAAAATACCCTCTTCCTTCAAACCTGAAAAAAAGAAGGTAAAGAAAAACACATTTAAGCATTTGCCATATCACATGTCTGACCTAGTAAAATGTCATATAGCTGATATATTAAATGCACATGTAGTATTGGCAAAACATCATCATCAAAATCTTATTTAAAAATATGCACCAGGTAATCAAGAATGGATAAAGATCCAGCAATCATCCCAACGAAATGAGATGATGGGATCACTGCATTGAAAAACAGATCTTTTCCTGCAAAATTTCATAGTAAACTGAGTATCGCATGGCCAGGAGAGCATACATTTTTGCTGCTTGTTTCACAAGCACAAAAAAAAAAATGTCTGCAAAACCAAGCAAGATCTTGAT
>OZ026604.1:15838954-15841454 GCA_964020085.1 Micromussa lordhowensis
GGAAGGTAGGTCTAGTGTGATTCAGGGTAGATACTAAAATAATTTATTATGCATTTCCTGTCATTTAATTGACACTGTTAAACTGATATTGTTGCAATAACTCTTGTCATTTTAGTTTTAAATATTATCATAGTAAATGAGCTTGTGAAAACAACTCTGCTTTTTAAAAACATGTTTCGACAGAAACGTCTGTCATTCTCAGTTTAAATCAGTACAAAGTACAGAGTTGAATATATAGTATGAACCAAAATGCTAATTAACTGTAAGAACAAAAGCAAACTTTCTTTGTAATATTTTACATTGTCATGTTTCCTTTTGTTCTTACAGTACATAAGCATTTTGGTTCACACTATATATTCAACTCTGTACTTTGTACTGATTTAAGCCGAAGATGACAGAAGTTTCTGTCAAAGTATGTTTTTAAAAAGCGTTGTTTCTAAAAATATTGAGATGGTAGATAGATGTAATAAAAAAAAATATTGATATTCTGGATATCTTCTGTAGGTTTCAGTTCTTGATGGAATTTCTTGACTATCTAAGAAGATGGAAGGAGAGCACTGAGAATAGACCTGGAAACTACAGCCAAAATGCAAGAGCACGCATGTTCCTCTCCTGGCAGACCTATGAAGGCTTCCAGCTAACCGTACAATCTACCATTGAGTCCACAAAGTTCCTTCTTGGAGAGGGCATGGACTATGTTCTGACAGAACGCTTCTGTCAGGATCCTGTAGAAGAGTTCTTTGGAAAGCAGCGACAGTTAGGTAGACGAAGTGACAACCCAGACATTAATCAGTTTGGTTACAATAGCAATGCTATTAGAATTGAGAGGTCAATTTCATGTCAAAGTGGAAACACTAGAGGTAGGAAGGACAGAAAGAGATCATGGGTGCATGTAACAGATGAGAAATTGCCAAGCCGGAAAAAGCCCAAAACATAGTTAACTATGCCCATACTTAATACACCTTATTCCAAAATGGCCGCCATTTCAGTGTTCTTTTGTTTACTTGCAAATTAGCCCTTGTTGCCTCATTCTTAAACTCGAAATTCAAAAGAATATTTTCCTTTAAATGAGGCAAAACAGGCTAATTTGCAAGTAAACAAAAGAATACTGAAATGGCAGCCATTTTGGATTAAGGTGTATTAAGGTTTAATATTGTAGTGGATTTCACAAGCTGAAGAAATAAGGTAAAGTTCATTTAACATGACAAGGGGGGGATGAAGGTATTGAAACTCGAAGCTTGAAATTTTAGCAGCCCTCTCGCTAGCGGTTCCTTTTTTAGGTGCCCCCCCTCCTGTTGGTTTTGAAGTATACAAGTTTTCGGAGCCCCCCCCTCCATTTTGTCAGAGCCCCCCTTTCAGGAGCCTAAAGATTTTCGGAGCCCCTCCTCAATATCTTCATCCCCCCCCCCTTGTCATAACAAATGAACTTTCCATAAAGAATATTGATTTTTAAATTACAAATTAGAGGGCAAATAAAGTGATTGCAGTAAGTTCTGCTAAGCTTTTCACAAAGTTAAATAACAAAAAAGTGGCAGTCTGAGAATTCTGAACCGTTTTCCTGATATGTAAAGCAAGCGATGACATTTCCCAGACACTAAACTGTTTCGCAAGAATGACTTTGGTTTTATAGGCAATGGTCTATACATGTATATCAATGGCTGTTATTATGGTTGAGCCCACAGTGAGATATTTTGTTTTCAGAATCATATGACTAAGGCCATTGGGTCACAATCCTGGTTGTCTCATGTGATTTGAACCATAAGAACTGCTATTGAATGTAATCATAGAATACATGTACTAGCATTAATTTGAAAACCTTGGGCTAGTTTTGCAATAGTAGTTGCAAGCTAATGTTAGTCGTTTATATAATGCAATAATAACACAGTCAACAAAGAACAGATGGGGTTTTTGCATTTTTGCCATTTGTATATTATCATATTTGTCAAATAATATATTACAGTTTTGCCCAGTAAAAATGGCCTCGCACACTATTGCAGTACACTATTGTCTTACAGTAATATTGAAGTGAAACATTGTTTTGTAAAAACTTAAAGCACTGTAATAAAATGCTTGAACTAACCACCACACGATTTTCAGAGTCTTGCTTTTTGATCAATATTACATTGAGTTATATATGTACCTTTATTATTCATTAAAATATTTCCCCATAATTCACCATAACCAGCTGCTGTTTACCAAATTTGGAAAGAATCGTCACCATATTGACCGAGAAAACCTAGGGACGAGACTGTGCTACATGTATTTTTGGTGAGCAGAAAAACAACGAGCGAATAACAAAACTCCTTTAAGAACAGGGAAATATTTTGAATGAATAATAAAGCAATTACTGAATTCGGCTTTTGTTAGGTATGAAGAATTCACCAGATCTTGGAGGGTGATATCCACCTCGGCCTTCGGTCTCTGTGGTTAACACCCTCCTTGATATGCAGAGTTCTTCATATCCTACTCAGCCTCATTCAATAATTGCTAATTAACTGTA
>OZ026604.1:15846454-15861454 GCA_964020085.1 Micromussa lordhowensis
ATAACAGGTTACCATAGCAACAATATGACCTGCTAAAAACACCCTTAATTTTAGCTTTAAGCCTTCAAAAACGGGCCTGGTGACCCCTATTTTTTATTATTGAATTAAAATAAGCATGATAAGATGCAACGTTTTTGCAAAGTTTAAAAAAAATTATGTGGAGTGGATTCAGAGCAACCTTAAATTTTCGAAGTTTTAAAGTGGCTCTGAACCCCCTCCACAGAATATTGTGCAAAAAGTTGCATCTTATCATGCTTATCGTAATCTGATAATAAAAAATAGGGGTCACCGAGCTAAAATTAAGGGTGTGTTTAGCAGGTCATATTGTTGCTATGTAAGCAACAAATTTGACAGCACATGTTCGCCAAGATGTGACACTTATTTTAATGCCATGACTTTGGCATGAACCGTGCTTATAATGACCCATCCAAGTCTACCTCTTGGACAGTGCTGGAAACTGTTTCGAGCCACCTTAACATGGCTGTTTATACATAAACCACTCAAGTTAGTTTTTATGATATCATAACATTATAGGATGTCAGGAGGCTGCTACAGTACGTCGACCCAAAAGTGTTGTTCCCACTAAGGCATCTCCAAGTAAACACTGCACGAGTACCATATGTAACATAATATCAAGTAACACAGAAGTACACTGCCATATAGGTACATATTTGTAAATACATATGAGAAACATATTAGTAACAAACTGTACAAACAAACAACAAGTAACATATCACCATGTATCAACAAACAAGTAACATGTCACCAAAACATAAGGACAAAGGTACATACATGTACTTATATTTAAGCAATTAACCACTCTTTCTATAGACGTATTCGGCTAACATGTTTACATCCTTGTTGCCACCCAATTCAGATCACGCGATGATTCATTTGGAAGGATACAATTGTTCTGTTTGCACATACCCTCATGCACGCAGTTACGCATAGCAAATTGCACAATTCGCTACTTGCACATATCCATAATCCTTTGCGTTTTGGGTGGGTAACCAGTAGAAGAAATGTATGGTATCATGACAAAAATTAGTTCGGTGAGCTCGCAAAACCAGCTACTAATGCTTAAAAATGCACCAGAATTTACAAAAATCATGATAGGAGAAATTTGTACTAGTTTATAACTAAATGTAGAGAAATTTTTTTTTTTGTCCATACATCGTCTTGTAATTTTACAGACGATGTACGGACAAAAAAAAATTTCTCTACATTTAGTTATAAACTAGTACAAATTTCTCCTATCATGATTTTGGTAAGTTCTGGTGCATTTTTAAGCATTAGTAGCTGGTTTTGCGAGCTCACCGAACTAAGTTTTGTCATGATACCATACATTTCTTCTACTGGTTACCCCCCAAAAACGCAAGGGATTATGGGTCATGTGCAAGTAGCGAATTGTAACCTCCCAAATGAATCATCACGTGATCTGAATTGGGTGGCAACAAGGATGTAAACACGTTAGCCGAATACGTCTATGGGTTTACCGGTGGGTTTATTCCGTCAGTACACCCAAAGAAAGGGTGGTCTATTACTTTTATAAAACAACTATGGAAATGTACATTTGTCAAGGAGAGGAAAAATAATAGTACTTTTGTGACCAAGCTTCTTGTTCTCAACAAGTTCTTGACATGACATGGGCAAACAAATAATAGTGAGTGAAAGAATAAAATTTATGTACTACCAAAACTTTAGGCTTAATGTTAACTTGAAAGAAATATTTTCAATGCCTTTTTGACAACCCAAATCAGTCTAGCCAAGCTGTAGTCAGAACTGTGTCCTTCAAAGACCGTGGAGCACTGAAAGCGCTTAAAAAATTCTTCTGAATAATAATAATAATAATAATAATAAATTAATAATAATAATAATAATAATAATAATAATAATAATTTTTAATAATAAATACAAAACTTTATTCATAGATTAAAAAAATAGACTATTTACAGATTCAAGAATATGAATATTAAAATATATACCCTATTGTACATTCTTCTTGTGTATGAAAGAGAATCTAAAGACTACTAATAACAATATTATAAAAAGCATCAAAAAGTTAATAAAGAAATAAAAACTATCTAAAAATAATAGTTCAATAATAATAATAATAATAATAACCTTTATTTAAAGAGGGTAACACCTATTACTATAAAAGTATTCTCCCTAGTGGCCCTCTAAAAACAAAAATATTGAATAAAAATTACAACAATTAAGATAAAAGCCTATAGATAAGTAAAAAGGAGAATCTATGTACATGTACAAAGATATAAACTATAATATAAAAAAATTTAAAAATCAGAAAAGCTTTTTAACTTTAAAATTATCTACTGTATAAATTAATCAGAGTAGTTTTCATCAAGTTAAAAGAGGCCATTGGATTTAAGTTAAGAGCATTGAAGTCTTTTATGGTAGAATAGAAAAATGTTCTCCTCATTGCGTTAACCTGTAAGTATGTAAAATACAATTTTATTTTTATCTTTATTATCAATACTATTTCGTCTATTTATTTTGTCTTTTATTTCACAGAGAAATTTGGTACACAGCTACTCTTGTAAATCCAAGGTGAAATAAAGGTGATGTATGTATATTTTTTTGCATGTATATTTAAATGTATATCACAACCAAATTCTGGTCCTGTTTTTCCTTATAAATCTCTATGTATATTTTGAATGAAAAGATATTGGTGTTATCGATATCTCAGGCAGTGAAAGCCCAAACTGGTTATTAGGTTTTCGCTGGTCAGACTGAATTCTTTAGTTCTCACATATAAAGTGCCGAGTATTCGGAAACCTTGTATTTACTGGTGCAATAAGCAATATTATCAAATGACCCATACGGCCCCGCGCGCAATTTCCTTGCAAAACAATAAGAGAAAAGGTTCCGTATGAGGGCCGTACGCGTCAAAGTGATAGGGCCGGAAAAACACGTACAGCCCTACTAGAAACGAGTGCGGCAAAATCGATGCGTGTTAATGGCAAAATCAATATTTTGTTGCTGCTATAGAGTATACAATGAGTCATGAAAGTGAACATTCTGACAGCGAATTTTACTTGTCCCATGCAGAACTACTTCAGTCGCCAACTCACTCCAAAAGCAAAGAAAGAAATTTAACACTCCTCGCAAATGAAGAAGCTCACAACTTTCTCAGAAACCGGCAACAAGCAAACAAGTGCTAAAGGAAACACCTTTTCTGGATAACCTGTCCAATAATTAACCTTTCAAATAAGCAAACAGTCGGCGAAACTTCTTTCCTTCAAAGGCATCAAAGAATTCATCGTGGGTCAAAAGAAAGAAAACCGAAGAAGTAAACAATTGAAAGTACGATATACTGTAAATGTTTTCTTCGAGTTTCAGAGTTTCTGGGAGAAGTTGGTTGAACCAGAAAAATCACAAACATATCTTGTGTGCAGTAGGATAAACTGCTCTGTAGTTTCTACATCAGTGTTATTTGAAGAGACAAAACTGAATGGGAATACAAGTTCATTACCGCATGGTTTATATAGATAAATATAAAAACTCGCTTGTGTTTAACCGTGTAATTTCCACTACACCAGCAAAGTCAGCAAACCCAGGCACTGTTTGCAGGAGCCAGCATGTGTCATAAACATTCAGTTGCCCGGTTGTCCCTTGTTTTAGAGAATCCAAGAGGTCGACAAATAGCTTGAAACGACGCCAACATTTTCGTGAGTCTTCAGATGAAGATTTGTAAACAATTTCAGTGAAGCGTAAGTTTTTGATGGCTTGACATATTTTTGACAGCTTTATGTCAACTTTCAGTTGGCTTTTTAGCATGAACAAAAATGAGAACGTGAATTGTGTTTTTCGATGAATTGTGAGTTTCTTGTTCGACGCAAAGAATGACAAAGTTTTGTTGTAGAAACTTTCATGTAATTGTTCCGCGCGCGCAGCCATCTGATCTTATTATGTAATCGCGTCCTATTTAGGCTCGAACAGAATTTTCAAAGTTTTCAACAGTAAGTGGTCATATGATAAAATGCTTATTGACTGAGTAAGGTTGGGCCAGACGGGAAAATATTTGGCTCTCGGTCAGGACGTACGGACCTCGGTGCGCTCGGTCAGGACGCCCTGACCTCGAGCCAAATATTTTCCCGTCCGGCCCTCCCACTATTAGGCTTTTGACCAATGAAAGTGTAAAAATTAGTACCTCAGTAGTCTTTTAAACACAAGACATGTTGTGTACCTATTATTAACATACAGGCATATACAAAAACAATTACGAGTAAGCTTCACATATAAAATGACAATTTTGAGTTTCACAAACATGTAATGGCAGAAACATCCGCCACCTTCTCAAATCGATTATAAATAACTGCAATGTTGTATGTACATGCTAATGAGCTGGTATACAAAATAAAAAAAAAAACCGTGCAGGTTACAAAGATAGACTTAAATTAAGGTGTTGTAGTTGTTGTGCAGCGCCTGATGGAAAGATTGGGTGTAATACCCTCAAGTATACAATGGCTTTCCAGTATTCTAATTGATTGTATTTTCTAAATTCTAGCTAGTATGCGACATTTTCTCATGTATACCATGGCATATCCTACCAGAAAGTAATAATAATAATAATAACTTTATTTTAGTGTCAAACTTCTAGCTAGCCTGTAATAGGTTTACTAATTGGGGACACTATCCTACGTAAAAAGTACAATAATCTTTAGAATTTACAATTATAAAATTTTCAGGCAACAATGACTACTGTATATACAATATCATACAATAAAGAACATATCTAGAATTTGAAATATACAATCCTTAAGCTATAATCAACTAAAACTTATTTAATTAAGATCTATAATTTTTATTTGGCTATAAAATCCTGTATATTTAGCAAGTGCATGTGGGACAGTTTCCATTACAAAAGTCGTTCTCCACCAGGCTAACGAGATCTCTAATATTGGCCATGAAGGCTGTTAATGTCTGTCTCTCTTTGTCTCCAGGGCTAAGTTTGGACCAAAGTCGTGGTCCAAAGAAGGTCAATGAATGTTTCCCATGCCTGACACTGTTGAATCGTGGGATATAGAAACCAGAATTTCTCAGATGGTAATTAGATGGCGTTTCGCTGAATAAGTCCAGAATAATCTTAGGGAATAACTTATGCTTGACCTTGAATATAAATATTGCTATGTCTTGAAGACAATTATTATACAAGGAAGTAAGAATTTAATAAGCTGTTGTAGGACAAATTCAAATGACAGAAAACCGCCCTGAGACCACTTTTGCTCACGCATTCCAGTTTCTTTCTATCCAATGTCTCTGCCAGACTAGGCTGCAATAGCACTTTGGACAATTATTGGATTTTAGCGCTATCGAAAAAATTATTATTATTATTATTATTATTATTATTATTATTATTATTATTATTATTATTATTATTATGTAAGCTGGGGTAAAATTGCTGTCTTGTAAATCTGAAGTTTGGCTTCGGTAGGGATCACCTTCCTGAGCCTCATTAAAACACCAATCAGCCTACTTGCTTTTTTACAGATAGCTGAAATATGTTCTGAGAAATGTAGATCCTTATCTACAGTGACACCCAATAATTTAAGTCCCTCAGTGATGTTAATGAGATGACCATTTATGTCTAACGTCAGTTGAGATGGCTTGTGTTTACTTCCGATAATCATGGCTTGATATTTGCTCAAGTTGCCAACCAAATGGTTTTCTTTGTACCATGCTGACATTCATTCCCCTTCATACTTGATCCTCTCCAAAACAACATTTATATTATTACGAGCATGATTGGTGGTTGTCAGCATACATTGAAAGACTAGATGAACGGTCCAGGTAAACAAGATCATTTTGGTAAAATATTCCATAATAACGGTCCAAAATTGGAACCCTGAGGACAGCCCATATTGATTGGTTTCCAGTCACTGACCACAGTTCCTAGTTTAGCCCTTCCTTTGCGGTCCATGAAAAAGGAACGCATTAATGTTAGCGATTCTTTAGCTAGAGAAGCCGTATGCCTGAAGTTTAGCCAACAATAGAGTTGGATGTATTGTGTCGAAGGCTTTACTCATATCTGTCGATAAAACGCCTACTGTTTTTCCTGTGTCAATAGCTTGTTTCCAGTCTTCAACTAGACAAACCAGAGTTGACTCACAGCTGTACAGCTTACGATACGCCAACATAAAGGGGTCAAAAATCGATTACAGAATTTTGACATTTGTTTACTCAAAAGCTGTTCAAATAACTTGTCGACCGCTGTCAAAAGAGTAATAGGTCTATAATTACTCTTCTCCAGCGGGTCCTCTTTTTTAAACACTGGGATCCACTTGCCCTTCTTCCATGAAATCAGCCAATACTTCTCCAAAATACATTAAAAATTTCAGTAAGTGGGCCTGCCAGTTCCTCTGCCACTATTTTCGAAACGTGTGGTGGGATCATGTCGAAACCAACGGCTTTGTTAGGATTTAAGTTTTCTAAACTTAGACGAGTCTCTTGTACTGATATCTTTCTGAAGGAAAACAAATTAGAATCCAATGTACTGCTTATACATGTAGCACTAACACTTGGGTGTCTGCTGCATTCTTCCAGGGTAAAGTTGCGTGAGGGGTGATTATCAACAGACCTGTCTCTCACTGTGGCGAAATAGTTTGCAAATTCCTCAGCGACCAGTGTTTGATCTTGCACGGGAGTCCCTTGAATATTTAATGTGATCTCCGTTTTATCTTTCTGCTTTTTATTGCCGAGGAGCGGCATGAAGGTCTTGTAAAATTTGCTGGGGTTACATTTTGATTCACTTGAAATTTGCCGCCAATAATCTCGAATGACTGTCCTCCTCAGGCAAGTGGCTTTGTTGCGCCATTTTTCATCAATTCTAAATTCTCCTTAAGGTATCATGGTAGGTGGATTGACAGTGTTTGGAAATCACGCCCTTACGCTGACGCTTTCAAAGAAAACCCCATCAACCTATACATTTTCTGAAAGCTAAATAGCTATAGAATACAGTCATATCTTTAAAAATTTCTAAAAAGACAATGACGAAGTGATATTAAAAGAAATCCCCAGAAACACTGCTTCGCTTAAATTGGTTCGCTTCCGTGCGTGAATTATTGGATTGGCGAGATTTACATCGGAAATGTTTTCTCACACATCACCCTCAAAAAGGGTGTCTGCGATTTTCCAGATGTGGTTTGGTTTTTTTTTTACAACCTCCTATAGTTTGATATTGTCAATGCGGACGTTCCTTTCTGCAAAAGAGGCCATAACTTGGAAACGGAAGCGAAATTTAACAAAGCCCGACACCCTTTTTCGAACAAATTATCCGAGAACGTGGCTGCCAATTTTCAGCTAATTCCGTGGGAAGACGCGCGTAAACGAACTAAAAATGTTCACCCTTATATGCAGTTTTACTTTATCGAGAAAAAGGCGAAAAACATTTGTGCGATTTCTATGATGAGGTGTTAAAAATCACCGCATGTAAGAAGATTTGATGAGGCATTGACAGATGTTGGCATGGATCAGTTTGCAGTATAATGGAAATTACACCGCAATTCGCATTACACGTGACAACTGGCGGTGAATTTTAATTGGCGATGACAGGAACTTGTCATCGCACTGTCAGGGGTTAGTGAGATTCAAAAATAGTTTCTTTCTGTATCTCGAAAAGTAAAAAAGCTTTTTTGCTCATTTTTTTTGCAAAATATTTTTCACAGTCTTCTCAATTCGAACGGCAAAAAAAAACAACTATTTTTTCGTCAAAATCCACCTACGATGATACCTTAAGTCTTGTTTTTGTTGTATTTCTTTGCACTCCTGTGTTTCATCCTAATTGCCGCTTTCCATTCAGTTGTCATAAACGGAATGTCTTTCTTGCGAACCCTCATGGATTTGATTGGCATATGTTTATCCATGACTTTATGCAGAGCTTCACTCCAATTGGAATATTTCTCTTCTGCAGATGCTAGTTCTTTATTTAGCAGCCCTTCACAATCTCTCAGATCTTTTTTAAAATCTTCCATATCTAAGGACTTAGTGCTTCTGAAAGTGATTATCTTAGCAGAATGGCATTTGACTTTCTCGGTGAGAAAGCCATAAACCATGTGGTGATCACTCAGCCCCAGATCGACTGCTCCAGAGCATGAAAATAAATCCGCCTTGCTTGTAAGAATGACGTCCAGCAAGGTTTGGGTTGTTCTTGTAAGTCTGGTTGCTTGATCGATCATACATTCAAGTTCATATATTTCTTCTAAATCCCTAGGAGTTTACCGCTTTTGTTCTCTGGTTTAAGTCTATCCATGTTCATGTCGCCTGTGATAATAATTGTTTGTTTTAAAGATGTAATCAATGACCAAAGGTTATTCAATTGATCTTCCAACACGGAGAAATAATTCTGGTTTAAATGTCAAGCTGGTCTGTAGAGGCCGAGTAAAACCACATTAGAATTTTCTAATTTGACTTCTAAAACCAGAGGCTCAATTGTCTTAAAGTTTGATAATGGTTTAAGTCTCTTCACCGGGATTTTCAATGACACATAGATTAGCACACCATCTCCTCCCTTGGCTCTGTCGTTTGGATACATGCGATAATTTTGCATTTTAAATTGACTCTCCGGATATGAGGAATCAATCTTAGTTTTGGTTAGGACAATAATACTCGCCTTGATTTTGTCGTTAATAAACTTTAGTTCCTCAAACTTATTCTGCAGACTGTTGATGTTTTGATGTATCAAAAGATCTTGAATGGAATGACTTTGTTTGATACAGATAAAGTCTTGCAAGGGATCTAGTTGTTCCACAATGTCGGACCCGGCCGTAGATGAATGATTAGAGACGTCCAGTTCAGTCTTCGAACTTGTAGAAATGCTGCAGTTAAATGGGAAAACCTTTCAAATGCAAACAGAACAGGTCCATGTCAAATTTTGGGTTTGAATCCGCTTGACCTGATTCAGTGTGACCTTGACGCACTTGATGTGATATTGTGATTTGCAGTAATTGCAGTCGAGAGCTATGTGATTTCGGGCGATTGTTCTGTTGCAAATGGAGCATACTGAACTAGGTCCTGGATTAGGGCTGATGTCACCAGATATTGCAATTCTTGCAATATCTGCCCCAACATACATACGTTGCTTCTGGACTCAATAATGTTATCAAAATGGCAGAAATTAACTGATAACGAATTACACAACCGACCGTCTCGGAGATAGGAGCATTCATGGAGCTGTTTACAGTAATGATTTGGTTAATTTGACAAGTCGTTTTGGTTGCGATGTACAGCAAGAGAGAAACTGGGAAATTATGATATACATGTACATGGTAAGATAACTAATTAGTACATGTAAGCCATAAAATGCTTGACTAAACAAACTACAATGATCTGACGCGTCTCCAGATTAATGTAGATACCATCTTATTTTCTAACAGGCAATTTCATTCGTTCTTTGATACAATCCACACTGTGATTGGTGTGACATGTGCACATGCATAACTCTCCGCCACTCACTGATCTCATAGCCTTTCAACCCCCAAGAGGAATTTTTTGCTCAAAATACTCAAGTTAAGAAAGCTTTTCGCATTTTACATGTATATGAGTCGTAAGTTTACCCTTTTTACACAACAACACTACTTTACCAAAAAATTAATACAAAGAAACAGGAAAAAAGACCTCTCCGATTCATTGAAAGTCTGATTTAACTAAATTGCACTTTAATTTGACGCCATGCAGTCTTCAAAGAACATTTGAACAGTTCTCATACTTTTTACCTTTAAAATATCGGACTGAAATGAATGTCATCAAATAACACTATAAACTGCTAATGCCGAGACGCAAAAACAGTTTAGAAATGAAAGCTTCTTTTTGTTTAATATCATGGAAACAATAGCCAACAACTTGTAAGCTCTAATTGAATTTACTTCCATATGAAAAACAAAAGTGTCAAGTTACCATTTATAACTAAAAATAGCAAACATCTTGTGTGAATAATTTACTCCCATATGAAAAACGAAAGTGTTAAGTTACCATTTGTAACCTAAAATAGCAAGCATCTTGTGGGAACATGTGCTGATGATTTGTTAGCCCTAATTGAATTGTGAAAAACAAAAGTGTCAAATTACCCTTTGTAACTAAAAATAAAAATCTCATTATATTTGCATGCAACAAGAACAAAACAATTGTTACCTACACTTACTATTGTAAACGTTAGAAATGTCTCAAATTTAAATAGTCTCGTCTCCTCTAAAACATGTCCTAAGAACTAGAAGCAACGATTCGTGACCTCTAATTAAATTTACTCTTTGTGAAAAACAAAAGTATCAAGTTACCTTTGTAACTAAAAACGAAAATATCCGGTGCCATTTGCATACTACTAGCTCACAAACTGCTTCAAAACTCAAGACTCATCTCGTTAATTATATGAATACTTCCTCTTCTTTTATAGAATGATGAATATGGCCATTCTGAACTATATCGGGATCAAATCTTCTTACATACCATTTACTTTACAACAGGAAATTTGATTGGTGTTTAATAGTAGATCCAATCTGATTGCTGTGACATATATACATCTCTCACTGATCCACCCGTCCATAACATACCCAACATGCCGACTAGGAGGTATTTTTTTTTACAATAATTATATCATTATATCGTGCAAGAGTTATTTTTTTAATTAAAAGGTTATGAAGATAGGAGCATTTAAGGGAGTGTTTACAGTGACAATTTAGTTAACCCTTTTTACACAACAACACTAGTTTACCGAAAAAAGAAAGAAAAAAAACACCTCTGACACGTTGACAGTCTAATTTAATTCATTCCCATATGAAAAACAAAAGTGTCAAATTACCATTTGTAACTAAAAATAGCAAGCATCTCGTGGGAACAAGTGGTGATGATTTGCCAGCTCTAATTGAATTTACTCCCTTGTGGAAAACAAGTGTCAAATTACCCTTTGTAACTAAAAAATAAAATATCTCGTTATATTTCCATGCAACAACAACAAAACAATCGTTACCTGTACCTATTGTAAACGTTCGAACTCTTTCAAATCAAAATAGTCTCGTCTCCTCTAAAACATTTCGTAAGAACTAGAAGCAACGATGCGTGACGTCTAATTGAATTTACTCCTTGTGAAAAACAAAAATATCAAGTTACCATTTGTAACTAAAAATAGCAAGCATCTCATGGGAACAAGTGGTGATGATTTGCCAGCTGTAATTGAATTTACTCCCTTGTGAAAAACAAAAGTGTCAAATTACCCTTTGTATCGAAAAAATAAAAATATCTCGTTATATTTGCACGCAACAAGAACACAGCAACTGTTACCTGTACCTATTGTAAACATTCGAACTGTTTCAAATCAAAATAGTCTCGTCTCCTTTAAAACATTTCGTAAGAACTAGAAGCAACGATGCGTGACGTCTAATTGAATTTACTCCTTGTGAAAAACAAAAATATCAAGTTACCTTTGTAACTAACAATAAAAACATCTCGTCCATTTGCATACAACTACCTCACGCACTGTTTCATACCTCAAGGCTTATCTCCTCCATAACTAAAATCCTAAGCCTAACTCACAGAAAATGCCGAAGTAAACCCAATATATGAATACTTCCTCGTCTTTTATAGAAGAATAAATATGGCAGTTCTGAACTGTATCGAGATCAAATCTTCTCATATACCATTTACTTTTAAAACAAGAAATTTGATTGGCTGTTTATAGTAGATCCGATCTGATTGGTGTGACATACATACATCTCTCACTGATCCATTGACCCGTCAACAACATACTCGTCGCGCCGACTAAGATATATTTTTTTTTTACAAAAAAATAACTCAATAATTATATCATTGAAAAGCCAATAAAATATAGATTCTGAAAATAACTATTCTCAAATTCCCAACCTCAAATAATGCAATTCTAACTTTCTGATTGGTTCACTGAATCTCGGTTACCAGCCATTATACCTGCATTTGACCTTATATGGAAATTAATGTGGCAAATGTCTCTTGCGGGAAGCCAAGTTTCGTCAAGAAAAAATGGATGAAAAAAGCAGATTCAGTGAGCTATATATGGAGGAAATACAAGGAATTAAGGACAATGCCGTCCCAAAAGAAAAGCCACAGAGTTTGGGATGATTATTTAACAGTACGCTAAAGAAAATGCTAAGAGGGATATTACACTGCCAATAATACACATGAAAAAATTACTCGATTCTGATTGGCTGAGAGCAGTGCAGTTCAAGTGTAACACCAGTGCAAAAAGTGTAACTCCGGTGCAAAAAAGTGTAACACCAGTGCAAATTACACTTCGTAATTCTGGATAATAATAGGTAGAAAGACGAGAAATTTTGTAGGCCAATGATATCATGTAAAGCAGTGAGAAAAATTTTGTACGGAAACTCTGAAAAAAGTTTTCTCGAATGCGAAAAAAATGGCTTCAAGAAACATCTTCCGTCAATTTTTCTGCGTGAATTTTTTCATGTTTGTATTATTAATAAGTAATCATGCGGTTTTTCTTGTTCAATTTGGAATTAATTTGCACTTGTGAGTTTTTAAAAGCTGAAATTGTACTCGCGGAAGCGGCTCGTGCAATTTCAGTGTTTTGAAAATTCACTCGTGCAAATTAATTCCAAATTGAACTCGAAGCCGTATGATTACCTATACTAAACTGATTTCAACTGCTTGAGAACACGGTGACAACAAGAGATGATAACAACCCGGAAGATGACAAACACATTGCTCCCTCCCATACAACTATCATAGCTGGAGATTCCACCCTCAAACACCACAAGGCCCATAAATGACGAAGGACAATAATAAAGTTAAAGTTTCCACCATTTCCTGGCAGCATCCCTTAAGATATCCACAATCGTATCAAGCCTATCTTAAGGTGATTCCCGGGTACAAGAACCCGCCATAGATTTCCGATGAAACTTGGTATGGTGTCATTACAGTACAAGGAGATGTTAAAAACGTAATAAAAAGAGGGGGTCACCGTGCTTGTTTTCATGCCACGATGCTGACAAATATGGTTATTTTGGTGACTTTTGGTTATCTCAGTGCGCAACAAATAAGCTCGATTATTTTTCAATGCGGCGTGTTATATCACACAGAATTCGACTGTCTTTGATTGCTTATTCATCTACGTCCCAGAAGAAATGGCTTCAAATACCCTGCATTATTAACTGATATTTTTATCCTTTAAAGGAACCATAATTTGGACTTGCTCTCATGGGTCCATTACGTCTCTATCTGTAGCATTTATTTCATTTGCCAAAAAAGTAGCCATAGATTTCTGCCAAACTTTTTCTCAGTTATTGCGGATATTGTTCTCATTGAATTTATAAAATAAAAAGTGGGGGTCACCGTGCTCATTTACGAGGAAATTAGCTTTTATCTCGCTATCGAGCTTAGTTTGAAGGAAATCTCTTATGTTCTGTGCACGCGCTGATGACGCAAAATTTGTGTGCAGTAGGAATGCGCAATGCAAAACTCGGGAATCACCTTAAGGAAAAGACCCGAACAGCTCATCTTTCATGTCAGAACTAACAGATTACCAGATAGTGAAAGTCCAACTGCTGGTGCTGATGAAATCATTGACCTTATAAGTTGGTCCAAGACTGTCGCACTGGCGACACAATAGGCTGTCGCACCACCTAGCCAATCGAGTAAAGGAAGTAAACTCAACGCTAAAGAAATTTTGCTGCCAGAACCAATGAAAGATGATTGCTCACTCCAACATCATTGCTGACCAACATCTTAATTGAAGTGGCCTTCACTTAAATAATAAATTATAGGAACATCTCGACTAGCTCGTAATTTCGTAGAATTTACTTAGCATAAGGATTAGGATACTGCTGCTGATGGCTCCTCTTAACATAAATAGTCTACTAGCACACATAGACAACCTTCAAGTTTTCATGACCAACTCTAAGATTGATATGCTCTCCATCAATGAAACAAAATTAGATTCCACTTGGCTTGGTTTCTTCTACAGTCCCACAAGAACATTTTTGAAATCAGTAAAAAGTAGTTAAGTAAGGGGCACGGTCTTGTTATAATGCCCATTTCAGTTCGCAGATTTCTTAAGTCTTGTATATGACGAAATGGAAATCGAACGTAACATTGCCTCTATATCAAACAAACAAAATATTTTTTTAAAGAAGTGGTCCAGTTTCATAAAAACGGAAGGAGTCACAGTTTAAATTTGCAAGGCCTAAACAATAACAACATACAGTAAGTAAGTAATGCAACGTATTGTCAGGTTATGTAATGTATTGTAAGCGATGTATGTAAGCAAGTAATGCAGTGTATTGTAATGAAATATCGTGTAATCTAATGTAGGTAGTTAATGTCGTATAAGTGATGTTTACAAGTAACATAGTGTATTGTAAGTAAGCAATGTAATCATTAAGTATTTGCATGCAAGCAATGAATGTAAACTTAGTAACGTGGCGTATTGTAAGTAGATGTATGTAAGTAGAGTTATGTACCGTGTTTGTAACTACCTTTGCAGTGCAAATAAAACAAAATAGACGTCAAAAAAAAAATGCCCACTATGATATCTTCTTAAGCTAGGTGAATTTGCTCATTTTTTTCCACTGACCAATACGATTCAAAATCTTTCCAAAATACTATAAATAAAGGACAGTGGTACAGCAAATGGGTTAAAGTTTCTGATTTGCATTTGCAAAAAGTACAATCTCTGAGTGAAATGAACAATTTTGCAGAGCTTCTCATTTGTATAAAGGATTCTTGTTATGTACTTTATACTGAAAAGCTCTGACAAAAGGTTCAAGAGCAACTTTATGTGGGAGCAAAAAGACTTGTTGTAGTTGCTTTTCTGTCAGGTTGAAATCCCTTTGAAGAATGGTGATTGCATTTCGTAGTTTGGCTTTTTTGCTGATACAGTAAGTACACTGTAGTAATAGTAATCCCTTGACTTCTTAGTGTTCACACAAAATACCTGGTCGCCATTGCTAGAAGAGAAAGATGGTACAGTAGAGGATATGGGATCTACTTGTAGTATTGTCC
>OZ026604.1:15866454-15938954 GCA_964020085.1 Micromussa lordhowensis
AGAGCTAATCATTCTGAAAAGGAAAGACAACAAAATTTCCCAGCTAGCCAGTGATTAAAACAAAGAAAATTTGCATTTCTGAGAGAAACTGAGGTAGACTGATACCTTAAGAGAAAATTAATACAAACGTACTTCAGCATAAAAAGAAGGTGCTGATGTTTTTTCATTTCTCATTTTGTCCTCTTGAATCAGGTTCTGCAGAGGCACCCCAAACATCCCAGATTCTAAGACAAAGAGAGATAAAAATGAAATAGATAGGAGGAGGGTTAATAAAATAAAAGGTCTATTTGTTGAGCTGTATCTTGTGTTACACCTGGGTATTAGCAACCTGAGTCATAATTTCTAATGAGACATTAATGCTGCTTAACCAGGGAGATATATAGACAAGTTGGGATACTTCAAAAGGATTTTCCTGATGTAAAAGTTGACAAATTGAACGTTTCAGCCCAAAATTCATGAGAATCACCAAATAACTTGCACAACTTTAGCATGCATACTGTACGCAACACACAACACAGCTGTTAATATCACACCAACTTGGTACATCTTACCTCTGACTCTTCTTTTAACAGGCTTCCGTCTGTGTAGAGCTAATCCATGAGAGTCAAACAAGGCTGTGAGTTCTATGAGTGACAGAGAACGTACTTTTTCCATGTCTTGGGAGGAGATACCTTGTACTCTTGTGACACCTAGTTCATCTTTAGTAAGGGTAAAGTTCTGTGCAAAGTCCAAAATGTGTTAGCAGTGTGTGAAAAGGTCCAAACAGAATTAATGGTTCTTATCAAATATATCCCTTTTGCAGCCACATGCTTTTTCAGAAGTGCTCAGAACAGCCAGTGGAAATAGTGTTTTTTTTTGCCGGAAAATAAAGAGCAAAAATCCTGACCACTCGATAGTCTTAGGACACTTTTGCCATTACATGGTCTTTCTTTCCACCTTCCCCTCCCCCTCCCCACCCCCAACACAATGTTGATCTTCATTCCTCCAAAGTATACCCACTAAACGTATTCTGGACAATATTGCTTTGGGGGAAGAGGAGCTCAGAAAATTGAATAATGATTTCCCACATCAAAAATAATGGGTCATCAGTTGGTATTTTTTCAAGTGTCCCAAGGACTTTTTACCAGGATTGAAGGTTCCTCTACTGTCTCTAATGAAGCTAGTGTTAATATTAAAACTCTTGTTTACTTAAAAAAGCTACATCACTACAAAGATAATCTGAACCCCAATAAAGGTCAAGGGCCTCTTGCCCTGTAGCCAACTACTTAATAAGTTCCTTCATCTATTCGTACTGAGGAGGCCTCCTGGTTAGTGCCCTCGACGCCAGAGCAAGTGGTCCGGGTTCGAGCCCTGGCCAGGGACGTTGTGTTGTGTTCTTGGGCAAGACATTTTACTCTCAGGGTGCCTTTCTCCACCCAGGTGTATAAATGGGTACCGGCAAATTTGATGCTGGGGGGTGCACTTATGTCCAGGATTGAATGCAAGTATTGTTTAATTATAATTAGTACTTCATATTTGGCAGGTTTATTTGACATTTTCATATTACTTCATATTTGACACAAGTCTGTTTTGGTGACTTCTTACCAATGAGGACACTTTGTGATGCTTATCATAAGGAATTTGAATCTCATTAGCGTTCAATCCTGGACATAATTTTATCTGACCGGGTTAAGCTCCAGCCTGATGAGCCACTTGGCTCCTATGCAGACTTTACTTTAGCTATCCATTCCTATTACAGTGACTACAAACCATTTTGATAGGCAACACACACAGCAGTAAAATAGTGAAAAGGAAGCATGTCCTCACTACAATTCTCTAGTACGTTTCCCCAACACACACTCTAATAAACTCCGTTTTGAAGCAAGAAATTTATTTAGCCCTCCTCCCTCATGCTTTTCAGTCACCACTAAAACAAGAGACACTGTATATCATACCAGTCTTCCTTCAAATTCACATGACATTTTTCGCAAGCTTAGAGAAAATATTGCTCATACCTGTACCAGAAAACTAAACAAGACACTTAATGAATGGTCTTTAATTTAGTCCAGTAGGACTCCATTTCAGTCGAAGGGACTTTGATAAGGGTCTTCAGTTTTAGTTGATTTCTGCCACTTACTCAAGTCCAGTCTACATTCCGCCGCAAGAAGAAATGACTGGACATTGTGAGCAGCAAAGCATGTCTGTGACGTAATTAATGCCTAATTTAACATTGGTTGTCGGAAAATATCATCTGATGACAATCACAGACAGGTCCACATGATGCCTACGGCTCATTAGATTTGTACCAGTGCCACTTTCACCACCCCCTCTTTTTATTATGGCCTTCCCACCTATTTTTGTTTCATGCACCACTGGAAATGGAAAATAGGGGCAACAAATGAATACCTATTCCTTTTCATAGCACAACAAAGATAGAGAGGCCATTCTCGAGTGATGTTATCTCCATTACGCTTGTTTTCCCCTTATTTCTCTTTCAAGTAAGATACTTAACAGCTGCTACAGTGTGTGTCTTGTGTGCAAACATCCTTACACATACACATTTGGCAGTTAAAATAACTTTAACTGCCAACTTAACAAAGTTGGCAAATAACTTACTGGTAGTCTAGGAAACTGAGGTTCCCTGAAAGGCTTCTTGTCACTCATTATTTTTCCATTCTGTGGGAAATGAATAAAAATAAGTCTGCAATCATACTCTCCTATGATACATGTATATCTAACAATAATCGATCCATTGCGCATTTGAGATTTCTATTGTGCAACAGTTGACAAGGGCACAGCCCAAGTCAACTATCGCACATACAAATTAAGAGCAAATAATCTGACTATTTTAGCATTATTTTAGTACAAATCTACCAGTCGTTCAAAAAGTCATCTAGTAAATCTTATTCACAGAAATTGTCATGAAAATGTCATGAAAGGGACACCATTTATTAACAGCTGCAAACTGCTAGGCTACTTGAAGTATATTTAAGTGGTGACAAGAACATTTTATTATCAAGACACAATGAAGCTTAGTTAAAAGTACATCACAGTGACTGCAATTGTATAAATATAATACTAACACTTAAAGGCTATTGAAACCTATGATATTATTCTTTGGGGTGAAAGTTCAATGCAATGTGTCTCAAACTGTTGCAACAAAATATTCAATGGTAAATTATTAGTTTCTTCACTAAAATAAATAATAATTCGAACTTAAACAAATAACATTACTATCTGGAATCTTAGGTGGCCTTGAAAATTGAGTTAGGATTCTTTGGAACTGATAAACCACATACATGTACTTACAACGGCAAAATAAATTATTGGTTTTGTGTGCATTTATTATGATACTGTTTTTCAAAGCATCCATTGCTTGCATTACTGGTCAGATAAATTTTGCTTGCAAATGTACCCACAAACCCAAATCTTTGAACCTCTAAAATTAAGGTGAATACATGTAGCTATAACCTACATGCTTTTCAATAAAAGTCTTACCTAACTTGGCTAAACCCTTTTCCCACTTTGTTAGGTGTTCATTAACTTCACAAAACCACAGCCAATAATGCACTTCAATGATTTCACAACCGCTGAATAAATAAACATTTTCCTGAGACTTTGTTTTTTTTTATTGTAGGGATAATAAGAAGTTAATTACTGCGACAATTGCTGCCAATAAAGCCACAAAAACAAAGGGTGTTTCGTTTAGGTAACAAATTGTTTTGAAACCTTAACAAATGCTGGGAAAAAATGAAAATCCAGTCCAAAGTTGGTTGAAACAATTTCTTCATTTGATAAGACTTTAGATCTGGGATGAGATTATGTTAAAACTGTAACAATAAATATTTCTTGGGTGTTGTTTATACCATGAACAAGACAAAGTCTCTATCCTCACATGCGTAGCAGGTACATGTAGGTGACTAAAAGTTCTCTTGCTGTTTTCTTTTACCTGGCTGCGATAAAAAAGAATTTATCTTTTCCAGGTCAAGTAGTCTCCAGTGGACAACATGTGTTAACTTCAAGATACCACCTTTAACTAGCAATAGTTTTCACTAGAGCTGCCCCCGCTTTTGAAGATCTGTTTAACACCTGTATATGGCTTTTACTGGATACAAATACTGTGCATACGACTGCTAAAAAAGAAACCTTTGAATATTTATCGAAGTTAATAACATCCATGTAACTGGTTAACATATTTCTCTGTAAATGGCAATGAAATCTATTACAGCCATACAGTTTTGTTGTTATTTTTGTGAAACAGCAACGTATTGTATGTTAACAAATTTGTTTATTTTATTGTAAAGTTAATATTCTGTGTAACAGGAATGTATTGTAAGTTAAAAAATTGGAGTAATTGTTGGGACAAATCATTACAGTCGAACCTCGATTATCCGGACTTTTCGATTATCCGGACTTTTTTCTCTGGTCCCAATTTTTTCATGAATATTAATTAGTTGTGATAGTGAAAACTCAAAGTCGCAAAAGCCCAATAATCCTTTCAAAAGACTGTTGAAACAGCATATTATCCTGTGTGCTTTTCGAAATTCGCAAGTGCGACAAGACAAAGAAATATTCTGATGCGTTCAGCTTTTTGTAAACGTCCATTTATAAGCCGCACTTTTTTTCGCAAAATTGAAGCCAAAAATCAAGGGTGCGGCTTATCCACAGATACATCTGTGTTTGGAGTTCTCAAAAACCTAATTAATATTCGTAAAACTTCTTAAGATGTCAAGAAATACACATAAAAGAAACTGAGAGCGTGTTGCTGTTGTTCATTGACTTTTTGATGAGTGGTGGCTCCTAAAGGAGCCGTTTGTGTCTTTGAAATACGACAAAATTCGCGAGTACTCGTGAGATAAATGGCCGACTGTTTCGTTGTTTTTGACCACCTTTACGGCAACTTTGTCGACTGCATTATCAAGCTTCTGCTCTGCATGAAGTTTTTCGCCTATTGCGGGTTTCCAAACATCTTTTTGATGTGTGTAACTTTGCGGTGTGAAGGCCGCTTTTCTACGTGCTGCAAGTTCGCATTTACAATAGGCTATTTAAGTCTCGCGAGAAATTCAAGCAGTTGAACTTACAGTTTTTTTAGGCTCTCCCGAGACGAGAGTCTCGTCTCGCGAGACGAGATTCCCGTCTCGCGAGAGGGTGGTAACTTACTTTTGAGCGGTACTTGTATATATACGTCCTCCATAGACCCTTTGCGTAAATGGCGCCTAAATTTGAATAACAATACTTATACATCCTAAGCCTCACATTCATGTGAAAAATCCTTTGTCTGAAAACGTGAGCCCGAGGCTATGGATGTATCAAGTATTGTTATTCAAATTTAGGCGCCATTTATGTAAAGGGTCTATGGAGCTTTGTTTTGTTTTCCCCGGTCATTTGCGTTTTTTTCCTGTGGTTGTTTAAAAGGGTCTGGGGATTAGTTAAGAGTCTGCTGACCAAAGAACTTGAATGTGGGCACTACATAATACCCATGTGGCCTTGTTGATTTTCAAGTGCAAATCCAACATGGCGGCATGGCCACATCGGATGAATGCAGATGAAGCTTTAGCAGAAATTTTTGCGGATAGGGACTCTGATGTTAGCAACAAGAGTGATCAAGAAAGTGAAGATGTTTGGGAGCACAGTGAAAACAGTTCAGAGTCAGTCGATGAGGAAGAGAACGAAAGTGTAGGCGAAGATGACTCGATCAATGCGAGTGATAGTGAAGGTGAAGAGGATAATGTGAGAGCTAATAATGAAAGCCAACAAAGAGGTAGAGGTCACCCTCGAGGTCCTGCAAGGGGTGGTCCTGGTGCTGCTAGAGCCGGTCCTATGAGGGCAAGAGGTGGTCGTGGGGCTGTCAGAGCCGGGCGCAGCACAGCAAGAGACGCTCGTGCTGTTCGTGGTGCATGTGTTGATCCTGCACAGCAAGCAGCTCTTGAGGCACAGTGGGTTTCTGTCGACAGAGAGCCCAACGTTCCAGCCTTCACTGGTAATTCAGGAATAAAAGCACCACTGCCAAATGACCCTTCAACAGGTGACATTTTGAGTCTCTTTCTCACTGATGAATTCTTTGATATCCTTGTTGAACAAACAAATTTATATGCAGCACAATACAAAAGGAACAATCCTAACCTGCCACCACATAGTCGTGCTCATGAGTGGTTTGACATAACTAGACCTAAAATGAAGCAGTTTGTTGCTCTTTCCTTACTGATGGGGATTGTAGTGAAACCAGGAATTTTTGATTATTGGAGCACAGGTCCTCTCCTCAAAGGGTCAATCTTTAATAGTGTGATGTCCAGAAACAGGTTTCAGAGCATTCTCCGATTCCTTCATTTTGCTGACAACAGCCAGTTTGATCCAAATGATCCTGATCGTGACCGTTTATACAAGGTCAGACCTGTTGTTGACTACCTGGTAAATAAATTCAAAACTGTGTATATTCCTGCGGATCACATTTCTATTGATGAGGAACTCCTTTTATGGAAGGGAAATCTGTCATTCAAACAGCACATTCCAATGAAGAGGGCACGATTTGGAATAAAGATGTTTAGTCTGTGTGAGAACTCGGGGTATCTGTGGAACTCTTTTGTCAACAAAAACGATGATGACCCTCGGCTAGTCCGAAGAATTGGGAAAAGTGGAGCCGTCATTCCCAGGCCGATGGAAACCCTGCTGAACAGAGGCTACAGGCTGTATGTGGACAACTGGCACACCAGTCAGGAGTTGTTTACTTATCTGCACGAGAATGGTACGGCTGCATGTGTAACTGACCAAAAGAACCGAATCAAGCTCCCAAGAGCATTCACCAAGGCTCCACTTGCAAAGGGGAGCACAGTTTTAGAAGAAATGGTGACCTGCTGGCTGTTCGATTCAATGACAAGAAAGAAATATACTTCTTGTCAACAATTCACAAAGCCAACATGGTCAATACTTGAAGACGTGATTGCCAAGGTAACCAAATCAGGAAGCTGCAGGTGATACATGACTATAATCGTTTCATGGGAGGTGTAGACCGAAATGACGAGATGATTGCCAACTACAATTCTGTCCGAAAGAGCATGAAATGGACAAAGAAAGTAGCATTTCACTTCACTGAGATCGCTTTGTCAGGACACCATTTCCCTGAACTTATTCCTCCAACACCCATGAAACAGAATCCGCAGAAGAGGTGTGTGGTTTGCACGCGAAACAAAAAGAGAAAGGAGAGCAGAATGATATCAATGTGGGGACTGCCCTGAGAAGCCAGGACTCTATGCTGCACCATGTTTTCGGCTGTTCCACACACAACCTGACCTCAGCAGCCCCTAAACTTTGTTTTCCTCATTATAAATGAGAACTGTTTACAATAGTTTTAGGAGCAAAATTCATTGCCTCATTACAAATTCATGATGGCTGCCAGCATCACTGACCGAAAGAGAAGAGCCATAACATTCACAACATTTTTTTAAATTGAATTTTCTAGTGTTAGGGAATGACATTATGGTACACAGAATACTTGTGTTTTATATAGAATGTTTGAAAAACGTTTACTGCCACAAATCAAGGTTTAGTTATAAATTCTAAGATACAGTATTGTGCAAAAGTAACGCAAGCGAAATGCGCGAACTTCGTTCTTTGTTCAAGCGCACTTTCCAGGAAAGTTCGCGCGAAAGTTCGAGTGACAATTCAAGGCCTTTGAGCGAAATTTCCCTAGAACAAAGAACGCTTTTTCGTCGACTTTTCCGTACGAAACGAAATTTCACGATCAAAAGCGTCGCTTCACTAATTCAGTGCCCGAAATTTCACGTTGGACAGACACAACAATTCCTTGCACGATCTATTCGATCTACCTGTCATATAACGTTCGCGAAAGATATACAGAGGGTTTTAAACGCATTCCCGAACTAGAGTTCAGTCACGAACAGAAAGAATGAGAATTATAAGTAAAACTTACCACGAGTGAAGACTTTGAATTTAGTTTCATTCCAGAAGAGACAGAACATAAGCCTACATTTTTTTTTGATCAGTGTAGTCGTCAGATGTCAGCTGTGTAGAAAATTATCCCTCTTCCACGTGGCTCTTCAAATCAGTACACATGCTTTTGTCTGTGACAGTATCCAAAATGGTCCTTTCATTTTCGCAGATTAACTTCAGTACTCTGATATTTCGATAAACATGAGTTTGTTTAACGCTCTGAACGTTTCAATAACCATGATTTCGTGGCTTCTGTAAAATGCGTTTGTTGTTCTCGGTCCCACGCATTTTAATAGCTGACTTAATTACGTCATTTACACTGAAGAGCACAAGAGAGTTAACAAATTGACGTCAGTTTTTCATGCGTCTGTCCTGTTATTGCTCATAAATTTCGTCATCACATTGTCAAAGTAGCTGTGGATCCACGAGGCGATAGCCAAGGGGATCCGCAGACTACAGATTGTTACTGGTGCTGCACCATCACTTTGGAACAAACTGCCAAGTGAAATACGGAACGAGGACAATTTTGAATGTTTTAAGTCTAAATTAAAGACATTTTTATTTAGAGCGGCTTACCCTATGATATTTTGTTAGTATTTTATCATATCCAGAATTTTTTAACTTGTTTTTAAATCTTTTTACTTTTTTGTAAGGTGCCTTTGATCATATCTGCATGTTAATTTGCGCCTAAGAAATATTAATTATTATTATTATTGTTATTTTTTACAAAAAAATAACTCAATGACTGTTGCCCCTATCATTTGACAAAGCATCCTTTGACCAAGCCACACCTCCTTACCAGAAAGCACTAGACGAAAGTGGATACCACTACACCTTACAGTACGAACCACCCAAAGCAAGCAAACGGAAAAATGGACAATGCAACAACATCCTCTGGTACATGTACAACCTTCCTTTTAGCAAGAACACCAGAACCAACATCGGACACAAATTCCTCGCCCTAGTAGACAAGCACTTTCCCAAAAATCATAAGCTCAGAAAAATCTTCAACCAAAACACCATCAAAATCAGTTACAGCTGAATGAACAACACGAAACAAATAATCGACAACCATAACAAACGCATCCTGACTGCATCTATACAGACTGATGATACCACCGCCACCGCCACCGCCACTACCACCAATAACGAGAAGACATGCAACTGCCTCAAAAGAACACATGCCCGCTCAACGGAAACTCCTGTAACCATCAATAATCTACCAAGCCATGGTTACACGTAAAGACAACAACACGACAGAAACGTACATTGGAATCACAGAGAATGACTTTAAAACAAGATACAGAAACCACACCACATCATTCCGCCACACTAAACACAGAAACTCCACTGAACTTAGCAAGCATATCTGGACCCTGAAAGACAACAACATTGAACACTTTATTTCCTGGCGCATTTTCTCATCGCAGTCACTGTACAACAGCTCAAGTAAACGATGTAACCTATGCCTCAAAGAAAAACTCCTAATCATCTGCCTACCCGAACTATCAACACTAAACAAACGCAATGAACTCGTCGTTTCACTAACTCAGTGCCTGAAATTTTGCGTTAGATAGACACAACAATTCCTCGCACTATATATTTGATCTACCCGTCACGTAATGTTCGCGAAATATCCATAAGGTTTTCAATGCACTGGAGTTCAGTCACGAACAGAGAGAATGAGAATTACAAGTAACACTTACCATGAGTGAAGATTTTGAATTTAGTTTCATTTCAGAAGAGACAAAACATATGCCCATTTTGATCGTTTTCTCAGATTAACTTCAGTACTCCGATATTTTGATAAACATGAGTGTGTTTAACGCTCTGAACGTTTCAATAAACAAGATCTCGTGGCTGTCAAACGCTTGTGTAAAAAGCGTTTGTTGTTCTCGGTACCAGCCCCATGCATTTACGCTGGAGAGCGCGCGACAACCTCGTTCTCAGGGTCTCTCATCTCTATGGGGCGGTAAGATGAGAGACCCTGGGAACGAGGTTGAGCGGGCGAGAGCAAAATTTGATTCAGCACATGTAAAAAGCAACGCATAAGCCGGGCCTTAATACCTGAAGAAACTTGAAGCGTTTTGGCTAGATGCCGCGTTTATCATGATAGGGAGCTCGGAAAGTATATTGGAAAGATTTGCCATGTCAAAAAAGCATGTGTGGGAGAGGGAGGGGAGCTCAAGTGTGGGCTGGATGACGTGATTGGTACTGGTTCAACCGTACGATCATGTTCCAAAAGCGATTTCAGAAAAATTTCGCTTAATCAGGCAAGTTGTAAAATATTAAAACGTTTGGGCAAAGAGTTGCCTCTCTTGTCAGTGTTACATGTAAAAAATATTTGCTGACCGCGAAATGACCTAAGAACGAATTCAGCTCTACAGTAATGTTAGGCAGGACTTGTAGGACTTTCTCCGGCGTGACTTTCCTCTCCCGGAACTTCTTTATGCCATCTACCAGCTCTTGCTCGTTGCGTGGCTTGACTTTAGATTCCAAGTAGAAGTTGAGTTCATGCCACAAGTTTTCTATTGGGTTGAGGTCAGGACTCTCTGGAGTACGCCACCAGTTAATGCTTTCTTCCTCAAAGAAGGCTTGTGCTCGCCTGGACGTGTGTTTGGGATTGTTATCTTGCATGAACCGGTGGTCGGGAAGTTTGTTTCTGATAAATAGGATGAGGGTCGTCTCTAGTACGTTGCAGATGAAATCAGCATCCATGAAGCCATCAAAGATGCAAATCTTGGTGGCACCATGGCGGCTAATTCCCCCCAGACATGAACTTTGAGCGGGTGCTTCGGTTTCGGCTTTCGCTTGGTGGGCTCGTCCACCATCCTGAAGCATGTACGGCGATACGACTGGAGGGAAATCGAGCACTCATTGCTAAAAATCATGTCGTGGAAAGTGTCTCCACTCTCCAAAACGCGCTGTGCGAACTCCAGCTGCTTGACTTTGTTGGCGTCTCGAATCAGCTGGTAGTAGGCGATCCACTGTAGAGTCCAGCCTTGCTACTTTTGCGATCTCCATACCGTGGATGAACTCACGGAAATTCCA
Source organism: Micromussa lordhowensis (assembly GCA_964020085.1). Lineage (NCBI taxonomy): Eukaryota > Metazoa > Cnidaria > Anthozoa > Scleractinia > Lobophylliidae > Micromussa > Micromussa lordhowensis. Next base: position 15,877,432 of record OZ026604.1, read on the forward strand.
CGTTTTGCCAGCTTCTTTTGGATCTTGGCACTCGTCATCTCATCATTCTTGCGCATCTGCTGATCTATGAAGGCTCTTGCTTCCACAGGCAGCTTTCTTGGTCTCCCCGAGCGAGGTAAATTTGCCAGAGAGCCGGTAAGACGCAGTTTCTTGATTAAGCGAGTGATGCTTGAAAGGCTCATAACTAAGCCTTCGCCTTTCAAGGTCTTCAATATTCCAGCTGGATGGAGGCCTTGGTTATGGAGGAGCTCGATTTGAGTTCTCACATAGTTAGAATATTTCGGCATGATTACTACTGAAGTGTTAAGAAGCAAATGATCGAGAAAGAGGTTTACTAGCGCTAGCCATTCCGATGATATGGCTGCAAACAATGCAGGTCACACTCGAAAGCGCAGGGACTGGAATCCCAGCGAGAAATGTCATGATTTGTTACATGAAGGGGTTACTCTAACAAAATGGCGCTCTGTCCAAGTTTTACTCACCTGAGTGCTTACGTGCTTGAAGCAGCAAGTTTTGTACTGAAACTCTGACGTTTTTAGCTGCTAGGATGCATTAGCAATCAAGCAAACAGGTGAGAACAATGTAATAGTTGATCGAGTTGATGAAAGTAATTTCAGATGTTCTTTACGTCTCTTTACACAACAACAAATCACGAACTGTAGCAGTATTCCGCTTAGTTTGCATCAGAAGGCTTAACAACCAAAGCGAAATTTCTTCCGAAATTTCGCGGTTAACGATTGAATAGAGCAAACTTTCCCTCGAAATTTTGTGACTCATTAGTGTCCACCGCGAATTATCGTTTGAGAGTTCGGGAAGAGTAAAACAATAGGTGCCTTGAAAGTTCGCGGAAAAGACGCGGAAATTTTGTTTGAAGCACTGTTTTGCAAAAAAATCTGTCTGTCTGTCTGTCTGTCTGTCTGTCTGTCTATCTATCTATCTATCTAGATATATCCAAACTTACGTAAAGACAGCAGGGTGACGATAACTCTCAATAAAGAAACGACATTTTTTAATTTACAAATTCTCATGTCATCTTCAGTTGCAAATGAGCTTTTAACAGTTGTACATTTGAATTTTAAATGAAGATACGTTACAAAATTACTCGTCAAAACTTGCGTTACAATTTGAATATGAAATACAGAAAAATACGGAAAACAAAAATAGCGCGCACATAACAACAAAATAAAAGACAAAAGGAACAACATAATTAAAAGGAAAGAGACAAATCTAGATGCCTCAACTGCTGATTGGGGATGGGACTTTCCCACTTAATGTGCAGTACCTCTTTGATCTTAATTTTGAATTTTGAGGTGGCAGAGTCTAAGATCGTGAAACATTCTGTATCACAAGAGTCATGACAGGGCCTAGATGACTGCAGGTGTCTGTAAACATGTGAAGACTTGTTCGACAAGAGGTGCTCACGAACACTTGTACAAAGGTGGTGAGTGGTCGCGCCAATGTAGCTGGCATTTCAGCCAGCCCACGAAAATTTATAGATGACACACGAACGTAGACCTTGCAGTACTGAATCTTTCACGCTAAACATGTTTCTAAGTTTACACGTACTAAAGACCAACGCAGCATCTAAATCAGCTTTACAATAACTTTGGTTAGTTGCCAACATAAGGGAGTTTATAGAAGTGCACAGAATTTTTAAATTAAGTATCTTAATTTACAATTCAAATGAACAACCGTTAAAAGCTCATTTGCAACTGAAGATGACATGAGAATGTCGAAACATGTTTTGTAAATTAAAAAGTGTCGTTTCTTTATCCAATACATGTATGTTTTTACCATTCACTTGATAATGACCGAAGCATGGTCGAAATGTTGTGTTTTACCGTTAATTTTTATCGTTAAAAGTTTTAAGAAACCCTTACTAATATGAATTTTAATTACTAGACATATTTACTACTTCTGCCAGGGTAAATAATTCAAGCTTGATAAATTAAGCTGTCTCTTACTTATACATACCACTTTTCCTTGAATTTTGTTTGAAGGAATTTCAACTGGAACTTCTTCAGGACAGTCTACAGGCACCTCATGAAAAGAGTCTGGGCTGGTATCTGGTGGTGATAAGTTGCAGTTGTTAATATCATCCACAATGGATTCTTTAGTTTTCTCTGCTGTGTTGAAGAGCTCTTGTTTTGTTGTGCCAGTTACATAAAATACTGATCCTCCATGAGGATGCTGTTGGATTCCTGCAATTTGACAAGATGTACAATGTATGTACGTTTTTTAAGTAACATACGAGCCAGAGTGGGCGATACTCATTACTTTAATTGTCAGGGTCAAAAGACCAAAGCAGTCCAAATTATTATTTTTTTTATAAATATAAGAGGTAATGGTAACTTCAATGGTAACATTATTTAAAGCATAAAAACACTAGACAAAACAAAATAGGGCAAAATTATGTCTGTCTGTATTCACAAAAACAGAACCAGAGAAATTTCACATGTCACTGATAAACTTGGTACAATACTTTGCTACTGCTACATGTAGCTTTCCACAAGCCTTGCATAATTCAAATAAAAGTGAATAGCTCTTCTGTGTGCTTTTTCAGGCCAGGAAGACTGAATTCACAGTTTTATCATTGAACCATACATGAACTTCAAGTCTAAATTACGGTGCGGCTACTCGAACCAAGGCCACCCTGGAAATTTTTTCACAAATTGACCAATAACGTTCAAGGAATGAAACAATAGAATGGTGACAATTTGAAAACCTATCATTTCAACGGTAGGGAAGTTTCAGTCTAATTCAAAATGCAGCTTTGCAGGAATCAGGATGGAAAACTCTATGATAATGGTCGAAATTATCCCAAACTCTTGCGACGAGAAATCCTTGACTTGGACCATGATGGGATGTCACAACGAGCAATTGCTAGAGAGCTCAGAACAAGCCATTGCTTCATCCAGAATGTGTTAGCCGACTACGATCACACCGGTTCCTCGCTCCAACACCTCGAAGATCCACCAGAGAGAAGTATAATGACACCTGAAGTAATCTGCTGTGTTGAAACGTAGAAACTTATGAAACTAAGCGTATACGCAAGGGAACTGCAAGATCGTTTGTTACTCGACGGAGTAGTTCATCCCCTGGACCTTCCATCGAGGTCTGTCATATCAAAGTGTATCAGGGAGGATCTCTTCATGACAAAAAAGAAAATACAGCAAATACCATCAGAATCACAAAGGAATGACAATATCCATCGTCGAAATGAATTCCTTGAAGTAATAACCGACTTGGAACCAGGTACCGTTCACTGTTTTGACGAGAGTAGTGTTGTCAAAACAACTTGTAACCGAAAGTACGGAAATGCCCCCAAAGGTGAGCCTGCATTTGAAATGCAACGGTACGCTTCAAGTGCTACATACACTATTAATCTGCTGCATTCTCCATTTGGCGTAGACTTTATGAACGTACTTGAAGGTCCGTCCAATGGCCAAGAGCTCCTGTTATTTTTCGAGAAAACAGTTAATCTCACAAGAGCAGATGGATCGGCTGTGCTAGAGAGAGGCGATACAGTAATAATGGACAACTGTGGCTTCCACCATGGTCACTTTGTGGAGCCTATTCTTACTGCCTTGCTAGCAAATTGTGGTGTACGCTTGTTATTCCAACCTCCATATTCACCCAAGTTCAACACTTGCGAACTGTGTTTTCATGACATCAAAGAGTTCCTTCGACGAAATCAGCGCTTAGCAGAGGAAGAAACAGTTTATGTGATCTACGAGGCGTGCGAAAACATAACACAGCAGAAATCCGTAAACTACTTTACGCATTGTGGATACCTTTTCTAGACCCCTAAATTCCAAAACAAACACTTAGCAGACAAACTTATTCAATCGTCTGAGCTTGCTGTAAATAAATTATAGGACGACTGAAGAAATTGTAAATGCATTGAAATAGCGAGATTATTGTTAAATAAATAAATTCTTCTTTATTTACTGATCTGTTTATTCCTGCGATATTAGATTTCTTCTGTGGAAGAGAATGAGAAGGCAGATATACTCTCTTTTCTCATACAAAATTGCAAAGACAGGTAGTCGAGAATTTCACACTTGAATGATTTTACAGCTGTCACAACAGTGCCCCAGAAAAAGAAGTGATACCGAAACATAATCCCATAAATCGCCGCCTTGAAACAATGTTTCACGTGTTGAAATGTAGAAAATCTCATTGCTGTCTCAAGCTTCGAACTCAGTAGTTTTGTCCCAAAATTTTTCAGAAAAAATTCAATCACTCGTGACTGATAATAAATGTGTGCAATCAGCTGTGAAACGTGACAAAAAACGGGGGAGGAGAACGAATTTGTCAATCAAACGTCACAAACAGTTTGTGTTCAACTCGATTCACACGTGACAAAAACTGCAAAAAAATGGCGGGTCAAAACTGCTTTGGTGCTTCAAAGGTCTATACATGGCTGTCGTCAATATCGCACGGATTAAACCTCGAAAGGCTAGCCCCAGAGTTTGAGAGGAGAGGCTTTGAGAGTATGCATTCGCTGAAATATATCGGGCAGAATGATCTGGAAGTCATAATAAATTCTCCAGACAAGTTGTTACTAACGGAGAGAAGAATTCTCGAGAAAGAGCTAGAGGAGATAAAGAAGCCGTCTCTACAGTCCAAGGAACTTTTTCCATCTCCATACACTGGGTCTCTGTAGGTGGTTAGTACCATTAACTCTCCTGTGCTCGTCAGTATGACCAGGTCAGGCCCAGCTTCGAACTCATCCAACGTGCCTGGACAACAAAGCGTGGTCAACGAAAGCAACGAGCAGTCAACAACCTATCTTGAGAAGAAAAGCGGCAAACTAACGGAAAATCTCTCCATAATACAAACACAGATCAAAAGTGCTACTGACCAGCTTGAAATTGTTCGTAATCAGTATGAACAAGCATCGAGTAAAGCTAACGGACGGAGAGGAAAACTTTGCACCCGATGTCATCAGCCGGACCACTACGAGCTCGCTGTTCAAACCCGACTTGTATGGACATGAACAATTGTGGCGCGAGCGAGAAACACCCAGAAAGCAAAAATGAGATCACGGAACTACAAAAGCTTATCAAGGATTTGCAGAAGAAAGAAGCTAAAGCATCAGAAGAGCTTCAGTCTTTCAAGCTTGCCAAGGAACGCTCAGTCAATAGTTTTTTTGCGGTTATGCGTCCATGACTGAGGCGGCAAAACGAAGGCCGTTATGTTGACAGGTTTTCTTTAGACAAGGACTTGATACTCTTGAAGAAAATTTTCAACAATAAGATTCCAGTTGATACCTCGCGAGATTGGGAAATGCCGTTCCTTATTGAGCGTTACAGGAGAGGTCTTCCGAGCGTAAACAGCATGTAAATCGTTTATACATAAGCATGACTGTTAACCGTTACATGTAACTAACTGGTGAGTTCATATTGATTTGATCGAAGTTCTTGGAAAAATTTACTGTTGCGTTTTACGACATGAAAGGAATAAATGGTTTTTTTTTTAAATTTTCTTGTTCGTTAATTAATAATACTCGTATTTTGTGAGAATTCTATTGTTTCATCCCTCAAACGCTACTGGTCAATTTGCGAAAAATTTTCCCAGGTGGCCTTGGTTGGAGTAGTCGCACTGTAATAAAAACATAAACATATCAAAACCCTGAGCTGATCTGTAGCTTTGTGAAGGAATGTGTTGTCTCAAATTGACTGAACAAGAGAGTCCTACTTCGTGAATCCATTGCATTTCAAGCCAATTTTACTTGGCCAAAATCTGGGCATGTTGTTTATGCCAATGTCAACTCTATCATCCACTCGAAAACCACACAATAACATTATTGTTTATTGCATCCCTTCCATGCTAGCAAATCAGAAAGAACCGATTGTTGGCTGAGCCTACATGTAGAACACCTAAAACTCAGAAAACCACAAAACGGCGTACTCAAATCAGTACTTGAAATGATGTTGTTACCTCTGGGCATGGCCATGTTAATTGAAATAATATTATTGAATTTGATCAAGCGGGAAAGTACCCTTCCTGAACTACAAAGCCACATCAAAGTTCAAGGAAAAAAATCGGCTAGAAATGTCTGCTCAACTGCATTTCTAAGCCCTAAGTGATGTGGCTGAAGCTTTTTGTCATAGATCTAAAGAAAGCACTGCATTATTGCCACAATGCCTAATGAGGCTACATGGAGACAAATTCAATTTTTGGCCATATGAAATGAAATTTTATTGAACACTCCCCTGAGGGGCTTTTCTGTGATCAATACATCATATTAAAAGCCTAAAATAAAATAATGTACTATAATTATGTATAAAGGATGATATAATTAAAAATCAATGATCAGAAATCTAAAATCTAAACATCTAATAAAATTTGCTTAAGTTTGTGTTTAAAAACTAACAGCTCTGTACTGGAATGACTGCTGACCCGTGGCAGTTCTAAATAGAGGGATACTTAACTGCTGTGAATTGCGTGTCATACATGTATGACCAGAAGCTTCGTAACTCGCTTCGATCCAAGGTAATCAGGGGCACAACCCGTCACATGTTTAAACACAAAAACAGTGTCCTTTGTTGTCTTACACATAACCAGTGCAGGTCCCGCAGCACTAGAGTAATGCGATCAAATTTTCTCTTTCCACTAATTATTATAAGTTCCGCGCATGTTGCAATTTACGTATATTTTTGTCAGATGTAGTAGACCAAACCGTGGAACAGTAAAAGAGTTTACTAAAAACCAAGCATGTTAATTATACTTACTAGTAGGTTGGGATTGAAAGCGTGTTTTGCACAATTTATCTAATCAAGCCTAGAGAAACATGAAGCAGTGAGAGCTGTGATGTGACAGTTGAAGGACAGAGTAGGATCAAAAATCACTCCTAAGTCCTTAACGGAGTCCATTGGTAGAATTTCCTTTCCCAGGAAAGACAGCTTAGGCTTCACAGTTTGTAAATCATCTGATGACTGCCGAACACCATTACCTTTGTCAAAGCACCAATCATGGATTCGTTGTAGATCTGCATTGATATTATTTTTGGCGGTGTGAGACTCATCGGCTGTCAACGAAAGGATCAATTTTCGTGTTGTCTACGTAGCATGCAGTTGAGCACATCTCACTGACTACTAGTAAGTCGTTTACGTAAATACTACATAACAGAGTTCCCAGCACGCTACCCCATGGCACTCCACACGCCACAGGTGGAGGATCGGTCAGCGCAGCATTACAATACGAACCACTTGAGACCTTTGGAAAAGATACATGTAGCTGTTAAACCAGGGGATTTCCGATGGGGCCAGCCCAGTGGCTTTTAATTTTCGTAGTAAAATGCAGTGATTGATGCTGTTGAAAGCCTTACTCATGTCCAGATAAACAAGAGCTGTTAGCTTTCTCTCATCAATCGCCTCAAATATAGTGTCGGTGGAGGCAACAAGAGAGGTTTCAGTAGAGTGCCACATTTTGTTTCCGCTCTGGTTCACTGCCAACCTTTTATTTGCTGTCAGGTAGGGGGTTAGCTGGTTTAAGACCGCCTTTTTGCACACCTTTGGAAGAGTAGGCAATAAAGAGATTGGCCTATTGTTGCCTGCTTCATCAAAATCACCTTCTTTCAGAATTGGTGACACTTCAGCAATCTTCCAGTATCTTCCTCAGTCTCAGGGAAGGTGCTAGTGGTAAGCGAAGAATTAATAATAGAACAGAGGGAATGATGACAGGTGCAGAGTCTTTCATGACACGAGTTGGCAACTTGTCAATTCCGGGCTTTATTTCTACCAAATGACGACACAATCCTTTCGACATCCGAACAATGAACTTTAGTAAATGTAAATTGTTCTGTGACTGGGAATTCAGGGCTGTAGGTCGGTTGCACTGGAGCATCACCCCATTCATTTGCAAGCAGTTACACTTTTTTATTCGTTGTTTCTCCGATCAAGGTGATAAAATGATTAAATCTATCAGCAACTGTTTTATCATCATTGCTGTAAACTCTTGTACTTGCCAATTTCTTTGAAAAACATGATCTTATTGTCTTCCACATTGCGCTAGTGTCATTTGTATTTTGTGAGATAAAATCTTCGACAAAATTAATTCCTTTGAGCGATCTATAATTCTCGCTTTACTTCCCGTTTAAAATTCTTACAACATGACCATATCACGCAGCGGGATTGTTTGTTTGCCTGGCCAGCTTATGCCAATGGTTCCTTGTTTTCATTAGGGCCCATATAATTTATTGTCATTGATAAATGGAGTTGGCCAGGTTTGAAGTTTAACAGTTTTCAGCGGCACGAGTTGGTCTAAAATCTCAGCAGAGAGAATATTGAAAGTGTACAGTTTGTCCTCCACATTTTCAAAAGCATCTAATGCAGACCAGGGAGCATTAGAAATACCCTCAAGAATGACAACTTTGCTGTAATGCTTGAAACCCATTGTGGTGATGTAACAGGTTTAGGACAAGGTATTTGCCATAACCAGATCATGGTTAAATTTGGGATAATTTGCGTTTCCCTAATCAAATTTGCATTGTTAGTAAGGTATCCAGTCGTTTCGTACCCATGGACGTTTCGTACCCAGGCTCAGACGTTTCGTACCCTCTTTTTGGTCAGTTTGTACCCAACCCTCTGGTCGTTTTGTGCCAAACAAATTATGACACAAAATCCCTAAAACAAACATAAACAATTATCTCATTTATCCTAGTAAACGCCAAACGATTAAGATGCATGTTCCCATTACTGTATGTGAAGGGTAACCCTTCCCTGTCAAAAACACCATTTAAAATGGATAAGCTCTTCTCCCTCCCTATGGACACAGTTATAGTGAAAAAAATATCAATAAATTGTAAATAAAAACATCCCCTTCACTTCGGGTTCAAGATTGAAACAAAACTGTCTGAAATGAGTCTTATAATATTGAAGGGAATACCTTTCTTTCTATAGATTTCCCATTTACCAGCAAGCTAAAATCAAATTGTTTATGTTTGACATAGCTTAAAGTAAACAGAATTTTGCCAATATCCATGTCCCACATGGGAATAACAATAACAATGTTCCAGTTCCAATCAAAATTAATTATCCATTCTAAATTTATAAGCTATAGTCTGTGTAAACAACCTGTTACAGTGACATATATTTTTATACTAATAGTTTTGTACTCCTTTTGACACAGAAAAAAAAAAGTCAACTTGGAATTGGCCTATTCATCCATGAGCTGGCTCAGGGGGCCTTTGATAATATACATGATTATACTGACTCACCAAGAAATGCTTGGTAAAATTTTCCAAACCCAGGGTGTCAAGCGACTATAGTTTAGTGCTTTGTACCACTTCTTCACTTACTAAGTTGACACCTTTAAAAATACCTTATTCATGAGACTTGCACTAATCTATATACATTATGTACAAATCTGCACAGATTATGAACTAAGTGGTGTTAATGTGAGGAAAATAATGCCATTTTTAGTCCAGAGTGCTCTGTTGGGATAATTTATGAGGCTGCCATCTGCTAAAGCACTAACATTTTTAAGTAACGCTTCGGCTTAGACGTAAAGAGATATCGGCAATGGAATGCGAGGAATGGCATCAAGTAACTGCAGCATAATTGGCTTATTCAATTAAATACGATGATTTGATTGGTTAGAATGTTTTTTTCTTCGTTTTTTTACAGAAAAAGCCGATTACAAGTCCGAAACCTCCAAATATGGAAACTTCTTGTTCCGAGCTATTGTTTTGTCGTTTTCCGGGAGATTCGTATGTGAGCGAGAAAAGATACGAGGTTTGAGAGATCGTGTCTCTTATTTCATAGCACAGCCGCGATCTTGATTATACTTGTGTATTGCGTGGAGTAGTCTTTTCAAATAGATTTACTTGCTCATAATTGTAGATAAATTGTAAATAAGTTTGTATATAGTATCAAAGAGTGCGAATAGTTTATTTTTATCGGCCTTCGGCACATTGTTTCTTTCGCAATGCCGTTTCAAGCGTATTGTTGTTGTCCTCGTCACGATGAATGGAAACATGGGAATGTCAAAGGGGAGCAACTACGCCAGTGCAGCTGCCAGGAAGCAAGAGTCTTGAAAAAGAAAGATTAAATTTTGTGTTTTTTTTTGCCGTTCTAGGCTGGAAGTTGAAGTCAAGTGCCAAAAATTAGAGGTAAGCCGGTTTACATGTTATAGCTTATGCTTCAAGGCATTTGTTGAGTAAACTTATCTTCGAAATAGCTTTGCATATTATCGAAGTCCTGTATAGAGTAAGAAAGTCTTTTATTTAAGTTTTGTCGAGCAAGGCAATCTAAAAGTATTTTGTTATTGTCAGTCTTCATATTATTCCATTCCAATGTTAGCATACATGTAACAGGTCGACTGAATGCAAATCGTGTTTTTCGATAGGAACATAGCATAAGGATGAAGAATAGGCGTGACAGCCCTTATGTAAATTTGAAAAGAGTTCAACATGCATTGTACATGTAAGCACAAACAAAAATGCAAACATACTTGTAAGGATTAAATTTAGCCTTTTTTCTTCTGCTTCTGCCTATGTTCACCTGTTTTCACTTGACGCAAGATTTTATGCTTCTGGTTACGCCTATGTTGCTGGTGAAAACCAGGCTTAAAGCTTAGTTTGCAGTCACAGTGAAGTTGCGATTACAAAACGGAAAGAAAAAAATGAAAGAAGGCATATCTGTGTTGTTGTTATACAAATTTCATGTTTTGCAAAAATTTGATTTCTCTACATACATTGTTTCACATATAGTAATACAAATATTTATACATATAGTAGTACAAATACATGTATTTATGGGTTAATTTAATATTAGGGGTAACCCTGTGTTCAACTAGCATCCTATTCAGGGAGGGAGTGGAAATACTCATGGTTGCTTCATGCTACAAAAACCAGAGATAAGCACTGCTCTGATAGACCACCTTGCTTGTGTGCAGACTTTTAATAATATTACTGTTATAAAGTAACTGCGTGCTAATATGGCAATTCCTGTGTGATCAATTTTGCAGTCAATGAAGAATGTCACCTGTAGAAAACTTGGCACTGACAGAAGCAAGGCTCCAGAGAAGCTGGGGACGTTCCAAGATATCTCGCTGTGTTCAACTAGCATCCTATTCAGGGAGGGAGTGGAAATACTCATGGTTGCTTCATGCTACAAAAATCAGAGATAAGCACTGCTCTGATAGACCATCTTGCCTGTGTGCAGACTTTTTATAATATTACTGTTATAAAGTAATTGCGTGCTAATATGGCAATTCCTGTGTGATCAATTTTGCAGTCAATGAAGAATGTCACCTGTAGAAAACTTGTCACTGACAGAAGCAAGGCTCCAGAGAAGCTGGGGACGTTCAAAGATATCTCGCTCTTTGGGAGCTATGAATTTCCAACTTCTGGCCTTAACACTGGAGGAGTTATAGCTTGTTCTCTGGCAGGCATGGGAAAAGAACCTAAAAAAAACTGAACAGCAGCTAAAAAGTCTAGCCAACTGCAGAAGTCCTATCACAGGTGCAACTGGTGCTGTGAGGTCCGAAGAAATTCCCAATCTTCAGGGAACACCTGGTCATGTAGGAGTAGGAATGGCAGTCAGGAGGTATACAGTGTCTGATTCGTCCAACATGAGATGGAGCATCAACGGAGCTCGGATTCCTCTGAGATGGTTGGCACTGACCAGCTTAAGGAGAACCTCCTAAAACCAGGCTTTGCACTAAGATTTTTCTTTCAAGTGATCTGTCTTTGTCGATGGCAAAGGAAAGAAGGACGAATAGCATCGGAACTAGCCGTAATATACCGCCACGCTTTTGAGATTTGGAAGTTGACCTTTGGTAAGGCGGCAACGCCCCCAAATCCCATTAGCTCGATTTCGCGTACCTGGTACAGCCTATATCCAACGGATCATCACGTGCACACCATGCCTTGACATAAATTACATTATGTCAGGCCATAATGTCTGGTTTTATATCAAGGCATGTTATAGACCAAAAACAGTGGCCCATCCCTTAGCGCTAGCTTTGCTTGAATACCCGGTAACTTGCAATTATACGAGATTATTCACACAAACAACTGTGTTGGATAAATCTGGCCACGATTGTGGCAAGTTTAATCACATCAAATGTAACAGAATCCCAACACAGCGATCTATACAAAAGTTATTCATAAATAACTGATAAAAGTGGGGCGACAAAATTTCGCCACAAGCCACACCTCTGTGGCTGAAGCCCCACAGCCGACGAAACAAGCAAAGCTCGCGTGTAAGCTGGAAGGCAGAAATATTCGAATAACTATCGTCATACCACCAACGACAGGTAAAATTGACGACAATGAAACCGCAGCCCGACTCTGAACAGTAACATTAAGAGTCGATAAAGTTACATGTAACTTGAGTGAGGTACTTAATCCAATAAAAAGTTGTTAAATGAAAAAATGACGACAATGAAACCGCAGCCCTTGTCTGAACAGTAACCTTGAGCGTCGATTAAGTTAGCTAAGACTTAGGTACTTAAACTAAGAAAAAGGTGATATGTAATTATAAGTCTACATGACGACAATGAAACCGCAGCCCTTGTCTGAACGGAAACATTGAGCGTCAAACCGATAATAAGGTGACAAGTGATTATGAACAGAAACATAAACAAAAGAAGAGATCAATGTCTGCTCAGTAGCAGCCCAATGTCTGACCTACTTAACATCGATACTCAACAGTCACCATTGCTGTACCTAATACGAGATGCTGAGGCCCAGCAAGTATACTTAGCATCCCGAATGCCTTACCTACGTACCGAAAATTCAACAGCTAGCTCAAGTAATTAAATAATTAATTAATTGGCGTAAAGAGCCTCTGACCTCAAGTAAACTTTAAAAGCGTCTGATTTCCAACGACCAAGAGCACGGATTTGCGCATCGGAATATCCTTGTTCAGCTGCGTGGCACGCACCACCGATACGAAAGCTATGGCTTTTGTACCGACTAGTGTCAAGACCACAATAAGATTAATGTTGCCAATAAAGAAACCTCTTAGTGTCTCAAATTTAATTAATAAACAATTCAGTTTAATTAGTTATTTCATATGATCATTTCTGTTTTAATTTTCAAATCAAATCAAATTTCCAATCTCTCTCCGGCCAAGCATTTGAAATGGGCGTTTGTGTGACATAGTAATGGGCTCCCAGAATTTCAACTTCACTTGATCCATAACCTCTGAAGCTAGCATCCTCTGGGGGTGGCACAGCTAATGGATCGAAAACAGAGAGGCTTGAAATGACAGGCAATGCTGCTTGGAACCAGTTATCGATGTTCTGCTTTAAAGACTGCACATACTTGTTGATTGAGCAAGTTGGTAACTTCCCTGTACTGGTAGGGAGTTGGATTTACACCAAACAGGGAGAGCCTACCATCCTCTGCAAGGTCTGCTTGCATGTGTGTAATTACAGTTTTGGCTTCCACAATAGAGCTTTTTATCGATACGGTGGCCATCTTGAATAAATTAATTGTAAATCTTATTATGGGATGCTGAGGGGGCAAACCAATGGAAGCGTGTCTGTGTTACTCTATTTAGATCTATTTGATCTCGTTTTATTTCGATCATCTCAAATATTCCTGCGAAAGTAAGCTTCTACAGACATAAAAAAATGGGAAAAGGCGATCGTTGTGCCGTATTTGGATGCAATAATGATCGCAGATTTCCCGAAAAGTATGTGATTAAAGACCATACAGGTTTCTTCGGGGGAAAACCACACATACGATTTTGGTCCTGCAAGAATCCAAACAAGTTCAGGGATTGGACCAGAAGGCTTAACAGGAAGAATTTCAAGGTGAATGAAAGCACTAAAGTTTGCTCAAATCATTTTGAATTAGGAAGGCCGGTTGAAAGTCATCCAGATCAAACACTTTTTCTGAAGGGATACGATCGAGAGGAAGTTACACGGAAAAGAAAGGCACCCATGGTAAGGTTACCGGTGCCACCAAAGGCTACGAAGACTAGAAAATCAGGAAATGCTGAAAAAAAGATGAACAGGGATGTAGCCAATAATTTGAATGCTGAACAGGATGTGCAAAATGACAGTAATGTGATTCATGTTTCAGACACTGAACCAATGTCAGAGGAAAATTGTTGTGCAGGTGACAATGTGAAGGACCGCAATCTTGAAGGGACTCCAGTTTTACAGCAAGGGAAAGTAACTGACTCCCGTTTGGAAGAAGAACATTATACCCCTAACAAAGAAAGCTCGCAGTCCAAACAGGGAACTACTGATTATGAAAACCCTCAAAATACTAAGAAAAATGACCCAGAATTTAGTATAGATAGAATTAAACACTCAGACAGCCTTATGAAACTATAAACTGGCTGTCCAAATTATGTTACTTTTTTGTTTATTTTAAACAAAGTAGAACCCAAAGTTGGAAAGCTACATTTCCACAAGGGGAAGATTACAAACATTGATTTAACTACAACAAAAAACTACCAGCAAAGCCCCAGCAAGCCTGGCTGTAGAGGAAAACCTGGTCCACGTAGTGAACTTAATGCTGAAAATCAGTTGCTTATGACCTTGATGAAGATACGGCTAGATTTACATATTGAAGACTTAGCATTTAGATTTAGTGTTAGTGCAGCATCTGTTTCCCGTATCATCTCAACCTGGATAGAATTTCTTGGTAGGGAACTTGAACCCCTCATTTATTGGCCCACTATGGAACAGACACTATCTTACAATCCAAAGTGTTTTGTTGGAAACCTGAAAAAAGTTGAAGGTATTATAGACTGTACTGAGCAACATAAATATTATTGTAAAGCCCTCAAATGCAAAACTACAGTATCAGACCTACAGCCAGTACAAAAGTGCAAATACTCTTAAAAAATTGGTTGTTTGCACCAAGTCTGGCTCAGTAAGTTACATATCAGATGCATATGGAAGAGCAGCCTCAGGTTGTTACATAACTGAAGATTGTGGAGTAATTAATAAATTCACCAGGGGCATGGTAGCACTAGTAGACTGGAGCTTTAATGTGCAAGATGTATTCTTGAAGCATCATGTGACAGTGGCCATGCCCCCTTTCACAAAGGGCAAGAAACAATTCACCAAGGGGCAGGTTGAACAAGCAAAAACTATTTCCAGGGCACGCATTCACGTTGAGAGGGCATCTTAAAGAATTTAAATTGTTAAAACATGAGCTACCATTGAACATGCTTGACTTAGCTGATTGTATCTGGGTCATTGCCGGAGCAATAACAAACCTGCAGCCACCTCTTGTCTTTGAATGATTACAAAAGGCTTTTCTTTTGGAAAACATGCAGGCCCTTCTTTGTTGTTGATATTGATGTGATACATTTTGATTGAAGTTATTGATTGTAAACCTTAGTTAAGAAGCACAAATTGAAGCATCAACTAAGTCCTTAAGAATTGACCTAGCAATTACCTTAGATAATATTTTGTTTGTGAAAAGCTCAGGACATATATAGTTGTTAAAGAAATGTTCAAACTTTGGCAGATTTGCTGCATAGTTCGGATTAAGCTTAATCCTCTCTGTGAATGTGTCCTTTGTAGTGTAAACATAGAAGTACTCTTCTTGTTTTTCACATACAAACATCTGATGTTGCACCTGAGTGAAATACCTATGCCTATTGTAAAGTTGGAACTCTGGGAGAGTTGTTTCCCCTGTAGTACTTGTTGCAGTAGACCTAACCAAGCAGCTCCCCTTCTCATGGACATACTCGGACACTACCTTGCCTCTGTGTGTCCAGGGGCATTTCCATTCAAAGAGGGTGTCTGGGCAGCAGTTGCATGTACAGTAACCATCTGGACTTGCTGCTATATAAGGGTATTTTGCTGAAATTACTAGACCGGATTCTGTGCATCTAAAACCTTTATGAGTTTTTTTCATTGTTTTGTTGAATGTTTTCCGGGCAACTGGCTCTGTCTGTGTGCCCCGCTGAACTGATTTGCTTTTCACCTCAGGAAGGTAGCCACATAGGTCAGCACAAAGATTTTCAGCTGCAGTTTCATTTCTTACTGTCATATTTGAGTCATACTTCACAATTACATCATGTGCTTTTGAGGCAGTACTTCTTCCAATTCTGTATTGTTTCCACTTTGAGTTCTTAGATTGCTCTTTTGTTGATCTGTAGACAAGATCAGCCTCATCCTGTGTTATTTTCATTTTCTCTTTAAGAGCTGTACACTTTTCCTGAAGACTGGCATTTGGTGTTTTCTTGTTTATCTCTTCAACTATTTCTGGCAGTGTTGGTGGGAGACTGACAGAGGTAGCTGATTCTATTTCTTGTGTTTTATTAGCCACATAGTCCGTTTTGATAAAGCACAGCAGTGAACTATTCCCATCAGATGCCATAGCTAATTTCTCCCAGTCTTCATGGCCAAAGTTTGAAGACCTATCCTCCGGTGCTCTTGGGTCAAATAAACTCCTGCTTATACATCCCCCATCGTCTGGACTTTGGAGACCAGATTTGGTTTTCTTAATTTTCATATTTTTAGTCTTGTCTGGCTGGTGAATTTTCTTGCGCTTGTTACTTGTCTTTCTCCCCCATTGGTGTGGGATGGATGTACAAGTCTTATTGTTTCCCCACCCTTACTTCATATTCAATGTGATGCAATAATGCAGAAACATGCTTGCAGCTCTCTCCATACCCGGCGAGGCACCCGCACTCACCTGTAAGTATATCCCCACTTCCAGTACTGAGGCAAACCCATACACTGTAACGATTTTCTCCGATTCTTGTTTGCGGTACAACTTTTCCACGAACGTAACAAACTTCACGCATTCTGATATATTATTGTACTCAACATCGGAGACATGACCGCTTTCATACAGATTTTTTCCTTCTTTCATGGATTTTCTATCATTGTTTTCAAACAAGTATGTTTCAATATCAGTCATTGTCGTATCGGGGAAATATTGACTTCCTGACGACCAGTTTGCTAGATCCTCTGGAAAAGGAAGCGATATTCCATCCATTAAGAGTTTTCCCTTTCTTCTCGCTAAAATTTCAGCTTCTTCTTGCTCTTTGGTGCTACACAGTTGCAAATGTAGCCAGGAAGCGTAGTAAACCTTTGAAATTAAGTCGCCCTTGCGAGTATCACTGGTGATAACAATACCACGATCTTTCAAATACTTTCGCAATTTCTCAACGTTCCACACATTAAGCTCCTCTTTGCTAAACTCTTTCGTGTTCTCGTCCGGTTGATCACCCATAATACTTAATTTACAGAATATGCAGCGCTGTAGACTGAAGTGACATATCCCGTCACGGAAACATTTCGCGTGTTTGCCCCCTGGGAATCCCATAATATGCTTTAAATTAATAAATTCAAAATGGCCGCCGTATCAGTAAAAAGGTCTATTCTATCTAAGGCAATCTGAGTTGCCTTTATGGCAGGTGTAATTCATGCAAAATGGATAGTTCCCTTCTGGAAGGTCTTGCTAAGGGTGGTAAGAACAGGGAGGACATGACATAGAATGTAAATAGCACCAATAAATTTGGGGGTTCTCATCTTCGATAACAAGCCTGCAGCAACGGCATCTGCCTCAGAAAAATGCTGTAGTGTCTGCATGAGGGGAACAAAGTCAAGATAGACTCCCTCAACTGAGCGATCTAGGGATAACCATCTGGTTCTGTATGATTTCCGCACTTTTCTTAGCACCTTCTTCTTCGCTGCACCTGTGATTTGTGCAATGGATTTGTATGCCAGTTGAATCTTCAAGTACTTTGAGCTCTTCTTTGGTGAATTTTCAAAGAATTTTCATAATCGTCGTAGGATGGTTTTCACAACAGAAATATAACTTGCTTCATCATTGGCATCAACGCAGGACAATGCCAGCCTATGGCAAATGCAGTGGAATGAAATTATCTTGTTGTTTAAATCTGAGCTTGGCGGCTAACCCATTCCTTTTCCCTGTCATGACAGCAGCCCTATCAGTTGCTATGCTTAGGGTTAGTTTACTGTCATAAAGTTGTTTTGTCAGAACTTAAAGGAGCACATCTGCAGTAGCGCCATCTGCCTCTGGGTCATTCAGGACATCCTCAATAAAGAGAAATTTGACTTCCTGTCGTGAAGTTGAGGTATTGATGTAGCTGACAAAAGCAACCATTTGTTCCACAACTGCAACATCAGTAGCATCATTAGCAAAAAGACCATAAATCCCTGCTACTCGGACATTTTCCAGGATCATCTCCTTGATTGTCATGCCAATGGTAAGAAATACTTCTCTCACTGAATATTCAGAATGATGCCTATAATACTGGATATCATTAAGCCCTACTTGTTCGAGAAATTCAAGAAATGGGATCAACTTCCGGTTAGAAATTTTGTGCTTTGCAAGAAAATAACAAGCTCTGAAAACACTTGACAGCACCTTCTCTCTCTCTTGATGAAACACAGAAACCTGGCTTAGCATTTCAGCTGTTGTGGCGGCGTGATGCTGCTCGCTTGAAGCGTGTTCTTCCAGTGCCAGTTTCCGAAATCGTGTCGCTGGTTCACTACTGTAGGTCTTGGACTTGTTACTAAGATTCTGGGTGGCATGTTTGTTACATAGTATACAGAACATTCCATGATTTTGTTCACTGAAGACCAACCAGTGAATGCCAGTCTGCAAATAGCCAGTTATAATTAAACTTGAACTTCAGTTGCTTCTGGCTTCTCAACTCTGAAGGTGAGAGATTCATGCACTTGTTTTGGCAATTGTAGGAGCTATGTAATGCGAGACCCGGAAAACAGGTTTTTAATGTCTTGAGCATCTCTTCAGCGGCCACAGGTTTTACATTATTGCTAAACTGGGAGGTACTAGGTGCACTGATAGTAGCAGAGACAATTGTAGAGCTTGGTGCAAGATTAAAGGAAGAACTAGCCTGAGGTACATTTTCAGACAGACTAGACATAACTGCGGTTGTGTTAGAAGTGATAGAAGATGCAGGGAATGTATCAGTGGCAGTAGAAATAGAGGGCAAGTCATCTGTAGATGAAGAACAAATAATTCAACGATGAAACCTGCAAATAAAGTCTGCTCCACTAAGCTTAACATAATCATTGTTCAGTTTCTTACTTACAGTTTACATGACTGTGGCTCTAAAAATATTGTGCAACGCTTATACTTTTTTCTCTCTCTTATGTTACTTTTCTTCAACAAATTTAATACTAGGAACTTCTTTGAAATAGTACTAAGCTTTAACTGCAAGGGAAAATAGAAGTGCTCAAAACTCAGAATTCAGAAGAGACTGCACTAGCAAGCGAGTTCAAGTGTTAACTTGACGTTCGTATCGATCACTGTCGCATGTCAGCGGCTGTTGAATTAATTTAATACTCAGCTAAAAGGAAGTAGGTTATGCTATTTTATTGATTTTCACTCACCACCGCTTTCCTGACGCTTTGGTTGAAAACCAAATTCTAATAGACCTTTCTGGTGTTTTGCACGTGTTGACGCCATTTTGTAAACATTTCTGAATGGATTATGGGGGTTTTCCCTTGCTGTGAGAGGAATGGAAAGGAAACATGGTGGACATCATTTCGAGGGGTGAATTTTCCAAAAACAAGCAGGATTGCTTCAACAAATTATGCATTTTCAAAGCGGTAAGATCTGCTAGATATCTTCAAGGCATTGGTTGGAAGGGGAAAGCAATATTTTCCCATAAAAGCAATGGGATTTCATCTTTGAACAGACAAACATTCATTGCATAATTTCGGAAATATTTCACTGAAACAGCCGGTAACATTTACTTGAACAGCCGGTAAAAATAACCGGTTACCGGTTCTTAACAAAAACCCTGAAAGTATATAGTATTTAGAGGAAATTGTTTGTGCTAATCTCACTAGCAATGCAGCAATGTTCTAAAGGATTGCAAATGTGCCTCTTCTAATTAATTTTTGCAATGATTACAGAACATACTTATGTTGACAAGTATCAAGTATACTCTTCTCAATAATTATTTCAAGTTTTGATTTCAATTTTTTTAAATCTCTCATTTCTAGAAGCAAGTCTACATCACCAGCCACCATGCGTCTGGCTTATGTTTGACGCAATTGTACATTATAGCTCTCTTGCAAAAAGAAGATCTACACACAGTCTCTTAAACTTATTTTCTCCATCCATAACTAAAATATTTCAGAGTATATTAATTTACTTGATCATGCATGTAGGTTGACTTGCATAACATCTGTTAAGAAATTTTCACTCTGGTCAAACTGCATGAAATACAAAAGGAATGTAGTTTGAATGACAACAAAACTAAAAGACAAGGCAATTCAAATTTCTTATTTGAAGTATTTTAAAATACATGTAAGCTTACAAATTAAATCACAGGTTTCAAATCAAACTTAACTTCTTATTAGTTATTACTATTAATGCAGCCAGAATTTCAATGTGTGTATACAAAATAAAACAATAAAGAAACAATGGAACCAAAACTTAAGAAGAACTTAAGCTTACCTTGGACTCCACAAGGAGAGAAAGCGAGTGGAAACCATTAAATTCTCTAGCCAAGAAAAAGAGCTATGAACTTAATTTCTCATCTGCTAAACACGATCTCACTTTCTGGCTTTACTCTCATGGGTGTCTTGTATCAATTACATGTATTTGACCTCACCGACCATACTGTTGTGACCAATACATGACCACAGTCATAAAAACCTCTACCAGTTTACATCTACATGTGAACAAAAGCCAATAAGCAAAAAGCAACATATTTACGAAAGAAAAACACATGAAACCAAAATGGCTGACTTCAATCTTAGAGGTGCTTGACAAACTTGTACCCAGGCTCTCCATTTATCTAGCAAAAGTGTATGCCTTTCTAGGACCCCCTTGTTGAAAAACCTTCCTGAAGAAGACTATTGAACACTCTTGGACAAAAACAATACTTAGCAGGGGAGGTAAGAGAAAAAATGTTCAATCCAATTTTAATGAATAAATTAAGCAGAATAGAGTGAGTGAGTGCTACATCCTTCGCTACATCCTGTTTTGATGATTGAGAAACTCAAGGCATATGGCTTCTCAGACAAATCCGTTAATCTTATGCAATCTTTCCTAGGGTCCAGAAAAAATCGAGTAAAGCTACAAGATCTTAAAAGTGTATGGAAAGAACAAACAAGAGGGTGTCCTCAGGGTTCATCTTTTGGACCTCTCTTGTGGAACCTATCCCAAAACGACCTCCCATCATATACAGAGTCAGAGAATCTCTTTATGTACGCAGACGACCACCAAATATACACGATTGGCAACTCCATAGAGATTGCCGCCCAAGAGCTTAAGGAAGAAACTGAGAAGATCACGCAGTGGTACAAAGAAAACCTCTTAACAGCCAATCCTAGCAAATTTCAGATTATTGTCATCAACCCAGAGTCTTCAAAAACCGAAGACTGCGTAGATGAAGTATGGCTTGAAATTGACTCAAGAACCGTTAAGTCTTCCAACAAAATTACAATTTTGGGAGTAAACATTGATGACAAACTAACATTTAGCGCACATATTAAAGACATTAGCAAGAGAGCAAGTAAAAAAGTTGGCGTGTTACTGAGGTTGCAAAATCTCATACCTTACTCTGCTAAACTACAATTGTACAAATCTGGTATTCTACCTTACTTGATGTACTGTGACGTAGTATGGCATTTTTGTAAATTGTCCGATAAACGCAAACTGGAACGAGTTCAAGAGCGTGGATTGAGAGCTGTTTTTAAGTCAAAATCTGAATCTTATGGTGAACTATTGGAAAGAGCCTGTCTCCCCACTTTGTATTACGAAACATAGCCACCTTGATGTACAAAGTTAAAAACGGCCCTGTACCTCAGTACATTTCCGAACTTTTCGACGTGCCCCATAAGGGATACAACCTAAGAAATGCGGACTTTAATATCCCACGGTTTAGAACAGTACGCTACGGCAAACACTCGTTACGCTATCTTGGACCGCTCTTATGGAGCAAACTAATTCCATCAGATAGAGAGAGTCCAACACTGAACTGCTTTAAGCATAACATTAAGAAAAAAGAGTTAACTCTCCTCTTAGAAGACTGCAGAAATTGCGATTTATGTTTCTAATTTCATTTGAAGTTGGATTAAACTTAGGCTGAACTATAATTGTGGCAAATTAGTTTTAATATATTTTAAGACTTTACTTGTTAGTGCTCTCAATTAGTATACATGTGTAACAATTAGCTCTGATACATTTTAAGGTTTTTTACCTTTTAGATCTTTCCTACTTGTGTAAGTACCCTAATTTTAAGGTATCTATTTAAGATTTTACTAGTGTCCCCAATTAGTTTGTTAAAAGCTAAATACCTCGGCACTGAAATAAAGTCCTACTACTACTACTACTACTACTACTACTACTACTTAAACAATGGACATTGCCTCAGTCATATTTTTTCTGGCTACAGCCCTGGTTCCTGACAAAAGAGATTGTTGTTACAAGCTAGGGATGACTTCACAATGCCTGATTGCAAGAAGACATATTAAACATCATTTAAGAAATAGAAACCATGTGCCGTGTCTCTATCGAGTTTTAGGAACACAAGTGAAAGTTTGGGAGAATGAGAAATGCTGTGGGAATACGAGCCGCAGGCGAGTGTTTCCACAGAAGAAAAAGAAAAGCAACTTGTTTACTTCGATCATCAAAATGTAAATTCTCTTTGTTTGCGCCCTCATTACGTCAACGGCTCGTGCTAGATCTGTGTTTCTATCAAGTTATAGAAACACGGTTTTAAACCAATAAGCGTGCATATTTGCATTGGGTTATTTTCTAAAATTTTATACATACACAAGTAGCACATGTATTCACAACTTCTTATGATGTCAAGACTCAAGAAACCTCACCTGTTCGTAATTGCATCTCATCACTTGTTCTTCTTTCCAAAACACAATCTGGGTGTAAGTAAACTCCTGTAAACTCTTTATCAGATGGACTTGACAGTACATCAGCAGAATGAGAATGTCTACATGAATGTCCCACTTCATTTTCCACACCACTAATCTCAAGAGATGGTTGTTTAATGACATGTATTCCTTCACTGTATGATTTTCTCAGTAGTGCTGGTCTTGCTGTATGAATCTGCTCTGCTGCATTGCTAGGCTGTCCATTAGTTTTGACTGGGAAAATTGTCCTGACATCAGTAGGGTAGCTACTAACAGGATGTTTTGAAGGTGGCACATGTAAACCAAGTTTTTTCTTGGTGCTTTGATTTAAAGTGTCTATTCTTTTCCTAACTGCTTCTGCTTGTTTCCTTGTAAGGGAACCAGTGATCTTTTCAAAATTGACGTCATTAGGATCAATTTCTTTACTATCTGATGAAGTGAAATACAATCCATTAATTCTGTAACGCACACAAATAATTTCACATTATTTTAATTTTTCGTAAAGAAAAAAAAATATATCAAAATTGTGCATACCGGTAAGTTTATTTCTGTTAAAATATGGATAAATTCAATACAAAATGGGATTTGTGCATGGGCTTTGCACCTTAATATGTAATCTGTTTACAAGTGTGCTTATACTATGCTCTTAGAGCCATATAGCTGTAATGTAATTTTAGGGTAATATGTGTTAGGTAGGCATTAGTATTGTAAAGAAGTGTAAGTACATGTATATGTAGTACTGTAAGTAGAGTAAGTAGTATTAGTATTGTAAGTAATGTGCACATATGTATTGTAAATATTATAAACTTGTGTGACTCAGGGTTTGAAAAAAACTTGCCAGCTTGCCCTTGGAATAAGTAGCCCTTGAATTTTGCTTGTCCTGTACAAGTCTTAGTTTGCTCTTTTAATGACTCAGTTGGCAGACAACTTGCCTGATCCCTTACCCATTGGGTAAGTAGGAGTGAAAAGGTACTTGCCCAGAAGGAGAATCTACTTGTCCCGGATGACCAGACAAAACTTGTTTCGAGCCCTGTGTGTTGCAATTAATAATACCAGTAATAATAATAATAACAACAACAATAATAATAATAATAATAATAACAATAACAATAACAATAACAATAACAATAACAATAATAATAATAATAATAATAATAATAATAATAATAATAATAATAATAATAATAATAATAATAATAATAATAATAATAATAATAAAAGTGTGGGATGTAACCAAGTGGGTTTTCCTTCATAAACTTCCTCATTTTCCAAATCTGTTTCATTTTTATTTTGTTGAATGGGAATAAAGAAACTAAAAATATACTAGGTATACCTATCGATAGAGTGCCAACGAGCGAGTAATTTGTGCTATAATAAGGGGTTTATTAATACAGCATAACGGATTTTTGGTTCTCTTCTGTTGCAAACATTACCGAGAGAAAATTATTATGCGTTTACCGGCCGGTAACGTTCGTCACGCAATCCCTGAATATCAAGAGTATTGGAATGTATCGCTGCTCGGTCGAACTTTCAGTTCAATATGATGGGCAAAGTCAAAGTGAAAGTGAACACGCTAGTTTGATTGATAAACACGACTCGTTTAACACTTTTCATGCTTGATCGAGAATTTTTTCGCATACGCCATTCTTCGCGCGGCACTATTCTCTGCCGCCTCGCCAGCCGAGCGTCTTCGCTCGGCTGGCTTGTTGGCAATAATTTCTGAAAATTATCCCCTTGAGAGCCACACCATTGTGTGCCACATCATTTTCACTGAAAAAGGATGTCCAGTGAAAAACTTCAAATGTCATGATGTGATGTATATACGAATAATTGATATATGAACTGCGGTTGTAGATGAAAGTGAAGAATGATCATCGCAGTACTATATTTTCCAATTTAAGCAATTGGAAAGAAGAAGCCTGAAAAACTCAGGGCTTCAACGGAATTTGAACCCGTGACCTCTGCAATACCAGTGTGATGCTCTACCAACTGAGCTATGAAGCCACACATTTGGAGCGAGGTCAATTTATTGAGTTCATATCTTCCCATGAGGAAAGAAATGATGTGATGTATATACGAAAAAATTCAAATGTGAACTGCGGTTGTAGATGAAAGTGAAGAATGATCATCGCAGTATATTCCCAATTTAAAGTGCCTATGAAATGAAAAATAATTGCTGCTTACCTGAAAGGCTTTTCAAAATAGGGAGGAATGGTCTTTTTCGTTTTGGAATATCATTTTTCGTTTTAGAGATACTGATGTTTTTGTATGCAAACTAGGAAAGTGATGACATCATAAGGTTCGCAACTAATAGTAAAATACTGAATAAAGAATATCTCTGGAAATATTGAAGCAGTGTCCTTCAAACTTGGCACCAGAAATGTACACCACAAACGAAACCAAATGACACCCATAGTGTTGAAAGTGAAGAATGATCCTCGCAGTGAATTTTCCAATTTAAGCAACTGGAAAGAAGAAGCCTGAAAAAAATCAGTGCTTCAACGGGATTCGAACCCATGACCTCCGCGATACCGGTGCGATGCTCTACCAACAGAGCTATGAAGCCACACGTTGGGAGCGAGGTCAATTTGTTGAGTTCATATCTTCCCGTAAGGAGTGAAATGATGTAAGTATATATGAAATAATTCATATATTTGAACTGCGGTTATAGATGAAAGTGAAGAATGATCCTCGCAGTGAATTTTCCAATTTAAGCAACTGGAAAGAAGAAGCCTGAAAAAAATCAGGGCTTCAACGGGATTCGAACCCATGACCTCCGCGATACCGGTGCGATGCTCTACTTTCATCTATAACCGCAGTTCAAATATATGAATTATTTCATATATACTTACATCATTTCACTCCTTACGGGAAGATATGAACTCAACAAATTGACCTCGCTCCCAACGTGTGGCTTCATAGCTCTGTTGGTAGAGCATCGCACCGGTATCGCGGAGGTCATGGGTTCGAATCCCGTTGAAGCCCTGATTTTTTTCAGGCTTCTTCTTTCCAGTTGCTCAAATTGGAAAATTCACTGCGAGGATCATTCTTCACTTTCATCTATAACCGCAGTTCAAATATATGAATTATTTCATATATACTTACATCATTTCACTCCTTACGGGAAGATATGAACTCAACAAATTGACCTCGCTCCCAACGTGTGGCTTCATAGCTCTGTTGGTAGAGCATCGCACCGGTATCGCGGAGGTCATGGGTTTGAATCCCGTTGAAGCCCTGATTTTTTTTTTTTTCAGGCTTCTTCTTTCCAGTTGCTTAAATTGGAAAATTCACTGCGAGGATCATTCTTCACTTTC
The DNA here is from genome assembly GCA_964020085.1 of Micromussa lordhowensis. NCBI lineage: Eukaryota > Metazoa > Cnidaria > Anthozoa > Scleractinia > Lobophylliidae > Micromussa > Micromussa lordhowensis. Next base: position 15,903,567 of record OZ026604.1, read on the forward strand.
ATCTATAACCGCAGTTCAAATATATGAATTATTTCATATATACCTACATCACCCATAGTGTTGTTGCCATGGAAAATCTCTTGGCCCTAGTCTCTTTCTGTCAAAAACCAACTATCCTCATTTTCAACCCTTTAAACCAGGAAAGAGGGTCATGCTTGGAACAGACATGGTTCCCATATTGTCTTAACTCTCACCATTAGATGAGGGTTGTCCAATATACCTGCACTGCAACAGTCTGTGAATGTTGTTTATGGTCTGTACGGTCCGTAATGAAGAGTTTTTGGTGCGAAAATTGCATGTCATTATGGACACTTAGAATATTTGAATATTTCTCGCCTTTGCTCGTAATGTTCTTAGAGGGGTTTAGTGACTTTACGGTCCATACAGTTCGTACGGTCCGTAAAGCTCTTAATGGTCGGTAAGGAACAGTTTACGGTCCGTAAATTGCATGGCGCTATCAACACTTGGAATATTTTTCCGGCTTTGCTGGTAAAGTTTGAGAGAGGTCCATGTCTTTACGGTCTGTACAGTTTGTATGGTCCGTAAAGCTCCTAATGGTCTGTCATGAAGAGTCTACGGTCCGTAAATTGCATGTCATTATAGACACTTAGAATATTAGAATATTTTTTGGCTTTGGTAAAGTTCGAGAGGGGTCCAATGTCTTTATGGTCTGTACTGTTCGTATTGGCCGTAAAGCTCTTAACGGTCCGTCATGAAGAGTTTGCGGTTTGAACATTGCATGTCATTATGAACACTTAGAATACGAGAATATTATTTTTTTCTGCTTTGCTGGTAAAATTCGAGAGGGGACCAATGTCTTTATGGTTCGTACAGCTCGTATGGTCCGTAAAGCTCTTTACGATCCGTAAGGAAGAGTTTACGGTCCGTAAATTGCATGTCATTATCGACACTTAGAATATTTCTTGGCGTTGCTCTTAACATTCTTAGAGGGGTTTAGTGGCTTTACGGCCCATACAGTTCGTACCGTCTGTAAAGCTCTTAACAGTCCATAAAGAAGAGTTTACGGTACGTAAATTGCATGTCATTATCGACACTTAGAATATTTTTCGGCTTTGCTGGTAAAGTTCTAGAGTTGTAAAGTTCTAGAGGGGCCCAATGTTTTTACGGTCCGTTCACTTCGTACGGTCCGTGGAGCTCTTAACGGTTTGTAAGGAAGAGTTTATGGTCCATATATTGCATGTCGTCACCGGCGCTCACAATATTTCCCTGCATTGTTTGTAGAGTACTTAGAGGGCTCTTTGGGGGCTTAACGGTTCCTTCAGTTCATACGGTCTGTTAAGCTATTGACAGACCGTAAGAAGAGTTTACTGTTCGTAAGTTGCATGTTATTACCAATTTGATTACTCCTCTGCTTTGATTGTTGAGTAGTTTGAGGGGTTTGGGGGCCTTCGTGTATCATACAGTTTGTAATATCCATTAAGCTGTAGGCGGTTTGCTACAAAGAGTTTACTGTTTGTAAATTGCATCTCATTATCAACACACTCAATTCTTTGCCTTCTTGAATCACAAGGGGGAAATGGGACAATTTTAATTCAACCTTTTGGTGTTTTGCTTGGTTGGGTTTCTCTGAGGTACCTGCTGCATCAAACTTAAGCTGTGTTACTTTAGAACATGGAACATTTATTTCATTTCCATCTGGGCTAGATCAATAAATGTCAGCACATAATACACCCCCAGGGCAATTTGCTGAGTGAATGTGATACAATTATTAGCAGGAAGGAAACACTATTCCCAATAGTTGAGAGACACTTTCAGTTTCAATGGTGATCTCTTTTACGTTTTTTGATTGGGGTTCCATTGTTCTTCTTTCTGATGTCATATTCACTGAGGTGTCATTCACTGAAAAGAATGGTTTAAAAGAATTAAAAGAATGATACTAAGTCTTATTTTAATTACCTGTCCCTTGTTGGCTCAAAATATAATTAAATTCCCGTGGTGTGGCCAAGGGGGTTCCTGGGGTGCTTGTTACCTTCCATGTTGTGAGCTTTGACAATCTGGTGAGTATGCTCATTTTGAAACACCAGGCCACCCGCTTTGAAAATCCTGGCTACGCCCCTGAATTATTTTTTTAGTTGTACATTTGTTTTCATTGGTCCATGTTGTAAAATATCTTCTCTAAATGGGGGATGAATACCAGGAATTAGAAACTTTATTCCTTCTTTGTTTACTCTTACATTGTTTGTGTTTTCTACCTTGGTAAACTATTATTTCAAGGTTTCCTTTGATTTGATAGTAATTTCATACGCTACCAAATCTGGAAGTGGTTTTCATTCTTGGCTACTGTGGCCCTAAAAGGTACTCAGGAAGGAAGGGAGCTAAAGATGGTTGCAGTCACTGGATTTCATTTATTTCATTTTACCGAATGAAAGCATGTTTGACCTTACAGTGGGCAACTTGTAACTGGCTGGCCATTTTGCAGTTATGTGCATAGTTGTAAAGCCTTTGAGTTATAAGGCTGAAGATGACTTTGTTTCCATACAAACACTTTAGCTTTTGTTATGTAAGTACAAATTGTGACCTTTCAAGCTTATCTTTTGATATGTAAATTCTTGTGTTCTTGTGCCAGCTAGTTTCTAGTTTTTGGCATGGCAAAGTCAGTCCAACCTCGCTTTTCACACAACAACATCTTGTTACATTTCACGCAACTGTAAACATTTTCATGGTCTTGTAATGGGACACTTCGTGTATGATACATGGTGTAAGAATCGGATAGAAAACACGTGGTAAGAATCGTTTTGAAGAACTTGTTGTATGTCACTCGGCTACGCGATTAAAACAGTTAAAACGACTTCAGGAATCGTCTATATTTTCCTGTGTGGCGTTTATTACATTGGTGTCAGAAGTGGGATTTAAAGTGACGAAGGAATGAGTGACGGAGGACAGGAAATGCTCAGAGGCGCCGAGGGCGGTCTACCAAACGAACCTGCGCCAAAACAAGAAGCGAAGCCACAACCAAAAAGTGCATCGCAGGAGGAGAGTTCTGGAATTCAGCAACTGGTGAATACCTTATTCCAGGCCCTGAAGCAGAGCATGGTGATTTCTAGCGAAACGGAATCTAGGAGAAACGTACGAGCTCCGCGTGTTTATTCAGTGGGTCAAAATTTCAAAACTGGCTTTCGCAGTTTCTTCAGTATGCAAATCTTGTACATATCAAACCTTCAGATCGTCGAGCGTATTTACTTACCCTGCTGGATCAACCGGCCTACAAAGCGGTTGAGCTTCTGAAACTTTCAGGATCGTTAACCTTCGAGGAATTCACGGCACAACTGGTTCAAAGGTTTGATTCGGGCAAGACGAAGGAAGATTATAAATTGCAGTTACGGGCTAGGTCTCAAAGGCCGAATGAGGATTTAGAAGCATTCGCCGATAATTTGATGGAGCTAGTGGAAAATGCCTACCCAGAGGCAGCTTATTCGTTCAAGGTGGAACTGGCAAGAGATCAGTTTATTCAAGGAGTGGCAATCAGCGATGATTTACGAGGTCTTCATGAGTCGACCGGCGTCGCTTGTGGAGGTTGTTCGTGTTGTTCGTCAGTTAGATAGCGCGCGTAAAGCTTGTCAGTCTGTGCCATCCGTGGAAAAGAAAAAGTCGGTGAACGCGGTGAGTGCCTCAGCGGATGGTGACAAAATTTCAAATGAGATTCGTGAGCTTAAGGAGATCGTTCTAGGTATGAATGAGAAAATTCGTGAGCTGGAAAGGAAAGCTGAAACGACTTCGACTGCACGGCTCTGCAATGACATGGTATGTTTTGCTTGCCGCCAACCTGGCCATTTTGCTCGGAGTTGCCCATACAAAGAAGGGGGAAACAGAGGTCGGGGCCTGCCGAGGGCCAGGCAGTCCCCGTGAGGTCCGCAGTAGTGGCCCAAGCACCAATAGTCACCAATGAGGTAAATGACCCTGTTTTTATAAGTAACAATGTACTTTCCGCCATATCAGACTCTGGAATCTATATTACAGGACTTGTGAACCATAGTGTAACTGGTATATTGCTAGACACTGGTGCAACTGTTAGTGTTTTAAATGAAGAAACATGGAGAAAATGTGGGCATTTCTCAAAAGTCAACCCAGTGACTGGGACTCTGACCACAGCAAATGGAAATGAATTAACGGTTCTGGGATAAACAAAAGTCAGATTTCGTGTAGGAAACATTGATTGTTTTTGGGCCGTCATGATTGCACAGGGCCTATCCCATGATTGCATACTTGGCTCAGACTTTTTCCAGCACTTTGGCTGTCAAATTCACTATGACACTGGAACCTTTGTAGTGGGCCATACTGAAATTCCAATCAGATACTGCAAGGTTACACCAAGTGTTTGCAAAATTTTTCTGAATGATGACATACAAGTGGAACCCGGAACTGAACAAGTGATCGAAGCCAAGCTGGAGAATGGATATGATCGTAACACTGGAACGCCTGGGATTTTAGAGGAGTCAAGGGAACTAAGAGGCAAATCAGAAATTAATGTAGCTCGTCCCTTAGTGGTCCCCAGGGATGGACTGACCATAGTTCAAGTACACACATGGATAATAGCGGTTCTGTTACCGGAGTTCTGTTACACCCCGCCGGCTCGCAAGCTCGCCGGCAGGTTGATAGAACTCCGGTGAACAGAACCGCTATTATCCATGTGTGTGTTGGTAAAACTTGGGTTGTATACCTGTAACAAAATTTATTTCTATTGAAGAAATGTGCCGTCTATATAGAAAGCAAATGGGTCGCGGTCGTAAAGGAGCAATGACTCAAAGCAACAAAAAAGAAAATAAAATGTGGAAGATTTCCGAGAAAGACAAACAAGTCTTTGTACTTGGGGCGACAAAAGGCAAACAAAAAGTGGTTGTTATGCCTGAAGACGTTTTGAATGAATTGAGGCAGATCGATCCGCGTAAGTTAGCCAATATTTTGGCTGGCATGTAAATTTAACGCGGTTTATGCTGCATGTGGCGAGCCAAAAATATTTTTCATTAAAGGGATACAATGTGTTGATATATATGGATCCCGTCTTAAAACTATCGTGCCTTTTGATATCAATCTCGGTTTCGGCCTCGTGGGGGCTGATTGCCTACTATTATGTATCAAAAAAAGAAGAAGATGCCATTGCTTCGCCAGATGACATTTATGAAGATTCAGATGTGGGAAGGGTTGTTATTGATGCTGGCGACAAAGAAGTTATCTTATCAATTCGCGCCGAAAGACGGTTGCTTAAGATTTTGAACGAAAGGGAAAAGAGTTCTTCATTATATATTTGAAGCTGCAGGAAACAAGCGACGACCGTTTTGCGCGTATGCAAATTCAGGTTTGTTTGTGACGAGGCAAAAATATTTCAAGCATAACGTCACACAGCAGTTTCATATTTTTTTGCCTCTTTCATCGCGTTTACGACTTGATATGTTATATCTCTGACTTCTTTTTGCCAAGAAGGCAAAGAAAGTTCGGCGATAGCGTGCCAAATTGTGTGAATCAATACGATCATTTTATAAATTCGTGATTTATTCAAATACGCATGCGTTTTGCAAAGAAGAAAAAAAAGTGCTCCACACGTCGTGGGAGTCAAAACAAAGAAATTGTCTTATGCCATAAGACACTGCGTGGGAGTTGAAACAAAGAAATTGTCTTATGCCATAAGACACTGCGTGGGAGTTGAAACAAAGAAATTGTCTTATGCCATAAGACACTGCGTTGGAGTTGAAACAAAGAAATTGTCTTATGCCATAAGACACTGCGTGGGAGTTAAAGTCACGCATAACGCGTCACGCTCAAATGAAAGCCTGAATGAAATTTTTCAAATGTTAATTCGACCCGGCGGCTAGAGCGGGTATTTTTTTTCGGAAATCTGCCTCCATTTCGCTTTGGACATCTTTCTTAATCTTATCAACGTCAGGCCGAGACGAATGCCGCGTGAGTTTCGCCCGAACAGAGTCTTTCAGCACGTTGTACTGCGAAAATTCATCCATGATCAACTGAAACTCGTTGTCGGTTATTATATTGTCTGTCATTGCTTTTGACAGAAGCCGGTCAACAGTGTCACGTTTCGCAATTGCAAGTGTGACAATTTCCTGATGCTTCTTTATCTTAGAATCAAGCTTTTTGCTGGCGATTATAAGCCCTGAAGAAGCAAGAGCGAAGCCTCCTCCGAGACCGCCAAGCGGTATCGTAGCCGGAAGGCCAACAATAGAAAGAGCCGAGCCAAAGCTTGCACTTGAAAAGATAGCTGAAAGAACGCTTGAGCCTCCAGCGTCCCAGTTGACAACTTTCTTTGCACGTTTATATTTCTTCGCAACCTTCCGATAATGCCCGACTTCTTTGTTCAGATCAGACGCGATCTCATTGGCTTTTTGCATCCTGAAGTCGGGCTGTAGTTGAGGATACAGAGATTCATGTGGTGCAGACGGGAGAACGTTCTCCATATAAAAATGAATTTAATTTATTTCTAATTCAAATTCGAGTGGCAACCCCCTGAAATCAAATAGCTCACCGTTTTCATCTCTGACGCTGACAGTGATACTGTTTACATGTGAACTTGTCGAACAGTCGCGTAAAGGTTGCTGTGGAGAAGCCTCATAGCTTACTTTTTCGTAAGGCTTGCCTCTCACATCGAGTTTGGCCAAGAGGTCAGATCTTTTGTTTTTGAAAAAGTTTTGTTGTGCGTCGATCAGATTGCAATGAATGAAGTATGTCGTTGGATATCTGAGGTATCCCACGTGTGTTGTCCGGGCCAACTCTCGCTTCACACCAAATAATTCAGCTAAATCGCGATCAAGTTTGATTGGTTTCGTGCTAGGATTTATGATTTCTAGTTGGCCAAAAGGAGTGTTTGTTTTTGTGTTCAATTTTTGTCTATATGATTCGAAAATGTTTGCAATTTCTTGTGCCATGCTTTCCAAAGTGTAATGTCCAGGATTTATTTTACCAACCGATACAGAAGGGTCTTCTTTTTCATCGCCCAACACTGCACTTCCTTCTTTTTTCAAATTGTGCCAAGAGTTGTACAAACTGCACGAGATCAGTTTCATGAAATGAACCTCGGGGATCGGCTCACCAAAGTGGATGGTCTCCGTTTTTCTGCGTGACAATTGTGAGAACAACCATTTTTATATTAGATGGATATAACAGCTTACATAATGGACGTTCAAATAGCTGCATCAAAGAAACGCGCGTGGGCAGAATTGACAGCACAGTTTCCGAACGCAGACAAAAGCCAATTCTTTGCTGAAGTGTATGTTGATGGCAAAGGAAACATCACAGGATCTGAAATGTTTCTAAAGGGAGGGCATAGCGTGTTTGGGTCGGACAGGAAATATTGGAGCCCGCAAATGAAGGCCGCGCTTGGTTTGGAAGGCGTGGAGGGCTTCCCATATCAACTGTCTCCGCTGAGAACAAAAAACGCGCTGCCAATCCCCGCAGTAGATTTTACTGGAGCGGCACCAAGCATCAAGAAAATCTTCAACAACCCGATGAACATTTACGTGACACCAGATTCTTTCTTTGTGGTGAAACTGAGGGAAATATTTCAACAAACAAGAATAAGGCATAACTCGTTGGCAGAAGCGAAACGCTGGCTAGGAGGCCCAAATATGAGCTATTGGCCGCAGCAGCTCAACTTCGCGGTATTTTGCGCAACGTAAGGCTGCGGAATTTCGAGAGAAATCTTCGACAGCGGTCTGGATCTTTCTCCGCAAGTGAGGGCATTTTACAGATTTCACGTGTATTTCACAGTCAGGAGAATTTTGTTCCAGATGGGAGGTATCCAGAGCATAAGCGCCCTCCCCGGAGACCCCACATTCAATTTATCAGGAAATCATTACGACGTGGCCTCATACAAACGGATATGCGCAGAGTTCGGGATAGACCCAGCGAGTGATTTCCGGTTCACAAGCAGAAAAAACCACGGCCTGGGCGACGTGTACATCGGCGTGTCAGGGCACGGGCCAATGAAAACGGGGGCGGAATACCCAGGAGGGTTTTACAAATTCGCTGATGAAGGCGGGAAAGCGAAAGATGGAAAATTGCTCGCTTTCATTGAGCTCGATGGTGTAGCATTTAGCCAGTGCGACTGGTTCGCGCCAAACAAAACATCAGGTTTGACACAAGCGGGGCTCGCGCGTATCAACCAGTCGATCGAGGCCTTCGTTTAATGCATCTTGGGCGCGCAGGTTAATGTTCGGAGCAGCATAATTGGTACAGGCGGGAGAGCGAAAGAGGCGCAGACGGAGTTCTTGACTCTGTTGGAAGAAGAAATCAATCAGCCGGACTTGGCGAAGAGCGTGCAAAGATACCAGCTCGCGGTTGATGAAGCGAATGTCAGGCTGAATCTCGCCGTGTGCCCCGGCGCGTGGCTGATGCCGGCGAGAATGGTCATCAACACAGAAAGCACGACGGGCTATGACAACAAGCTGAAGCAGGCTATCCCCGGAATGAAACTGGGGGTGAACAACGAGGTTAACCCAGGAACAAAAAAAGTGGGCATACAACATATGGAAGGGGGGCCGTCAAAAAAAAAACCCACCCAACAGCCATCCCTCAAACCCGATCCACAAAGCCGCCATGGCAGCGCAAGAACCGAAGCCGGCTTCAAAAACGCAGAGACCAGAAATTGAGACCACCGACCCAGAAATTGAGGGAAACGTTTCAGACGAAACGCCGCAGCACGAGATAAACAAAACCGCCGTTATCATTGGCGTGTTTGGATTAGGGGCCTTGCTGTTCATAGCATTCCGTTAGCGCTTGAGGTATTTTTCAACCACGAAAAAGACCACCGCGAGAATCAGGAGCCATGTGTGCTCTGCGAGGTAGCTGATAGCCTGCCCTGCAGCTTTGAAAAGGAAGCTGACGATCGAGCCGATCAGCCCGGGCAGCGCTGAAGCAGCTTGTTTTCCGATCGCCTTGAGACCGTTACTCACGGCTTTGCCCAGTTTTTTTAGAGCTTTGGTGATTGCGCCAACAACAGCCCCGATCGTTATGCCGGCGGCCAGAAAGATGGACGTCACCGTCACGCCATATTTTTTGAAAATCTCTTTTACTTTTTCAAAAAGAGACATATTTTCTTCAAGTCGAGCTGTTATCTGCCTGATCTCGTTTTCACGCATTGCCACTCTTTCTTCAGCAAGTCTTTTATCTTCAGGGTCAGTATCTCTATCGTTGATGATTTTTTTGTCTTCTTCATTTGCCTTTTCCAGTTCTTCTTTGCGTTTTTGTAGATTTTCTCGTTCTTCATCAAGTAGAGAACGGGTTTTTCCAAGTTTTTCTTCAAACATTTTTTCTTCAGTTTCTAACTTTCCATAAGCTTCATTAAGCTGCAAAAATTTATCTTTTGCAACTTGTTTTTGTTCAGGGGGTAAATCCGGGTCTAGCATTTTGTCAAATCCCATTCTTTTTCGCTGGTCAATGTACGATTTTCGTTTCCTTATTGCTTTGAGAGCTTCACTATAATTTGTTTCTTCTTCTTCTTCCAAATCTTCTTCTTGAATACTTTCGAGCGTTTGGATTTGTTCTTCTAAATCATTTTTTTCTGCTTGAAAGCTGGAAAGATACTTTTTTCTAGCTTTCTGATGATCTGCTTCGAGAGTTCTTATTTTTGATTTCGATTTCTCAATTTCTCTCTGTGGTGCATCTGCATTTTCGAGAGAATCAAGATTTTGTTGTTCTTTTCTTAAATTTTCTCTTATTTCATCCATTTCTTTTTTGTTTCTTTCTTTTTGCGAAGCCAAATTGTCTTTTTTTTCTTTCAGTTCTTTTCGTTTTTCATTTGTCCTTTGTTGCAGTTTTTCAAGTTTTTCATATTTTGACGGGCCGAGAGCTGTTTTTATTTCTTTCGGAAGAGATTTATTGATCTGCTCTTCGCCCGTTTTCCTGTCTGTTGTAAACAAGGAGTACTGTTTTTTGCCAGCTCCAAACATTTTGATTTGAAGTTTGCCTTTCGTGTTGTACCAGACTTCAAGCTCACTTGAGCTCATGTCTGGATATAAATTTTTCGTTGCAACCCATGCTTGTTCAGATGTTGGCGCAGCAGAAAAACTCGTTTCAACATAAGACATTTCTTGCAGCCCATTTTTTTCATGCATTTTGTGCATTGTTTGCATTTCAATTTCTTCGCCGCCGGTGCCGGTGTTGATGCGCCGTTTGGAAGAAAGGGGGTTGTTTCATCTCCGTCATCATCTCCGTCATCATAATCGTAATCCGGGTCATAAGCAGGGTTATCAAATGATGTTGTTTCGCCACCTTCAGCCATTGCAATATATTCTTATCAACACAATTTTCAATTAGAAATTTATTTTCTTTTTTTTGTATACAATGGCCAATTTTGTGAAAGGGGTATCACATGATCTCCAAAGAACGAAAAAGACAGCGAATGCCATGAAGGCAAAACGCGCCATCAGTCGCTACACTTTCACCCCTTCTGAAGCGAACCCTGGCGAGAAGCTGGTTGTTCGCGTGCCCAAGCTGGATGAGAACGAGGTCATAGTGCCAGACTCTCTCGCGCTGCGCTTTGACATTGACCTTTCCGGCGGGCATGCAAACAACTTTCTCGTCCAAAACGTGTCGCGGGCGCTTGTGAAAAGCCTTGACGTGAGGTTTTCGGGCGAAACCCTGGAAGACACGGATCACTACGATATCTACAAAATATTCAGCGACCTTTTCTTGCCTGGAGAACAGCGGGACAAAATGCTGCCTGAGGGCATCCAGAGCGAAGATTTGTGCAAGATCCGCTCAAACTCGGGGGACAAGAAAACTTCGGGTGTCGATGCTGAAAAAAAACTGAATAAAGTCTTCGGCACCAAATATCGTATCAACTTTGACCATGAGATCTTGAAAGACCATGGCGTTTTCTATCCACATGCCCTGACCCAAGACCTTGCATTTGTAGTGACGCTGGCGGATGCTGTCAATGTAGTCAAAGGATCCGATCCATCCAAGCTGAAATACAAGCTGACCAACATCGAGCTCCAGTATGAATCTATTAAAAACGAGAAGCTGGCCGACTCAATGAATGAGAAATACAAAACCGGCAAATATTTTCTCTACGACCACGTGGCATTCCAACAAACCGTGCCGATAAACAAAGGCACGGACGAGCAGATCAACATCAGAGTCAATGCTCAAAGATGGTCGATGAAGGGCATCCTGCTCTTGTTCATCGAGCCCTATGTCGGGGGCACTAGAGATTCCGAAAAATACGTTTTCCCTGACCTGAAGAAGGTCAAAGTCACGGTCAACGGCACGCCCAACATGCTGTACAACGACGGCATCCAAAGCGAAGACATTTGGGCGGAGGTCAGCCGCTTCTTCATGAAAGAAAAACACAAGCCCCAGTTCATGAATCTTCAGAAGTTCTACACTGACGACAAGTTCGGGCTTATGATCGATCTGCGCTCCATGGCCAGCCAAAAAATGCACGGCAGCGGCACCCGCCTCGTGAACTCAACAGACGGCATCCTGCTGGATATCAAGAGAGAAAAAATGGCTCAGGAACGGTGAACTGCCACGTCTTCATCATTTCTGACGCCCAGTTCAACATTCAGCAAAACCAGCTAGAATCTGTGACGTACTGAAATGGAACCTGGAAACATCCCATTCAATGCGCTCATCGTAGGTCCGACAAACTGTGGCAAGACGCAGTTTCTCGTGAAACAACTCACAGGCCCATTCCGCGGCCGCTTTGATTACGTTGTGCTCATCTGTCCAACTTTCGCATACAACAAGACGCTCTACCGGTTCGCTGAGAGAGACCCCCGGCTTGATGTCATCATCTGCGAGCAGCACCACGTCGAATTCTGGTTGAAAGTGGCCAGAATTGCTTTCGAAGGCACCAACGCCCTCATCGTGCTTGACGACTGTGCGTCATCGAAAGACGTGAAAGGCAGGACAGGAGAGCTCGTCAGGCTCGGCTTTTCGGCTCGCCACGAAGGCATCAGCGTGTGGGTCGTGACCCAGCAGCTCTCCAGCATCGCGAAACCTTTCCGTGAGAATGTGGCGGCAATCGTCCTTTTTTACACACCCTCGGCCAAAACCATAAAGTCCATCTTCGAAGAATATGCCGGCGAGCTTTCACATGACGAAATCAAGCAGATGGTTACAAAGCTGAAAGAGCGCAGTTTTGCCCATTTGATTTTCTCTCTTCGCCATCCCTTCAGAATTGAACAAAAGTAGAACAAAGGTATTATGGAGCAACATTTGGAATTCGAAGAGGCTGGAAAAATCTTGAGCTGGCGAGAGATGGGTCCTGGTGTCTACAAGTTTCACGACACTGAATATCGCGGGACAAACGAATATGACAAGCCGATAAGTGTGATCACGCTTGAAACACAAGAAGGTGTCAAGATGTTCTATTCTCCCCCGTCTTTGTATTGGGACCTGAAGCGCCAATCAGAAACACGTTTCATCAAATATGAAGGGACGCGAACTTCTGGAAAGGGCTATGAATATCCTGTCTTCAAGTTTGCAAAATGAGAGCATTGCCAATTAAAAAGATGTGAAAAGAATATAATGGCGGAACAAAACGACCCCGTGATGGCTGAAGTGATGAACCTGCTGGAAGCTGAGCTGACAAGTTCTCCTGCTGCGGCACCTGGCCCAGACATTCCAGCTCTCCGTGAGCAGCTTGCGATACTTGTTTCCACAGGCAAATGCAAAGAAGCCATCGGCATACAGTTCACGCACGATCAGGTGAAGCGAATGCCAGACAAAGACGTCATGAGGGCCTACAAAAGGTACGAGACCTACGTCGGCGCCAAAACCACTGAAACCTTGATTGAAGGCTTTGTGTCGTTCGCCGTAAAAGCATGTGGCTTTGTGGTGAAAATAAAAGACATCAATGTCCTGCAGAATGATCTGAAGAATGATTACATCATCATGAAAGAGTTGTCAGAACTGACTGGCGGTCTTGCGCTAAGATGCGGACGTATGCTGGCGGTGGCGAACGCATTTCTGATCACTGCGAAACATGTCGATTTCAGCGCTGAAGATTCAAAACCATGCCACCCTTCTCGTGATTCAGATGGGCACCCACTTGCTGGGCTAGATGAGGTAGACAAAGCTGAGGAATGTTCAGTAACTCCGCAATAATTGGTGAACATTGCTGAGAAATTTCCAATTAAACATTTTTTGTTGACTAATTATATCCAATGGCTGACTCAGAGGTCGACACGACTCAACAGGTGACTTCACCAACCCCCCTAAAAAATCCAAAACGGGTTGCTGCCGGCAAAGCCGTCGCTGAGAAAACAAGGCAGGCCCGCGAGCAGCAGAAAAAGGCATTAGCCGAGGCTCAGGTGATCCTTGCAAATCAAAAAATTAAGAAAAAAGACGAACCACCAGTCGCTGCACCAGTGCCTGCACCAGTGGCTATGGACGTTCTCACAACCACACAATGGCTTAGTGTCATAAGCATTGTCGTCGCATTAGGTGGGATCTACTACAAACGTGAAGAGATAAAAGCCCGATTCTCCCAAGAACCACCACCACCACAAGCCCCCCCACCATCCCCTGTTGATGCCGCGCCTCAACCTGTCGTGCCAAAAAAAAGAAGTGGCATCTGCCACATGGAGTAAAAAATTGATTGAACTTTTATTTTTTCTATAATAATGCGAAAGTTTGACATCTCAGAAGCCATCTTGAAAGGTGTCTCCGTTAGTGGAATAGCTTTGGTCTGGTTCAACTTCACACTGAAATCTTTAAAATTTGCCTGGCATATAATTTCTACTTCGCCAGATGAATACACTTTGAATGTCGTCTCAACGGCTGTGTGTGAAGAATGCGAGGAATGTTTTCTTGATGACAACAACGAACTGGAAAATAGGAGATTTTTGTGTGAGAATTGCAAAAAAAATGAAGGCGGAGAAAACGATTATTTTCAGTGAATTGAAAAGAAAAAGATTTCTGAAATATAACCATGTCCGACAACAAGCTTGCGAAAACTATCATGGACGCTGCAACTCTGACCGGCCTGGCTGCAGGCATCGGCTGGATTGCGAAAAAGGTCGTGAAAGAAAACTTCACCGCTGACCCTAGCAGCAACGTGATGAACTATGCCAAATTCACCGCTGTGATGGCTGGCAGCATTGCGCTGAGACAGTATCTCGAAGACCAGAAGATCATTCCGAGTTGAAATAATATGATCTTTTCATAAAATGGCAAGCATTGCGATGATGATCGGTGGCGCAGTTCTCAACGCGGCAGCTTTCACTGGTGGCAACTATCTCGCCAAATTTTTGGCCGGTGACAATGGCAAAGCCGCGTTAGACGAGAAAACGCGGCATGACAAGGCCCTGGAGGCTTATCAGTCGGCAATGGCAAAATACTCACGCGAGCGAACACAGCTCCTCGACTGGATTCAAACCAACAGAGAAATCAAAGAACAGGCACAGCAGGACTTCACGAACACCGATTACGCGTTCAAGCTCTACAACCAGGCGCACCCCGACTACTGGTTGACTATGCCCAAAGAGCTGAAGTTCTCGGACATGTACCAGCCCAGCGAGCTGCAGAAACAGAGCGAGCTTCTTTTTGTCGGCGGCGGCGCGCTCGCGCTTGGATACGCGGCTTTTCGTTTTCTTTGAACCTTTTTTTCACTTCATGAATAATGGAGGCCAAGCTCGCCAAAATCTACTACAGCCCCCAGGGCTACTGGAAAGGCACCTCTGCCATCAAAAAATTGGCAGAAGCCGCGGACGTGCCTGAAGATGCCGCCAAGCGGTGGCTCATCAAGCAGGCTCTCTGGCAGATCTATCTCCCCGCGCCGCGATACGTCCCTCGCCCGAAATTTGACGTGGCGGCGCCCAACTCGGTACACCAGGCGGACCTTCTTTTTCTGCCACATGACAAGCTTCCTCGGGGCAGGAAGGTTTACAAATACACACTGACTGTTGTCGACGTCGCCAGCCGTTTCAAAGAAGCCGAGCCTCTGACCTCCAAAGACTCTGCCGAGGTCGCGAAGGCTTTCCAGTCGATTTACAGGCGCAGTCCTTTGTCTTGGCCTCAGATGCTGCAGGTCGACCCTGGCCGCGAGTTTATGGGGGCGGTGACCAAAGAAATGGAAAGCCACAAGACATACATTCGCCGCGGCCGCACTGAAATTCACAGAGATCAGGCCATTGTTGAACGTTTCAACCGCACGCTGGCCGAGCGCCTGTTTGGTCATCAGTATGCCGTCGAAATGCTTTTGCCTGAGGGCCAGCGGTCTACTGCGTGGGTCAAAAGGCTCCCTGATGTTGTCAGGGCGCTCAACAATGAGGTCACCGGCCTCACAGGTAAAAAGCCGGCCGTTGCAATCAAAGAGAAAGCTGTCGCCTCAAAACCATCAACGAAGTACTCCAGGCCTGTTGGATTGAAAGAAAAAAAAATACCCCCCCTCGTCAACGTTCGGTATCTTTACCAACCTGGTGAGCTTGAAGGTGGCACTAAAAGAGCGAAGGGGGGACCCTATCTGGTCTTTGAAAGTCCACCAGATTGAAAGGAATGTGACCAAGCCCGGTGAGCCTGTTGTCTATTATTTGTCTGACGGGCCTAAGCGCGGCTTTGTTCATGAAGAGCTGTTGGTCGTGCCGCCTAATACACAGCTGCCGCCGCCAGCAACCTGATGTGCCTGTACGCCAGCGTGTTGACTCCATCGTTCGCTATCCAGCGCTTTGTATCGAATGGTGAGATCGAGATCTTGTTCATGCACATTCCGTACATCTCGTGACCCTCACTCTGCAAGATTTTCATTTTGTGCATGAACTGTTTCCTCCCGAACAGCGCTTCTTTGTAGTGCTCGTGCGTGATTTCATTCTCGATCACATTTTTTTTCACCCCCTTCGCCTTCCTTATGCTGTTTCTGTCTGCTTTACTAATCGAGTACATCTTCGACCTTACTGCCACCACTTCCTCTATCGCTGTGCCTCCGCACTCGTCTTTCATCTTGCCGAGCACCTTTTTGTTTCTGTCGTCGTAAAGTGGGTGGTCTTTGGGGTAGTTGCTTGTGTCATACATCCACAAGTCTTCCTTCATGTCTTTGTAGACGTCTTCCGTCTGGACATTCAAGAGCAGGCTGTCTGTGTCTGTGTAGATCAGCTCGCACTTCGGCCCATATCTTGCTTTCAGGTGGTTGTGGAAGAAGTCGTACATCAAGATCTTGCTGTTCTCGAGGATTGTCATGCCTGTATACACGGGCTTGTTCAGCACCAGCCGAGTCTTTCTCATGTGTATGCCGGCCATGTCGTTTCCGAAGACGTTGTACCTGTCGTAAGACGGGCTGGACACCAGCTTGCGGATCTTGTCGGTTTCCCAACTCCTCACTATCTTTACGTCGGTGCGGTTCCTCAGGTTTTCCATCATCTTACCGAACACTGAGTTGTTCATCAGCTTGTAGAAGTCCGTCTCGAAGTCTGTCTTTGCCCGCTTGCGATACTCCGTGTTCATCCTGATGTATGGTTCCATCCAGGGCTCTTGGTTGAACTCCAGCACTCTGTGCACCTTTTTCAGTCGCATTCCCTGGCGGAGGTAGAACTGCAAGTTCTTGTAATGGACCATGTACTTTTCTTTGTCTTCAAGGGTTAACACAAGCTTCTCCGTGGCTGGCATTGTCAAATCCAAGTCCGCCATCAGACGTTGCTGGTAACCTGACATCTGCTCGGGGGT
This sequence comes from Micromussa lordhowensis, assembly GCA_964020085.1. Lineage (NCBI taxonomy): Eukaryota > Metazoa > Cnidaria > Anthozoa > Scleractinia > Lobophylliidae > Micromussa > Micromussa lordhowensis. Next base: position 15,920,199 of record OZ026604.1, read on the forward strand.
TATCACCTTCTTTTCTGGCGCCAGAGGGTAGTCGTTGTGCAAGTCATGCAGGTATGCCGGGTATTCAATGTCGACTTCCAGCATCCACCCTTTCTTTGAATTCCACTTCATCTTCGTGATCTGCTCTTCCGTGGGCATAACACGCTTCCAGTGGAAGTTACTTTTTGGTAACGGCAGGCTCATCGCCCAGCCGTAGAGGTTGTTCGCGTCTAGATAGGTGATATAGTTCGTTGGTTCGTTTGGGTTGTATCCTTCGACCAGCGGGTTGTTAGCCTTTGCGTACCGCTTGCTGACCATTGAGATACCGCCTCGCATTCCCCGCTCGATGAACAGGTGCATGTCCAGATCTGTCAGCAGGTCTAGCTCGACGCCTGTCTTTTTCAAGAGCGCGTCCCAGCTCAATCCTGGCGCGCTGTAGTAATGAGCAGGGTCAAGCCCATACTTTTCTTGGCAAACTTTTCTAAAGTTCTCGAATACGTCTGCCAACAACAGCACATCTGTTGTCACGTACAGGTCGTGGTAGCCTCCAAGATTTTGGCACTTGAACTTCGCCCATACCTCCTGCGCGTGATGGTACTCCTCATCCGTGATTCCTTTGCCGCAAAGGCTTGAGTAAAACTTCTCTTTCTCTGGAAGTTCTGTTTCTTCGAACCTTTCAAATGAGTCCATGTACTCGTACGGGTAGATACCCTTCTTCACCAACAGCTTGTTCTCTTACGGGAAGATCTTTTGCAAGATCGGGAACTCATCGCTGCCCTTCACCAGCTTGTCCAGGCTGCTCAGCAGAAAATTCACGCTGTCGACAAATCTCAGATTCCCCAGTGAGAATGAGATGTATTTTTCTGTGTTCGTTGGGATGCATTTTATTTCACCCTGCACCCTCGCCATCGCTTGCATGAGCAAATGCCCATCGTAGCCTTTCAGGTTGTGAAAGAATACTGGAATTGGTGCTGTTTTTGGATTCATTTTCAGCTTGAAGTTGCAGTCATTATGAGCTGCGCCTCGGTATATTCCTGTCAGGTGGTCGTGGTCTCTCACTGAATCTTTGTAATTTGCCACAAGCAGCGGGTCTGCGCAGAACAGGCATGTCTCCTGGTTATTTGCGATCCACTGGTCGATTTTATCTTTCGGCTGCTTTTCAGGTTTAGGCAAGTTTTTCAAAGCGTTGAAGAAGCATCTTCTGTGGCTTTGCCCGCAGTATTTTCCAGAATATGGGTTGTGGACGCCGACCGAGTCTAAGAACAAGTCTTTTAAGAGGGCCTTGTTGCAGATGTGGCATTCAACCGCCTGGCGGTGATTCTTCCAGTCCTCTGGAGTCATGACCAGCGGCCTGTTTTTTGCCATGTCTTCTCGCATTTTTCTTTCATGGTTCTGTAGCCATACAAGAAACATGTACACTGCGTCTTCGCCCCTGTAAGTGTATGGTCCAAAAGTCCGCCCATCGCTCCTCACGACGATGTATGAAAAGCCGCATGGCTCGTGCTTCTCTGTTTTCACTGTATAGCTTGAATTCGGGGCTGGTTGACATCCCTCGATCTTTTTCAGCACGCATTCGAAGTCGGCGTAAACAACATATGGCGACTTCATCTGCTTGTGGTGGTTTGTGAAAGTTATCTTGTTTTCTCCTTCTTTCGGCATCTCCGTTCTTGTTGGAGTCTTCAGCAGCCCTTTGCCCTCTGGTTTGTGCCTTTCAAGAAGATCTCTCGTTGTGTAGCCATGCAGACAGCGTTCGCAGAAATGTTTAACACCTCCGTACCTGCTTTGGTCATGTAAAAGAGCTGTGAGCCTTTTGACATAGCTGTAATGCGTGTTTTCACCTTGTGTCGTTATCATCAGATTGATCGTTTGGGCGTCAAATCCTTTTTCAGTGATCCTGTGAACGATGACTCGTTCTTTTTCCCATCCGAACACGTTTATCGCAAGGTTGGGATTCTGCCTCTCCAGCCTGTCTATCTGTTTTACAGGTGTGGGAAAATCAATGCCTTCAAAATCTAGGCCGTCTTCTGTCGGGTAGCTTGATGTTCTTATCGGGTTTCTCCCTTTCGGCGCAGGAAATAAAGCGGCCCTAATCGCCCATCTGAGGCACTGGTTGTCTCTGTTTTGGATATTGAGTATCGCTTTCTTGTTTTTCAGCTTTGAGGGCAATACCATATACTTTCCGCCCCGCAGCGGCTCATACCGTGCCACGTTTATATAGGCTTCCAAGATTTCGTCCACTACCCATCCCGATCCTCTTTGAGACCAGGCTTCAATCTCGCCTTTCACTTCATCAATGAACTGATTTAATAAAAAGTTCAATGTATCAATATTGTGTTCGTTCAAGATTGCTGGCTGCATCCGATTAAAATAATGCTCCATAATTCGCACTTCTTCGTCTCGATTCATTGAAAATCTTACAAGAAGCCCGAATTGCATTTTAACGCTCTTCAACTCCTTGACTTCATTTTCGCAGACTTCGATGAATCTGGGTTTTGTTTTTTGGAAAAATTTCAAGAGGTCTCTGTTCCCCCCTGGAACGCTCATTTTCCACACACGAAGCCATTGATTAAAATCATTTCTAGCCAGTTGAAAATCAAACCTTCTCAAAGGTCTGATAGGCTTTCTGAGCCCTTCATTAACCTCATTGGGAATCGGTCCGTAAAACATTTCAAGAACATCTCTCGAAAAGGTCGCAGCAGCCATTGCTTTCTATATAGATGTCACATTTCTTCAAAACAAATAATTATTCTGTTACAGGCATACAACCCAAGTTTTACCAACACACACATGGATAATAGCGGTTCTGTTCCCGGAGTTCTATCAACCCGCCGGCGAGCTTGCGAGCCGGCGGGGTGTAACAGAACTCCGGTAACAGAACCGCTATTATCCATGTGTGTCAAGTTGCTAACTTCTCCGATAGGCCCATCAGACTGCGGTCAGATTTTCCTGTTGCTGAATTCCACCCCATTAGTAGTGTGGATGGTCATGTTGTTTCTATGGAAATGGATCCAGATTTTACAAATACCTCCCATCCATCTTGTTCGCTTATTGACAGCTCAGTAGTTAAAGATGAGCAGCCGATGGAGGACGAAAAGTGGAAATCACTTTTACAAGGTAACCTGGAAGGCCTGTCAGAAGACCAGAGACGACAATTTTCGTCTCTAGTAACGGAATATGAGGATATCTTTTCGAAGGACAGCTCTGATTTAGGAAAGTCAGGCCTCTTGGAACATGCCATCGACATGGGTGACTGCAAGCCAGTGAAGCAGCCTCCCCGTCGGGTACCGCCCTACCAGCGAGAGGTTATTGATAAGCAACTAGATGAGCTCCTAGCTACAGGCAGGGTTGAACCGTCTCAAAGTCCATAGAGCAGTCCCGTAGTGCTTGCGAGAAAACATGATGGGACATATCGTATGTGTATTGACTTTCGTAACTCAACCAGTCTAAAAAGAAGGATGCCATACCCCTGCCTCGGAAAGATGATTTGTTGGAGGCCTTAGGTGTGGCTCAGTGGGTTTCTAGCCTGGATTTAGCTTCGGGGTACTGGCAAATGCAGGTGAAAGAAGAGGATAGGCCTAAAACAGCTTTCTCAACTCATCGTGGACAGTTTCAGTGGACAGTGATGCCATTTGGATTGACAAATGGCCCAGCTAGCTTCACCAGATTAATGAATCTTGCACTCAGTGGTCTCACCTGGACCCACTGTTTAGTGTATTTGGATGATATCATCATTTGGGCTCCTACCTTAATTTGAAGATCACATTCACCGTCTCCGGCTGGTGTTTGATCGTATAAGGGCTGCTGGTTTGAAACTAAAGCCATCTAAGTGCCGATTTCTTAGAAAGGAAGTTGTCTTTCTAGGACATGTCGTGTCTTCTGACGGGAACAAGACTGACCCTGAGAAAGTTAAAGCTGTTGAAACAAGGCCAGTGCCACTTAATGTCAAAGAGCTTCAAAGCTTCCTCGGACTTGCTAGCTATTACAGGAAATTCATCCTTGGGTTTTCCATCATTGCTGAACCTCTGTACCAGCTGTGTAGGAAGACTGTGTCGTTTAGTTGGCAACAGGGACAACAGGCAGCATTCGAGGAACTGAAAGGCCGTCTGATAAGCGCGCCAGTGCTAGCTTACCCCAATTTCAGTGCTGAGGCAGGGTCTTTCATGCTTGACACTGAAGATCACATTCACCGTCTCCGTATCCGGCTGGTGTTTGATCGTATAAGGGCTGCTGGTTTGAAACTAAAGCCATCTAAGTGCCGATTTCTTAGAAAGGAAGTTGTCTTTCTAGGACATGTCGTGTCTTCTGACGGGATCAAGACTGACCCTGAGAAAGTTAAAGCTGTTGAAACATGGCCAGTGCCACTTAATGTCAAAGAGCTTCAAAGCTTCCTCAGACTTGCTAGCTATTACAGGAAATTCATCCTTGGGTTTTCCATCATTGCTGAACCTCTGTACCAGCTGTGTAGGAAGACTGTGTCGTTTAGTTGGCAACAGGGACAACAGGCAGCATTCGAGGAACTGAAAGGCTGTCTGATAAGCGCGCCAGTGCTAGCTTACCCCAATTTCAGTGCTGAGGCAGGGTCTTTCATGCTTGACACTGACGCAAGCCAGTACCAGGGAATTGGAGCAGTTCTATCTCAACAGCAGCAGGATGGGACAGAGCGGGTGATTGCTTATGGTAGTCGCTCCTTGAACGAACATGAAAAGAATTATTGCAACACTCGGTTGGAAATGCTTGCTTTAGTGACGTATGTTGACTACTTCCGGTACTATTTGTTAGGGCGACGATTCTGTGTACGAACTGACCATTCCTCATTGAGATGGTTGAGGTCCTTTAAAGAGCCTGAAGGGCAGGTGGCTCGTTGGCTTGAACGCCTCCAAGAGTACGACTTTGAGGTACAACACCGGCCAGGAAAGCAACACAGTAACGCAGACAGCTTGTCTCGACGGCCTAGGCGAAATCATGGAGAATGCCCCTCATGTGCTCCATCTGCAAAGCCAGAGGTAGCAATGGTCACCAGCAGGCTGCCACATGGTCATAATGACGATGAAAAGGATCTGTGGTCATTCGAGAATGTGGCACAAGCTCAAAGTGAGGATCCTGATATTGGCCCAGTTGTAGATCAATTGTTGCGGGAATGGAAGAAACCAACCGATGAGGAACTTCGGCCCTTGAGTCGAGCAACAAGAGAAATCTGGGCGCAATGGGAACTATTGGAGCTACGAGAAGGAGTACTTTATCTGCGGTCACCTGAAAGAGCCCAGTCAGCTAAGAGCAGGATGGTCTTACCTCAGAAACTTGTTAAAGAATTGCTCATGAAAATTCATGATGGTTTAACAGGTGCCCACTTAGGAAGAATGAAGACCCTGAAGAAGATGAAAACTAGGTTTTGGTGACCAGGTTTGACAAAAGAAGTTCATCGGTATTGTAGCAGCTGCCTGACCTGTGCCAAGTGCAAGCCCAGCCCTAGACCAAAGGCACCCCTGCATCCGATACCATCTGGAAACCCTATGCAAAGAATCCACATTGACATAGTTGGCCCCTTACCAAGGTCTCAAAGGGGAAATCGCTACATTCTGACTGTACAATGCAGTTTTACAAAGTGGGCGGGGGTGTATGCGATTCCAAATCAACGTGGCACAACTTGTGCAAGGGTGTTGGTAAAGAACTGGATTTGTCGGTATGGCGTGCCAGACAGCATACACAGCGATCAAGGAAGAAACTTTGAGTCCCAGGTGTTTGAGGAGATGTGCCATTTGTTGAACATCAACAAAACTTGGTCAACTGCGTATCATCCAGAGGGCAATGGGCAAGTTGAGAATCTGCACAAGCCAGAGTTGACGATGATCCACAGGGCTGGGATGAACAACTAGATTACTGCATGATGGCCTTCAGAAGTAGTGTCCACTCCTCCACGGAACATACACCATTTGAGCTAATGTTTGGGAGGGAGATGAGGATACCCCTGGATGTAATGATGGGCAGTGGGCCCATGGGCAGTGAAGACAGTTACTCTGAATTCGTAGCAGACCTTCAGGGTAGCCTAGAAGCTGCATACCGTGATGTGCGGCAAAACCTCAAGGTTGCTCAGCGTCGTCAGAAAGATGCATACGACAAGGGAGTGAGACATATGCTGTTTCAACCTGGTGATTTAGTGTTGCGCTACGATCCACAACTGAAACCAGGTGAAGTAAACAAGTTCCATCGACAGTGGGAGGGACCATATGAGATAGTGGAGCGAGTCACTGATGTTACATACCGGGTGAAGAAGGTCAGGGGACATTCTAGGAAGTCTCAAGTAGTCCATTTCAACAACTTGCGGTTGTACAAGAGAAGGGAGGAAGGAAGCATGGAGGAAACAGGTGCCAAGGAAGCAGTGGATGCACCTGTAGGAGGCAACGGAGCTGGTGAACAGGTACAGACAGCATCGGAGGAGGTGGTATCAATGGAACCTGATATAGCTACCAGTGGAACCGAGGAAGAGGCTGTCTGGGTCGCAGCTAGAAGTGAAGGGTACAATGATGTTGTCGATATGCCAGACGAGAGCGCAAGAGGGGATCCGTCCTACCTCGCTGAATCTGCTTCGGACGGAGAAGTTGAACAGGGTGCTGGAAGTGACCACGTGGTAGATAAACCGGCTGCTGAGGGAGGTGGACTGTTAGATGATGCCCAAGGTTGTTGCAGGAATGGGGAAGAGAACAAAGAACATGAACAGGAGGTCGAAGAGGAGCAGCCGGTTGGTCAGAGCCAAAGACCAGCACGCATAAGAAGACCCCCAGACCGTTATGGTGAATGGATTCTGAATAGTTTACAGCAGATAACTGACCGCTTAAAGATGTTGGAGGACAAGCAGAGGCAGGACAAGGAGCGGATAAAGAAACTGAAGCCACTTTTGCTGAAGAAGGCTAGAGCACTGCGAGAACTTTGATAGTATTCAAACTGTTTCAGGACTTTGTTAAGAGACTAAATCAACGGATTGACTTTATTTTGTTGTAGTACACGGAATGATCGTGAATCTGGAGATTCATTCTTTGTAGTAGAGGGGATAGTGTAATGGGACACTTCGTGTATGATACATGGTGTAAGAATCGGATAGAAAACACGCGGCAAGAATCGTTTTGAAGAACTTGTTGTATGTCACTCAGCTACGCGATTAAAACAGTTAAAACGACTTCAGGAATCGTCTATATTTTCCTGTGTGGCGTTTATTACAAAGATCTCCATACATAATTAGGCAATTTATTGAAACTGCATTGTGTAAAAATGAGAAGCCTGTGATGGTGCACTAATGTAAGCAAATTTAAGCTCGTTTCAAAATCATTTTTGTTTAAAAGCATTCACCTCCATTTTTAATACCACAATAACACTTATGTAAACAAAGACAAATAGTACAACACCATTTGATAGCCTCTACCTGCTGTGTCCCACGTGATGAACTTATCCCATTGCTACAAGTGGTAAAATGGATGAAAATCCTGATTGAAATCATTTCTGTACCCTTTTTAATTACCTGCACAATACTATAATACACATTAATAGAGACATCTCACCAATAGAGTACAATGGATCCCCAACTGATTATTTTGGTAATCACACTGATAAGGTCTTAAGTATGTGAAGTCCAATTATCAGATACCAATGAAATACTCTCAATCTCCGTTGGTGTGCCAATGATAAATGAATCACTTCTTGCTCTTCCTCACAGGTTATGAAATAAGCTCAATCAACTTAATGAGATGCATTTCACCAATGGTGTACTAATGAACCCTTGCCCAGCAGGGTACAATCACTCCACTTCTACAATAAAATATTGGATTCTTCCTGCACTGTAAAAGATGAATCACAAAGCCCCCACACACTCTACAGCAAATGGAAAAAGGAAGTACTCAAGTCCAAATAATAAGATGCCGTTCACAATCCATATAATCAGAGGGACTTTACCAATCCCGGCAATACCAAAGAATAATAACTACACAGTCCATTAGAACCAATGGACTATCAAAATATGTGGGAACCCAACCAATATTGAAAGGGGGCTTTCGGTCCTACACTTTCAAACCCAAAAAAATGTGTATACCGGTATCTGCCACCTGACATTTTGTGTACTTAAAATCGAAATCCCAACTCATACAGTCCTATTACTAAATTGGGCGAAATGTACGCACTTAACTCTGTTAAACGAACAGAACAGAACATTCCGACTAACCGAAGTGGCATTCCCGGTGTTTTAGAATGACAAATACTTATATGTATATCTTCTTTTCCTTTAGGCTACCGTACACTCTTTAAGGTCTAGTTACATTTCTCTAAGGCGAACTGAACGAAACGTATGGACAGGCTTAACATTGTATCAGCAAACATGACGAACCTGAGCAAAATATTCGGTCTCGCCGAACTAAACATAAGGACGGGCCTTAGTGGGGTTCCCGCTGTAGCATACTTTTAGAACAAGGCATACATGTGTATAATTATCTTCTTTTCCTTTTGGCTCCCACACACTCTTTATTGTCTAGTTACTGTTCTGTATGGTGAACTGAACGAAACGTACGGCCCGTTAACGCTCAGAGAGCCCGGCCCGTCCTTAATGATGCAAGCCTGGCGAACTGAACAAGGACGGCCTTAGTGGGGTTCCTGCTGTAGCATACTTTTAGAATGAGGCACACATATGTATATCTTCTTTTCCTTTCGGCTACCACACACGTACAAACCGTTAACCCTCAGGGAGCCCTGACCTTAATTAGATGCAAGCCTGGCAAACTGAACGAAACGTACGGACCGTTAATGCTCAGGGTGCCCCGTCCTTAATTAGATGCAAGCCTGGCGAACTGAACGAATCGTGCAGACCGTACAAAAGGTGTTCACGGTTTGTAAATGCTTTTACGGTCCGTATGGACTGTAAATCAAAATTGCGGACCAAATCAGTGCGGGTGTATTGGACATGTGTGCATTAGATTGGCTGGAGTAGATGGTCCTTGGTTAAGATAAAAACTGAAAATTTCAGTTTTAATTAACCCATTGACTCCCGAATGAAATTGCACGCGACATACCCCTAAATTCCCTCGGCGATTTTTGACTTTTCAGAGCCAGCACGAGCGCTAAAAATAAACCATATGCGCAGTAACCACAGACACAAGATCAGGTTTCAAGACTTCGTTTATTTAAAGTTTAATATTTGAAGGGCCAAAAGATTAAAAAATATCAACAAAAAGAACTCAATATGATGTGTAGAATTTCTAAGAAAACAAGAAATTATATTTTTTCTTTGCCGCGCGACAAAAGCCGAGAAAATTGAAGATGCAAAAATGAGTTAATTTTTTACTTCAGAGGACAAAACGAGACCGGATACCACAGAATTTCTGTTCTTTTACTATCACTGAAAACATTTGAGAAAACACCAGAAAATGAAGGTGACACAATGTAAAAACCAATTTAAAAAGAAGAAATCAGATAATTTCTTCGCCGCATGACGAAATAATACAGCACAACGCAAGAAAAATGAAAGTGGTACATTAAAAAGCCACCAAATAAGGCCAATTATTTTGAGATAAATCATATTTCAACTGTGTTAATTTAGTGCCCACTTAGTTCTTTTCTCAGAAGTTCTGTAGTAGCTGAATAAGACTCGAAAAAATATATTTGAGCGAAGCGAATAAACTAAACAAACAAACCACGCGGGTCGCCGTAAATTAAATATGCAGAAATCAAGCGGGCAAAAATACTGTTCACTTTCAAAACCTAAAATCCCAAGATAAAGGCAACCAAATGGAAGAAACGTGACAGGAAGCTCAATAGCAATAAATTTTAATTCAACATGAGGCAAAAAACTCATCTAAAAGCAAAAAAATGTTTGCAGACGTGCTTCGTTGGTTTTCGCACGGTCGGTTACGGGCGGCACGGGAGTCAATGGGTTAAAACAGGACCAGTCTCAAAACTGTTGTCATGACAACAGCACAACAGTTGTCATTTTGTTTCTTTTGTGATGTACATTTCTGGTGCCAAGTTTGAAGAACACTGCTTCAACGTTTCCAGATATATTCTTTATTCAGTATTTTACTATTCTAGTTGCAAACCTCATGATGTCATCACTTTCCTAATTTACATAATACAAAAATGTCAATATCTCTAAAATGAAAAAAAGGTATTCCAAAAAGAAAAATGCCATTCTTCTTTATTTTGAAATGATTATTTATTTTCAAATAAGCAGCAATTATTTTTCATTTCATAGGCACTTTAAGCAATTGGAATCTCCAATTGCTTAAGTAAAACACTAAGAGCTTTTGCTTATCAAATTATCAATATAAGACATGCACTTTGGGCTGCCCAAGAAAATGGCCAATTTTTGGCCATTTTCTTTGGTGGCTGGCAGCTAAAATGGCAATTTTCAAACTTTCCTCGATTTGGAAAAGACTAAAGTGGTTCAGGACCTTTGAACGGTATGTTCAAAAACATATGAATGTCAAAACCTCCTATGAATCTCAGGTGCCGATAAAAGTTGTTTCCGGTGTGCCAGAAGTTTACCTAAATCTCTTACAATTTTGACACACTGAGTACATCATATAGGCACTCAAGGGGTTAGTAAGTTGAAATAAATTGAATTATACAAGTGTACACTTAAACTGCATGAATCTCTGCAAAAAAAAAATGTTGTAACTAATAATAGCACCGCCATGTCCTGTTCACATGACAACCACACTTGACCATCACAACAGTATAATTATTATAGTGTACTATGCTCTAAAACTGATGTTGCTTAATCCGATGTGGTCTCTCAAAATGGCATCCTAACACCACACAACTACATTATCTCTTAGCTATAGGCCTAGTTCACACTAGTAACATAAATGACATAACAACATCATAGCCGCAATGTGAACACCAAGATAAAAGATCAGTACCGGTACTTTTTTCTTATGTCACTATGCTCATGCAGTGTTATATTGTTTTTATCTCATTACATGTATGTCAGCAGTGTTGGAAATAACCACTCTCTCATGCCCCAATGTACATACATGTTTTGTATCATATGTAGATACACGAGTGTGAGTGTGAAAAGCATCAGGCAAGTACAAATCATTGACCGCTTTGGCATGAGTGATTTTCATTTTTGATGTTACATAATAGTCACAGATGTATGAATATATACTGCTGGTCTCTGTTTGAATTGACATTCTCAAACTCATTAATTATTCATGCAGCTCTTACCCAACCAGAGCATCATATTATGGTCAGGTGGATGACTTTAGAAACCCAATGAAAACTGAGTGAAAACATGGCCGTGCTTGAAAGCCGTGTTTCAAATTATTTGAAACACGGATGCAAATTTTCTTAATCTGCATATTGATATAGTCTCCTCCGCAGCCGTTACTAGGGTTGTCACGCAATGCTTCTCCCCCACTAACGGCTGCTTAAACCCGAACCCCATTTGTTTCCGCGTATTAGCCAATCACAACATCCCTCACATATTCCTGAGGCGTTCGTGTCAAGACTAATTGTCCAATGACAACTCGTGTTCTATCGGCTACTGATGGTGACGTCGCTCGAAAAAGCCTTTATTTTGGGGTCTTCCAAGTTCAAAATCCCCACTTTAAATTATCAACAGAAGTTGGCATTTGAAAAAATAGTTTCAAAAAAGAAAGATGTTTTTGTGAACCTGCCTACCGGCTTTGCAAATCTCTTATTTATCAAGCGCTTCCACTTGTGTTTGATCACACCACCAACCTTCCGGCGTCGATGTCAACACTGGAAGGGCAAAACTTCCGTTCAGTTGTGCATTTGGAAAAGCGCATAAGACCAGACCAAAGGGATGACTTTGACTGGTGATAAGCAGAAACCCAGCGGCGTTCTGTGAGCAAAAATTGGTGTTCCCAACGCATCCGAATCTTCGTGGATGACAGAAGAAGTACAAGTGGTATCGGCAAATCGCATTTGGATGCTTTGATGTATTTTTGACACCTCTGTCGGCATTCTCATCTGGATGTAATTCTTGGCTTGCACTGTCACGGAATATAAAAATAAATCGAAAACCATTTTCTCTTGCCTTGAAGACTTCTTTGATTTATTTTCTTTAGCTCCATCAACTTATCCGATGCCCAATTAAATTTTATCAAACGCTGGTAGCATTTGTCTATACGGACGAACAGTTCGCTGTTTTCTGAGTAGTGACTCACGTCCACCGATAGCGAGGATCGGATGACTTCAGCAATGCCGAGTGAACTCTTTCCGAAAATGAAGATGTTGTTATTCTTGTGGGAAGCCGACGAACAAATGAAGCAACTAGAGCTACTTTTGACTATTTTTTTTTGGACTTAGATCCATAGGAAATCTCTGGGATGTCTGGCAACATCTAGCTCGCGAAGGAGGCGATGAATTTACGCGGGAAACTGACGTCATTGACAAACTACTGATACGTGATTGGTTTCAGAGCTAACAATACGCAACGCGTGATAGGTGCATTCTGTAATTTTCACGTGAACTCAAAACAAAGGGAAACAAATGGGGTCCGGGTTTAAGCAGCCGTTAGTGGGGGAGAAGCGTTGCGTGACGACCCTAATAACGGCTGCGGAGGAGACTACATATTGATAAAGCAACAAAAATAGGCAATAAACAACTTTATTTAATCTCACATTCTATGAAACACACTTTAAACCTAAATTGTTTACTACTAACGTTGAATGCAACAGAACAGTTCTTAAAGAACCCAAAACAGAAAAGGTCATTCTTTTTCTAAATTTAAATTTTCGCTCAATGGTGGCGACCTCGTGTTTTGGTTCACTTTCAGCCTTGCTGTACACTAATGAACTAAAATGGCACTGAAGTTAGAAAATTTATCAGACTAAATGCACACGTTACCTCAGAATAGCGCTGACCACACACTTTTCCTCTTCTTCGCTAGTTTTAGGAGGTCTAAATCTGCACTCTGCCATTTGCTTTGCGAAGCAACGTGTTCACTCAGAACTGACAATAGCTACAGTACCGCTCAAATGTAAGTTACCACCGTCTCGCGAGACGCGTCTCGTTTCTCGCGAGACTCGTCTCGAGAGAAACGAGACGTGTCTCGTTTCTCACGAGTGCACTGGAAGTACCAATACGCGACAGGATTGACCATCAAACCTTGACTCGTTTTTTATTCACACTTGTAAACATGCGAAACGACGCTTTAATCTTGAAATCTCGACCAACATTTTATTCAAACTTGGGAACAAGCGACACCATGCTTTGATCACGAAAGACCACGAAACCTCTACTTGGACTAACATTTTATTCAAACTTGTGAACATTCGACACCACGCTTTGATCATGAAACCTCGACTCGGACTAACATTTTATTCAAACTTGTGAACATTCGACACCACGCTTTGATCATGAAATCTCGATTCGGACTAACATTTAATTTTTATTCAAACTTGTGAACAATAAGCAACAAGATCGACGCTTTGATCATGAAACCTTGACTAACATTTTATCAAGCGACACGACGCTTTGATCACGAAACCTCGACTAACATTTCATTCAAACTTGTGAACAAGCGACACCACGCTTTGATCACGGACTAACATTTTATTCAAACTTGTGAACAAGCGACACGACACTTTGATCATGAAACCTCGACTAACATTTTATTCAAACTTGTAAACATGTCAGACACGACGCTTTGATCATGAAACCTCGACTAACATTTTATTCAAACTTGTAAACATGAGACACGACGCTTTGATCATGAAACGTCGACTAACATTTTATTCAAATTTGATTAAAATTCCTGTTTTCAAAGATATGGTGTTTTGGAGTTTGAATAAACGATTTATGCCAAATAGAACGGGAGATATTTTTCGTGTTTGCCGTGATTCGGACAACAATAAAGTTTTTTACACTACCGATTTGTCGTCTTGTGCCGCTAGACAAAACAAATCTAAAATTTAATGCAAACGGCGCATCTCAGAAACTTTGATTAAAACTCCTGTCTTTAAAGGTATAGTATTTTGGCGTTTGAATGAACGATTTATGCCAAATAGAACGAGAGATATTTTTCGTGTTTGCCGTGACGCTTTGGATAAAGTTTTTTACGCGAGCCAGTACCGACTCGTCGTCTTCTGCCGCTAGACAAAACTTTCCCTGGCAGAAAAATCTGAAATTAATGCAAACGGCGTATCTCAGAAACTTTCATTAAAACTGCTGTCTTCAAAGATATAGTATTTTGGCGTTTGAATGAACGATTTATGCCAAATAGAACGGGAGATCTTTTTTCGTGTTTGCCGTGACGCTTTGGACAACAATAAAGTTCATTACGCTACCGACTTGTCGTCTCGTGCCGCTAGACAAAACTTTCCCTGCCAGAAAAATCTGAAATTAATGGAAACGGCGCATCTCAGAAACTTTATTAAAACCCCTGTCTTCAAAGATTTAGTATTTTGGCGTTTGAATGAACGATTTATGCCAAATAGAACCGGAGATATTTTTAGCGTTTACGTTCACGCGTGGGAAAGTTCATTACGTTACCGACTCGTCGTCTCCTATTCTAGACCGCGAAACTTACCCTGGCAGAAAAAAATTGAAACTACAGTGCATTGCAAACGGCACATCTCAGAAACCTTGATTTGAACTCCTGTCGTCAAAGATATATGTTTTTTTTTTTAATTGGCGTTTGAATGAACGATTTGTACCACACAGAACCGGAGATAATTTCCGTGACGCTTTTGTGACTCCATTTACATGAAAAGACAATTCTCTCGCCGGCGCGTGTTGAAAGTCGGAATATTTTTCTCCTACACAAAATTGAGTGGTCGTTTGAGTTAGCGGTTATTGGAGAGTAACAAATGTAGGCAACTGAATTATGAGTAAATGATATCTAGAGCAAAAATACTCACAGTATCAGGATTGAAAAATTATAGAGAACAAGATTCGCAAAATCAACTCTTTGCCCTCGTGTTCGCATGAATTGAAATGCATGTAATTCTTCTTATACATGTAGTTTATGCAGATATAAAACCGATGCACATCTTATGTTGGACGGTCCCATCGATTTGCCAACGAACTGCAGAGCAGCAACCGTTACACATGTCCGGTTTCTTACGCGTAATATATGCCATACTAAACGCATCAGTGATTCTCGAGAGAAACGAGATGCGTCTCGCGAGAAACGAGAAACGTCTCGCGAGAAACGAGGCCCGTCTCGCGAGAAACGAGACGAGAGGTGGTAACTTACTTTTGAGCGGTACTGTAGGTAATGTGACCTCAGTTGTCGAATATTCAAAAATTGTCACAGCGCAGCAATTAGGTGATAGGATCATGCACATCATACACATTTTTTGGAGGATCGTGCAGATTTCACGTCTCAAATATAATACTTGAAATGAGAAAACTTATTCAAATGATAATTTAAAGTAATTTTCTTTGTTGGAGAAGTAATTTCAAAAACTTGTGCTTCATGTTTCATTGGGTTTCCAAACGCTCGAAAACAACAAAACCACTTGGCCTGCGGCCTTGTGGTTTCAACTGTTTCTCGCGTTTGGAAACCCGATGAAACACTCGCACTCGTTTTTGAAATAGTACGTAACTATAGTGCATACAAATTGAAGATTTGCTTGCTAAGAAATGAATTCCACGAAGATCCATCTTGAAATAGAAACTGCTTTCAATTGGAAATCAGAGTACCATAGTTGCAGTTATCTTTGAGTCCAAAAGCAGTTTACTCTCAAGATAGGGAAAAAACGATTTTCCCAAACTTTGCCATAACAAAGGCTTAGGTGAACTACTTCTAAAAAAAATGTTTCAGGTTAATTGAATGTTTTTTTTTTTTGCAATCTTTTTGCATTTGCACCCCCAGCAGCCTAAAATTAATCGATACCAAAATATGGCATTTTCCAGAAGCCCCTGTTTAAAAAGTGAAAAGGTTCTAGAAAAGATTAACCCAAGAAATCAAAAGATCTTATTTCCTCTGCTTCTTGTCAGTATAAATTTTAAATGGAATTTTGACAATTTTTTTAAGATTTATCATTCACGACAGAGTTCACCAGCTCTGAGTTAAGACAAAATTCAAGGCTCAAAAAAGAACTTTGACTGGTACATGTACATGGCTTCACTCAAGGAGACTACTGTATACTCTGAAGAAGAAAAATCATTTCAACTACACGTCAGGCGAAAAAAATTAAGGTAAAAAACATGGCAAATTCCGAGAATATTTTCACAACAGGTCACTTGTGCAATATGAGCGACCCTTTGACATTAATTTTCTTGTCATTTGGAGGACACAGAAAATCCAGGTACAAATGAAAACCAAGGCCTCTTTCACTGCCTCACAGGCAAAAAGCAATGCTTTCATTCTACATGCTCTATTTGGTTTGTTTTTCCGAAGTCGTAACATTACTAAATGCAAACAGCCATATTAAGCTGATGCAATCATGCCATGTGTTTTCCCAAATATTGATGCAGTACAGGGCAATGATGGACCCTCATATGAGGACATCTGCATGCTTATAATATACAACAATCAACATTCATCTGATGTCATTTAGTAGAGAATTGGCCCTCCTGGAGTGTCAAAAAGGCCTTATGGGTTACACATGATAAGGGCAAATTAGTGTATGGTTCGCCATCTTAAAGGGTCACCACCTTATCACAGTGGGACGGTTTGCATGTCTCAATGACTCTCAGAGCTATGTCAACTGTAGTCTTGTACTCCTGGAAGGGCCACCCATGCCGAACAGGTCAAAGGGTAGAGACCAGATGAAGTGTGACCCCCTGGTCCTCCAGTTTGGGAGTTGGGCTTGGGGCTGGCAATCCACTCTTGTAAAAAATCAGTTTATTACGAACTGGAAGACATTTGAATCTCTATTAACATCGGTGACACGAAAAGAGCTCGTAGTAGCAGGATGACGCTTTTGGGCCAAAGCCAAAAGGGAGACCAAAAGCTGACAGGTTTGATCTTAAATGCGAAGCATACAACTAGGATAGGAAACTGGCACGTTAAAACCATGTTTGAGCCTGGGAAAGCTGGCCAAGTACATGTAGCAAGAGAAATGAAGAGATATAAATTAGATATTTTGGGTACTAGCAAGTGCAGATGGAAAGGAAGTGGAGAATCCAAGCTAAACTCAGGAGAGGTAATAATTTACAGCGGTGAAGAAAATATACACCAAGGAGGCATAGCAATTATGATGTCACAACAAGCAGCCAGATGTCTTATGGAGTGGACAGTAGAAAGTAGTCAAATTGGGCATGTACAAGTCAGAGGAGTAGCAGCATGGACAAGTTGTCCGCCTAGGCCACATAATTTTTAAGCATTTAATGGCCGAATCTGTTGAAACTCTTTTCAGCGAGGGAGAAGGAATAGATCTTTGAACTCCTCTACAAACGATTCTCCGGACACAAAAAAGCCTTGGAGCTCCCAGAATTACTCTGAACAACACCATGTGGAAGAGGACGATGCCGAACATCATGCCGAGCAAAGATATCCAGCAAACACCTCACGAAATACTAGAAAAACTCAGGAAACTAGAAATTATGGAGAGCTCAGTCTACAAACTTCAAACTACGCTGCTGGGCTTAGAAACAATAGCCCAATTTCGATATATTAAAATTCAGCCTAAAACAATAGACCTCAGCACGAGGCTCGTGGGAATAAACCCCACAAACTCTGTAGTTATTCCCACGAGCCTCGTGCTGAGGTCTATTGTTTTAGGCTGAATTTTAATATATCGAAATTGGGCTATTAACAATTATTGGACGAGGTTGAGCAAAATATCGTGATTTGTCAGTGGCGAGCCGATCAATTATTTGCCGAAGCCGAAGGCTGAGGCAAATAATTGATCTGCGAGACACTGACAAATCACGATATTTTGCGATACCCGAGTTCAATAATTGTTCTATCATTCGATCACCAAGTTTGTTTTCATATTTTAAGCTCAGGGAAGCGGTCTGCCATTTTTCTTTCGAGAACGTGGTTCCAACTACGCATGAGCAGAATGTTATTTGCAGCAAAACACGTTTAGACAGTACTACGCATGAGTAGACCATTATTTGTAGGCAGTTATTTGCAGGTCACGTGGTGGGCTCTTAGCCAATGTAAAGAAAGGAAAAAATGCATCAAATGATAATACAATTTATTTCCTCTTGATTTAGTTAATTATTTAATAATTACATACATTTGTAGTTGCTGATGATGTTACTATTGTATTAAATAAGAGTGCTTGAGCATGGTGGCCAAATAAGCCATTCGGTTTCCTAGTTGGCCCCCATGTTACTTTTTGATGTTACATTAGATACAGGCAAGGAAAGTATTGTATTGTATTGTATTGTATTGAACAGCACAAGGCAAGCGAAGACATCAATGACTTACAAGAGAACCCTAGCTTCACAAAGTGAAATACAAAACCAACCTTGCGAATGTGGATAAGAGGCAAGAAAATATCAGCCTCAAGATTGCAACCATTAAGAGAGCTTAGTGCAAAAATTAAAGGCTTAGAAACAAAAACATTGTACCTTACTGGAGTGTACAAACTTTTACCAGTCATAAGATCTTTGACAGAGTGTTGACAACATCCTGAGGAAGAAGCAGGCAGGCTTTCGAGAGAACAGAAGAAACATCGATCAGATTTACTCTCAGGAATAAACTGGAACAAGTCAACGAATGGAATGCAACACTGTACACCCATTTCATAGACTTTGAAAAAGCATTTGATTCAGTCTATACATCACGAAAGCCTATGGAACTTCATGTCAATGTATGGAATCCAAGAAGAGCTCATCACTCTGGTAAAGGCAATGTACAACAACTTTGAA
>OZ026604.1:15941454-16001454 GCA_964020085.1 Micromussa lordhowensis
GATCGCTTCTGTCCCATGTGAAGATACAGAAAGGAATCAAGTCTGTCATTGTTAGGATCATAGTCTTTGAACTCTGACGGAGAAGAAGAGGGGACTTCCATAATAAATTGTCTAAATAGTTCCAAAAGGGAATCACAGTCACCTTCCAGAACTTTCTTGGCATTTTCAAGGGTAGTCAAAACTCTCTTGAATTTTGTGATAGAAACATCATGGTCACTCATCATGTTCCTTGGATCTAAGCAATTTATATTCCTTACAAGGGAATACTGAATTGGTGGTTTGGCAATCAGTTTACAAACTACTTTCACAAGGAACTCCTTGCATTCCATCTGAAACTGAAGCACTCTTTTCTCTGAAACTGTGGAATTTGCAATCAACTCCTTGATCTTCTTGTCAGCTGTAAACCCCAGGTCAATCTTGGAATGAGAGGCATGAATGCTGGAGTCAGCAGGGTCAAGTTTTGTAAGCTTCAATGGGGTTTTGGCTTCACTGATAACAGCAGTCTTAATAAATCTTCTCATTAATCCCCCAAGCATGCTGTATAGGTCTGTAGCCAGGAAAGGAAGCATTGGCTTGTCGGTTTGATAGAGTGTCAAAAAAGGTGTCACTTGCTTGGCTACTGATAGGAAGAAAGCCACTTTTGCAGTTGTAAAGAGATCTGCAACAAACTCTTGTACAGATGTAAATATATATGAAATAATTCATATATTTGAACTGCGGTCATAGATGAAAGTGAAGAATGATCCTCGCAGTGAATTTTCCAATTTAAGCAACTGGAAAGAAGAAGCCTGAAAAAAAAAAATCAGGGCTTCAACGGGATTCGAACTCAACAAATTGGCCTCGCTCCCAATGTGTGGCTTCGTAGCTCAGTTGGTAGAGCATCGCACCGGTATCGCGGAGGTCACGGGTTCGAATCCCGTTGAAGCCCTGATTATTTTCAGGCTTCTTCTTTCCAGTTGCTTAAATTGGAAAATTCACTGCGAGGATCATTCTTCACTTTCATCTATGACCGCAGTTCAAATATATGAATTATTTCATATATATTTACATCATTTCACTCCTTACGGGAAGATATGAACTCAACAAATTGGCCTCGCTCCCAATGTGTGGCTTCGTAGCTCAGTTGGTAGAGCATCGCACCGGTATCGCGGAGGTCACGGGTTCGAATCCCGTTGAAGCCCTGATTTTTTTCAGGTTTCTTCTTTCCAGTTGCTTAAATTGGAAAATTCACTGCGAGGATCATTCTTCACCTTCCTTTAAACTCTTGTACAGTTTGAAAGGATTTATTCTGTGGCTGTGGAACTTTCCCTGCCATTGCACTCTGAACATACTTGACAACACTGTCCCACATACTCTGTGTACATTCTGCAACCAAGACATTCTCCAACCATCTATGTTTGCAGAACCTCAAAGCAAACAGTGAGCTTCCTGTTACTTTGGTATAGTCCTCTCTCCTTGCCGGACTGTCCTGAAAGAGCCAGTGAAGGCTAGAGAACAACCTGTCTAACTGCCATCCTGATGCCACAGCACCATCCTTGAATGCTCCGTGAAGAATGTGTAAACCACAGCTGCCAATGTTCAACATGTGACTATTATGCTCTTTTTTTACCTCATCAGTCAGCATACTGTAAAATTTCCAATTAACGTTGGGTCCATCCATTGACAGCTAGTATGAGAGAAAACGTTTCTTGTAATATTGAACTTAATACTTAATTTATTAATATTATTGCATTATGCCCCAGACTTTGTGTTCCACAGTCCACCCAAACACGAAATAAACAAGTCATGGATGCATTGATATTGTGAAGATTTGCAATGAAAGAGTGTTGATTATTTAGACCTTAAAGGGCAGAAAACCAAGTAAGGTGTTTCATTTCTGTTCAATACAATTCCCACTGAAAATTTATCTCTTTTAGGAACATTGGCTAGATTGCGAACATGAAATATATCACAGGCAATAAATAGCTGTTATCGGAGTTGAGCCAGCTGTCAAATATTCCTTTGTTTAGAGCGGCACACAAACGAGGCTAAAGGGTCAATACAATGCAGTATTGACCCTTTCGCCTCGTTTGCATGTCAAACCGCTGATAACTGCGATAAGAGCTATTAGATTAGTAATCAATAACCATCTTTCGCCCTTCTACGGCAAAATAATAACAGACATTGAAAGATTTTCATGGCAATATTTGATACTAAATTAACGGCATTACACAAAACATTTGCATGCTTTTCGTAAATAACGGCGGTTTGCACCACACTACATGTATTTACGAAACCTATGAGGAAACGTCATCACTCATCAGCAAAGAGACGACCATGTTTATCTTCCGTTTGTTACGTTTATTTAAATTACCCAAACTATCGACAGTAGCATCCTACCTGATAAACTTTTTTGAGAGGAATTCCTTCTATGCCTGAACGAAAATGAGAAAGCATGTCGTCTGCTGTGCCATGACCCATAAACACTGAGGTATAATAGCGACTTTCAACCTCGTGTTTGTCCTGATTCCATGAACGAATGTGAATATCCATTTACTTTGACTGGCACACGCTATTAAGGCTCTCGTCAAACATTAGTACACAAGCCTCTTCTTTTTTCACAACGTCCTTCAAAAGTTGTTTGAAGTGTGGAGCGAGCCCAAAACAGGTCAAGTATGCACATTTCTTTTCTCCACATGAAAACTGACTTGCAATCCTACTGTCAGGAAACATCGCTTGAAACAATTTGCTCATACCTTCGCATGACTTATAGGAGTAATGAGACATTATCACTTTCAATGCCCACAAAATTTCTGCCGCCAACGTCTCATCACGAGTGACACTTTTTTCCATCACCGATGAACCAGATGAAATCGCAATAGACTTTGTGGGGTTAAGCTTATTGTGTTCGCCGCTTTCAGATGAAGCGGATTTTAAAACTACTTTGGCATCATCACTTTTAGTTGCTGGTCGTTGAGAAGAAACGCCAAAAAAATCCGGAACGCTTGCTGATGACCTTTTCTGGGATGTCAGTGTTTGATGTTTTTTTCCTTTCAAATGACTTGTGAGCGCCGATTCTCCCATGCTCGAAATGTCAACATCCTTCATGCACACGATGCATCGTGCCTTGTGCTTGTCACCCTTGACCTCTCGTAGCCACTCTTTATACGGTGATTTCTGAAGCCACAAGTTGCTGAAAACACACTTGCCCATTGTTTTAAATCTTTCACTCGTGAAACAAAACGCAAACAATTCAACACCAACCCAAACAACGAAGCACTCGAAGCACATGGCTCGCAGAAAGAGCGAATACTACAAAACACTTCATTGGCCCTTAACATTCCAGACATTCAACCAATCAGAGCGATGAATATAACCAAGAACAGGACAAATGTGCATGAGGCGTTTGATCGACGTTTGGAGTGGTGTTAATCGGTTTTGCTTGTTCTTTTACTATTACGTGTTGCTACGTTTCTGCCAGTAGCATATATTTTCATATAAGGCACTCTAGAATCTAAGTTGGATGAAATTAGCTACAAATTTCAAGGATTTTCCAGCACTAACTGCAATTTTCAAGGACTTTCAAGGCCTTGAATTTTTATTTTGAGATTCAAGGACTTTCAAGGACTTTCAAGGCACGTGCGAACCCTGGTTATGGATGAGTGAGTGAGAGATGTATACAATTTATGTCACACCAAACAGATTGGGGCTACTATATAAACAACCAATCAAATTTCTGCTTGTTAAGGTGAATCATGTGTGTGGAGATCTCATCCTAATTTTAGAATTGCCATCTTTGTTTTTCTACAACCAGAAACATGTATTTTTGTATTGGCCTTATTCTGACATTTTCAATGCTTCATTTTCTATGGTTGAGCCCAGAACTTTGTGGATGGGTTTCAAAAGAATTCAGAATTAGATCATCAGCTGAAGATATCAAAGTCTTTGGCATACACTAACATGTCATCAAGGCTTTGTCCCAGGGGCTTTGCTTTTACATCACATAAAATTTCGAATGAAGTGAGTCTTAGCCACTCTGTGGCTTGGTAAGGATTGTTTTCAGTGCAAAGTGCACCATTGGGATGGTGAGGGGGCTTTTGTCCATGACCGTATTCGCCAGGCTACCATCAATATCATTTACATTACGTGCAGTTCACAAAAAAAAGAATTCAGTCCCAACCATTTATCAGTATATGTTTGTACAACATGTTTCAGTTTGTTACTGCAAGTTTCAATAAAGTAGCGCTATTCAGCTGGGTATTCAAAGAGTAATACCGTCTTCTCGCTGAAATGTTCCTTGGAATCTATACTGAGATACTCATTTGAAGTGGTTTTCTCAGACAAAACCAAAGAAATCATGGATGGCTAGTTATGAATGAGAACACTGCTGAGTTTTGAAATTTGTTTTTGTTGCAGATAAATGTTGTTAGTTTCAAGTGGTATAACTTGACACTTTTGTTTTTCACGCATGAGTAGTTATAATTAAGACTGACGAATCAGTGGGTTCTGATATTGTTATTAATTTGAAGTGGTTTCGTAGAATATCAAAACCGAAAAAAACTATGATTATTGCTGGCAACAGAATAAGACCATGCCAAATTGGGTCTTGTTATAAAATGAGTTAAATTCAATATGTTGACAAGCAAAAGAGACAATTTTACTTTTCACATCAACGTTTGGAACTTGATATTTTTGTTTTCCTTGTAAAGGTGGAAGACGCAAAATTTCTTGTTTATAATTAATCGAAAATATAAGTTGGTGCGTTTTTTCTAGATTGTGTAGTTCCAGAAAATATCCATACCCCCACCACGGAGGGAATTTCATGTAAGCCCCCCCTCCTCCCCGGAATTTCCATTTTTTGACCAGTAAAATAACCCCCCCACCCCTCCAGAATTTCCACTACTATTTTGTACACCCCCCATACCCTCTGGAAAAAATAGTTTTGGCAAGAAAGTGAGTTAAAGTAAAAGTAAACACTCCAAACATTTAGCCATCTGCATTGCACGTAACTACTAAGCTTAATATTCTCGATCGATTGTAACATCTATATCTGAAGATACTCGCAAAGAAAGCATTCAAGATTAGTGAAACATGCTTTACAAGAAGAAATATAATGGAAACTTGTCAAATTACCTTCCAACACGACCAACTCCCTTTGTAAATGTGGTACAATTTCCATTAAGGACTGATAAAATGCGTGTGGATGAAATTGACACTGTACTTTTATTGCGAACACGATCGCTAACAGACTCGAGACGAAAGCCAATTTTACAGCAAAACTACATACAAATAGACAGAGATAAACAGGGATACAAAATTCTCAAGTGTGTGAAATCGTAACATCATTTCTACATTTATAAAGAAACTAATTTTCATGAAAGAAATCGACTGCCACTTCGAAACAAACTAGGCTAGTCTCCAGTGCTTTTCAGTCCACAAGGTGACTGAATGTGGACTGGTAACAAGTAATGGCGGCCATGTCCACGCAACGGCACGTTCTTCGCATTTGTTAGCTTCCAAAATGCTTTTTGAAGAAGGAAAATGTATTTCAAATATAATGCGAGTCAAAAACAAGTATTCAAGCCACTATTTTTCATGTGAAAGTTCTACTTAGTAGGTAAGAGAGGATTTTTGAACTGCTAGATCGACACTCAAATCCAAATTGAATCAAAAGACCTCTGGAAACTAAATCGATCATACAACCCCCCTTCCCCCTGGAATTTCCTGGGTCTTTGACCCTCCCTCCCCTTCGGAATTTCCAATTCCCTCCGTGGTGGGGGTATGGATATTTTCTGGAACCACACATTGTACATTGCTGGAGATAATTAGTATAAAGTTAAAGATCTGGTGAAAAATTGAAGAACAATTTTTTTTATTCCAAAAACCAATTTTCATTTCATGGATAAACAAAAACTAATCTAATCACCAGATAGTCACGTCTGACATGTCGAGTCACGGAATAGCGCATTGTATTCTGTTGCCACCTTTGCCGTGTTGTATTGATCCCAAAGTGCATTGCATGGTATGTGCAAAGCAGTGTGGGATGGATTTAAGATTCCAGAAGAACAGCTGAGCTACAATTTTCAGCTTTCATCCCAACAATCTGTTTACATTGCATCAAATATGAAGAAGAAGAAAAAAAAGGACAAAAGTTGACTTTATATAACTAAGAAACCTTAGGGAAGAGGCAATTTTGTACTGTTTACAAACTTTCCCAGTTTTGGGGAATATTGCGTTGTTTATAAGCGGAAACATTAAGATTCATGCCACTAAATACATGCAAGCTTTCTTTCATTTGTGTCTGAATCAAACAAGATATTTTGCCACAAAAATTTTCCGTTACCAATCGTTTCCCATGATCACTGGACATGGAACTGAAAAAGAGTTACTGATGATGTTTGAAATCCTAGGGCTTGTCAAAACATATGGTCTGTTAATCATTGTGCAGATTTTTTGAGGGGAAGATGAGGCATCTTTCTGGGCGAGTGAAAATTACACCAGGCAAGTGTATTGTGAGAGTCACTTGCCTGAATGACAAGTGCCGTCAAAATTTAGTTTCCAACGCTGTGTGGGGATGTTCAAATGTCATAATGACATGACATCCTTCTTAAAAGTACGTTGTTATGTTTTTGTAGTAACGTCACTATGTAGCTAGTGTGGACTAGGCCTTACAGGTTATCTAGGTCCAACTTATCTATCAAAATCTTCAGCCTTGTTAGGAATTGGGGGTAAAACCATACTTTTTGGGAAGC
The DNA here is from genome assembly GCA_964020085.1 of Micromussa lordhowensis. Classification (NCBI taxonomy): domain Eukaryota; kingdom Metazoa; phylum Cnidaria; class Anthozoa; order Scleractinia; family Lobophylliidae; genus Micromussa; species Micromussa lordhowensis. The sequence goes on from OZ026604.1 coordinate 15,948,186, forward strand.
CATAAGATAATGTATAAGTACACATCTTACCATTGTATTTCTTCACAATGGCATCAAAACCAGCTTCTTTGAGCCATTGAATTTCTTGCTCACATTCTATTGAAAAAAAGAAGAAGTCAAGCCAGTTACAAGAGGCAAAAAAACAATTGACTTTAATTTACTACATACTGTAAACCATAGCAGGCATTTCACCACAGTTCCTAAGGATTAAAGTTCACTAAACTAAGAAGTGCATTCAAATTTTACTATTGGGGGGGGGGGGGGGGAAGGGGGGGGGAAGTGGGAGGGGATGGCAGTGAGGCCTGGAACCAAGTGATCGCCCCAGTGAAGAAATTTGGCCAAGCTAGACTAAGTATTGATTTGGTGGAAAACATATATGATGGACTTCCATAAACAGAAGGCATCTCTAAAGTTTTGAAAATGTGTTGCACATTTCATGTTCAAACATCTAAGGAAAAGTTCCATTTACCCTACTTCTGAATTTTGGACATTTTGAGGCATCGGAGATAATATTCCAACCAGTGAGCAGGAACTCAAAAACAAATTAATGTTAATTTTTACAATGTAATTCACTGTGAGCCAGATTGCAGTCATCATGACCTGGAAAGTGAAAACGGACACTAATGCTAAACCGTTTACCATCCGTTTAGCATCCGTTTGAAACAGATCATGTAAAGTAGCCTGCGTGGCAGGCCGTAGGGCTAGGGAGGGAAAGGGAGGTATAGGATTGGGAGGAGAGTCAAGCGTCACGCTCACTCGCTTCGCGCAGTCGTTTTCCCCTTTCCCTCCCTTTCGACTCCGACCACGCAGGCTACATGTAAAGCATTTAAATGCTTTTCTTATCTGTTTACAAACATTCTGGTATTTGTTTAACAATGTGGGCAAAATGTTTGAACGGTTTGCTCATCCATTTATGTTAATCTTTGTAATGGATATTTTTTTGGACTTCAACTTGTCACGTGTAGTTTTGCGTTACATAAGGACTTTGGACTTGTCATCACGTTTTTTGATCACGTGACATTTTGTTGCATTTTTTTTTTGCTCAGAAGAACTCTCGGGCGGGCGTAAATTGCCGCACACTGCTGAATTGTGTATGTCGATTCATTCGTGAATTCATTAAAGAAGTTGATATAAAACGTAACCAGTGGTCCAAGCGAGCCGAATTTGTGGAGGAAATGCCGGGAAAATTGACGAAAAACAGGAAGATTCGTGAAGGACAACGTGTACATGTGAAGAAGGTTCTCGCAAGCATGGATGAAGTTTTAACGGAATATGATGGATCTAGGAGCGCAAAAGACAGGATAACTGGACTTAACATTACTTTGAATGAAAAGCTGGTGACCTTGAAGGCACTCAATGAATCTATTTTGTCTGCAGTCGAAGATGGTGATATTGAAAGCGAAATTGAGGAGTCTGAAAATTTCCGCGGGAAAATTCACGAAGCGCTGGTAAAATTACATAGTTGTCAAGTCGTGCACGATCAGCAAGGAAATCCGCAAAGTCAAGAAACCCATCAGCAGACAAAATCAAATGGAAATAAATCCAAGCTGCCAAAACTGACGTTAAATAAATTTAACGGGGATCCAAAGTGTTGGCAGGAATGGTGGGACTCGTTTTGTGTGGCGGTGCACGAGAACAGCGCCATTTCCACAGTGGAAAAATTTACCTATTTGCGAAGTCTGGTCGAAGGGAGTGCAGCAATGGCTATTTCAGGGTTGCAGCTTACTTCAGCTAACTATGATGCGGCTTTGGAGGTATTGAAAGAAAGATTCGCACAAAAGCAAATCATTATTAACTCGCACATGGAGTCGTTACTGAAGTTGAAACCGGTAAATGCGATGTCAGACATCAAAGGTATTCGAGCGGTCCTCGACAGGGTGGAAATTCAAGTTAGAGGATTACAGTCCCTTGGAGTCCATTGAGTGCAGTATGGTGCCTTGTTGATACCGATTTTGATGGAAAAACTACCGGATGAGTTGAAGCTGATAGTAAGTAGAAAGCACAAGGAAAACTGGGAACTGAACTCTGTTTTAATTGCTGTAAAATCCGAAGTAGAGGCCCGTGAGCGTTCTGGAATCCGACCATCAGATAAACCACCCTCAAAAAAACACCCTTCTCAGGAAATGGAACTGCGAGTGCGTTGTTGACTGGAGAAGGCAAGGAATTAAGTTGTTTATTCTGCAAGGGAAATCATCTGGCGTCGGGATGCACTGTTGTGACGAACATGAAGGATAGGAAAGCCATTTTGATGAAGCAAGGTTGATACTTTATTTGTTTACGGCGTGGCAGTCACTTAGCGCGCGATTGTGACTCTAAGATTCAGTGTTTAGGATGCGGGGGCCGTCACCATTTGGCTGTTTGTGATGCAGGAAGAGTACAGCACAGCGACAGCCCCGCAGTAGAAGTTGCTAGCACTCAGTCCGAAGGGGCCACATCAGCAATGCATGTGAGTTCAAGTGTGCATGTTTTTCTTCAAACAGCTCAAGTTATGGTATCGCGACCAGGAGCACAAGGCACTCAAAGTTTGAATATCCGCGCTATTTTTGACACAGGAGCTCAAAGGTCATACATTTCCCAAAGAGTGGTGAATGCATTAAAGCTGGAGATGATTGACACAGAGAAACTAAGGATTGCTACATTCGGAGACAAGAAACAAGAATTGCAAGCAGTTAATCTTGTTGAACTAGCCTTATAGAAACCAGAGACAGGATTTAAGGCAACATTGAATGCTTTTCAGTGCCTCATATTTGCAGTGATTTACAGGGCCAAGACTTGAGCTTGGTAAAGGAAAACTATCCTGCCTTACGAGACATTGAGTTTGCTGACTCTTGTTCTGATAAAGGACCCATGCAGATTGACTTGTTGATTGGTTCAGACTACATCTGGAATTTCTTTGATGGCAAGACAATAAGGGGGGAGGAATCAGGTCAGTGCTGTCCTGTGGCTGTCTCAACAACAGTTGGATGGGTACTGTCTGGTCCTGTTGGAAACCTTCCCAAGGAAAGGCTGTCAAGCATACAGTTTCAGTCTACTCATGTGCTGAGAGTTGATTCAGAAAACTCTGATGACATCCTGTACAAGGATTTTGAGAAGCTATGGGACCTAGATTCTATTGGCACCCTAAACCCTAAGGATACTGTCCATGAAGCTTTTGAGAAGAATGTTAGTTTTGAAGATGGCAGGTATTGTGTGTACTTACCTTGGAATGAGCACCACAAGTTGTTGCCTGACAATTATGAGAACAGTGTAGCGAGATTGAGCTCACACCTGAAGCGGTTAAGAAGAGACGCAGGAGTCCTTAAAGAGTACGATTCTATTATCCAGGATCAGTTGCAGAGTGGTGTAATTGAACGAGTGGACACCTCAAAATGCCCCAACGTTGGAAAGGTGCATTACTTGCCTCACCATGGAGTGGTACGCAGAGATTCCATGAGTACTAAGTTGCGGATTGTGTTTGATACTTCATCGAAAGCTACAAGCAATAGCCCAAGTTTAAATGACTGCCTGTGTTCAGGTCCAGCCTTAACTCCGAACATTTTCAAGATTTTACTCCGGTTCAGAGAAAGGAAGATTGCTTTAGTTGCAGACATTGAGAAGGCTTTCTTGAACATTGGAGTTCATGAAGAAGATCGTGATGCATTACGATTCTTATGCGTTGACAACTTAGAGAAGGAGGACCCAGAATTGGTGTTGTACAGGTTTTGCCGTGTTGTGTTTGGTGTGAATTCAAGTCCATTCCTGTTAAATGTCACACTGCAGCACCACATCAGTCAGTACAGTTCAGATCCAGAGTTTGTGGTGAACTTATTGAATTCATTCTATGTGGATGATCTAGTGTCTGGCGAAGGGGTGCTTATCAGAAGGCGGTTCAACCTACGAAACTGGATCTCCAATTCACCCCAGCTCCTTGACTTGATTCGTGAAGAGCGCACCAAGGCCAAGGGGGGCTCTTCTGAACAATGGTCAGTAGTAGAGGACACAGAGACCTATGCAAGAACCACAGTGGGTCATTTGGAAGAGCTAGATATGAAGAATGAACACAAGGTCCTGGGACTGAATTGGAACTGTGTTTCAGATGAGTTCATCTTTTAAGTTTGAAGCATTATTGAAGCTAGCAGAAGGCCTGGAACCGACCAGAAGAAATCTACTGTAGGTCACTTCTAGTTTCTTTGACCCCCTTGGGATACTAAGCCCAGTATTAGTACAGATGAAGTTGTTGTTTCAAGTGCTGTGCCAAGAGAAGGTTGCCTGGGATGCACCACTCCCAGAGCCAGTCAGACGGAAGTGGATTGCTTGGCTTCAGGATCTGAGAGAAGTTCAGCAAATCATAGTGCCACGGTGTCTGTACGATGGTGTTGAGGAGGCAGTTACCTCCTACACCCTTCATGGATTTGGAGATGCCTCAGAGAGGGCCTATTGTGCAGTTATGTACCTGGTGTTAGAGACAAGCAGCGTAACTACCCAGTGCTGTTGACGTCCAAAACTAGAGTGGCACCGCTGACAAAACAGTCTATCCCAAGACTAGAACTATTATCCGGAGTGATCCTTGCACGACTCGTATCTTCAGTGATGGAAGCGTTGCAGTCGCAAGTTCAAATCAGTGAAACGTACCTGTGGTTGGATAGCAAAACAGCACTCTGCTGGATCAAGGGATCGAGGGAATGGAAGCAGTTTGTCCAGAATCGTGTTGACGAAATCTTATAACTTACAGAAGCAGCTGTGTGGAACCATTGTCCAGGAATTTAAAATCCTGCAGATATTGGATCTCAGGGAGTATTTGCCTTCAAGTTGAGAAACAGTAAATTGTGGTGGAGGGGACCTTCGTGGCTTTCTGAAACTGTTTCCAGTTGACCAAAATCTGAAGTCTGCCACCAATCGCTGACTGAAGAATGTATCACAGAGCAAAAGAAGAGTCTGGCTGAAACTGTTTTCATTGCTAGTTGCAAACCAACCTGACCTTGATGCCTGTATTCCAATCTCTAACTTCAGTTGCTGTGACAAGCTGTTCCGTGTTACTGCCTTAGTGCATTGCTTTGTGAGAAATAGGAAGATTAAGGCCAAGATACTGAAGGAAGGAACTGTCTGTCATGAAGAAGTCACTGAAGCAGAAATTGCCCATGCAGAAGTGCTATGGTTAAGAAGTGTCCAGAGGAATTTGAAATCCCTAACAAATTACAGTCATTTAGAACATGAGTTTGGTCTTTACGAAGATGAGAATGGAGTGGTGAGATGCAAGGGGCGAATTGCAAATGCTGACCTACCTCATGAGACAAGGTTTCCAGCCTTGCTACCACGGAACCATCATATTTCGACACTACTGGTTAGACAAGCGCATGAGAAGGTGCATCACAGCAAGGTGGTAGCCACGCTATCCCAGCTCAGATCGAGGTTTTGGATCGTTAAGGGAAGGCAATTTGTGAAGAAGATTATCTCCAGATGTACAGTGTGTTGCAGGTACAAAGGGCATGGCTATAAGGTACCCCCTCAGAATGATTTGCCTGGATTTAGATTGAGTCAAAAACCTGCCTTTACCTACGTTGGAGTAGATTATGCCGGGCCGCTGTACATAAAGGAACCAAACTGTTCTACATTAAAGAAGGTCTATGTCCTTCTGTTTACCTGCTGTTCAACCAGGGCTGTTCACCTGGAATTAGCCACAGATTTGTCAGCGGACGTGTTTATTCGCTGTCTACGGAGATTTACAGCTAGAAGGGGGCTACCAGAAATCATTGCGTCAGACAACGCGAAGACGTTCAAGGCTGCAGCGAAGGTTCTAAGAAAGGTGTTTTCATACCCTAGTGTCAAGAGATTTCTCCCCAACAGAAGAATTACCTGGAGGTTTAATATCGACAGAGCCCCCTGGTGGGGGGATTCTTTGAAAGGATAATACAGAATGCGAAACGATGTTTGCGGAAGACCTTGAGGAATGCGAAGCTTGATTATGACAAGCTGCATACCCTTCTTGTGGTAGTAGAGGGAACGTTGAACTCCAGACCATTAACATATGTATCCTCAGATGATGTTGAGGAGCCACTAACCCCTTTTCATTTGATCTACGGGAGAGGAATTATATCTTTACCTGAAGTTACGCCAGGCAGAGAGGCTTCATTGAACCAAGCAGCGTCGAGCAACGATGGCCCCACAAGAAGGAAGTATCCGCGGTTGTTGCTAGATCACTTCTGGAAGCGTTGGAGGAAAAAGTACGTTACAGAGTTGCAGAACCTGCATCGTCAGAGACGCAGACCAGAAGGCAGTATTTCTCTCTCAGTTGGAGATGTTGTCACTCTGCTCAAAGACAACCTACCCCGTAGTCAGTGGAGACTTGGAAGGGTTAAACAATTGATCCCCGGTACGGATGATAATGTCAGAGCAGCAGTAGTCAAGGTCATCACGAAGACCGGGAGAGCCATGACAGTAAAGAGGCCAGTTCAAAGACTGTTTCCCTTGGAAGTACGAGAGGACGTGACTAATGATGAGCAGGCGTCCGTGGAACGGAGGCAGAACGGAATCAGACAGACGAGACGAGAAGCAGCTTTGAATGCTGACTGTATCCGAAGATTAGTTGACCAGTAAATCAGCTGGTCAAGGGGGGAGTGTGTAACGGATATTTTTTTGGACTTGAACTTGTCACACGTAGTTTTGCATTACATAAGAACTTTGGACTTGTCATCACGTTGTTTGATCACGTGACATTTTGTTTTTTTTTTTGTTCAGAAGAACTCTTGGGCAGGCGTAAATTGCCGCACATTGCTGAATTTTGAGAAGTGTATGTCGATTCATTCGTGAAATCATTAAAGAAGTTGATATAAAACGTAACAATCTTCTATCCGTTTTAATGTTCTGAGCAAAGCATTGAAATGCTGTTTACTGTTTTCAAATATCTCTTCTCGTTCCAGAGATATTCAAGTTTTTAAAATATGCAAATTAACCAAGTGATGACGTCATAGACTAAACCGCATTTTGATCAAATATGATAAACAAGGATATCTCAGTCAATTTGTATGATAAATGTTTGAATTTTTACAGTACGATTCTACTAGTGGTCCGCAATATGAGCTTAACAATTTTTGTTACCATAGCAACATACTAGGTTCCAGACCTCCACAATATTAAAGGCTTTTCTGACCACTTTTAGGGTTCTATATTGATATTTGTCAATGGTGCCTCATCTGCATAATCCAGCAAGCATATAAATACATTAGGTTGAGTTCATGGCCAAGTTTAATGTTTTCCAAGCTTAAAATCACTAAATATTGATATCAGGCTAGAGGGGACTGGAAAAGAGTGGGTTGCCATGGGAACGGAAATTGTTATAGCTGTAGATGTGTTGCATTTAGAACTATTAGGCTACCAAGTTTCAATGGTTTCTGCTGCAAATTGACCGAGATTTTCATGTATTTCTTCGTGATGAGCGATGAGGTTAGAGTACTGTCTTCATCCAAATCTAAAGTGAGTGTCTGGCACATTTACTACGCTACTTGTGAGGTGTCGAACAAACAAGCTTCAACAGATTTACACAACGAGCCACAAACCATTTAGAGAGCGAAAAATCTGAATGTATCTTGTTTGTATTCTGTACATTGTGACACCAGACCTAGCTGTTGATTAGAACTGTTTGCAAGTACAGTCATCTTGCTTCTCATCACGGATAATATGATATGATATGATATTATCATATCTATTTTCCTTCCATTGGCTATCACAGCTAGCCAATGGTGTGATGTACTTTTTGATCCTACATTTTACCTTCATCAACTTCTGGAGAAAGACTAGACTTCTAAAAGTCCATTCCAATAATTCTTCCTTGGCATGTTGGTTTCGCCGTTGGAAAGGACTTTTCTCACTTGCAGCGTGCCAAATTTACTGGTGGATTTTTCCACTGGTGACATAGATACACATTAACCAATGAACAAACAATTACTGACTATACGTCATGAAGTTGCACACAATCAACAACACAACACGCAGAGCACACATCTGCTGAGATAAAGTACTACAAAATGTTTTTCATTTAGCTTTTTTTCTCTGACTCGGTCTATCCAACTTAATTTCAAGTCCTTGAAAGAAGGACAGAGAAAAGCAGTGGAAGGCCATTTATAATAACTTAATAATAACAACTTTATTATTTATATAGCACAACAATTCATTTAAATATGATCTAATGCGCTTTACATGAGTATAAATTGCTAATACCTATAAAATTAGAATTTAAATACATGTACAGTAGCCTAAGGTATATGTGAAAAGAACTTAAAATTAATGAAAGCTATCTTAACTAATAAATATTAATATGCTATATAGATAAAAATACAGACATCCATTATAAAAGTACTAAATCTATATTATTGGTAGGCAATTTTAAAAAATATGCCTTAATTAAGAAATTTCTTAAATTTATTGATCGATAATTCCTCTGTTATATTTCGTGGAAGAGTATTCCATAATAAAGGAGCTGCTACCTCAAAAGCTCTGTCTCCAGATTTCCGTTTAGTTACAGCCTTTATAGTTTTGAGGAGACGTCTATTGTTGTTTGATCATAACTTGTAACTGGACTGTTTTCTAAGTTGAACTAAGTCCTGAATATAAAATGGGACATTGCCCTCTAGAGCTTTAAAAGTAATTAAGACAACTTTGAACATCACTCTATATTTAACTGGCAGCCAATGCAACTGATAGAGAACAGGTGAAATATTATTGATCAAACAAATATTTTTGGCGATAGAACGGCCTTTCAGAAAACTGGCCTGATCGTGATCTATTAGATCCGGCAACACAAACTTTAGATGAGAGGCGATCGCTTTTGATGCAATTTTGTAATCACAGTTAAGTAAAGTTGTGGGCCTCTAATTCTTTAATTCATTTAATGCTTTGTCTTTTTTTCGGTATCAAAGAAATGATACCCCTCCTCTCTGAGTTATAGCTAGATTTCCTTTTTGATAGCCTCTATTAAGGGAACTTATAAGAAAAGTAGATACATCTTTCCAGAAAACTTTATAAAATTCAGCAGGAAGACCATCTGTACCAAGTGATTTTCTGGCTTCCATTGACTTCACAGCTTCGAGACATTCTCTTTCAGTTAAGAGACCCTCGCATTTTTCTTTTTATCAATTCCGTTGACTTTGTGTGGGTGTCCATAGCCAAAATTTTTTTTTCCAAATCTTCTGTTATTTTGGTACTCTTGGTTGCATAGAGATCCCTATAAAAAAAACTACACTCTGAGTCAAATATCTGAGTCATTTGTAAGATTTGCTCCATGCTTTGCCTTGATCTACATGATTGTCTTTTTTTTTACAGTGGCAATTTTCAAGGTTTAGGAAATATTTGTTATTTTTCTTACCTTCATTATACCATCTCACTTATTATTATGGCTCCTTTTGTTTTGTATTCAAGAATGTTCTCTAATTCCCTTTTCTTCACCCTCAATTGTTCAGCAAGAACTTCTTTGTCGTTGTTTATACAGCTCTCAAGTTGCCTTTCAAGAACGGAAATATCATTTTCAATATCGACTTCCTTGGTCTTCATTTTCTTTATTTTCGCCTTTGAGTATTAATTTTGATCAAAGTATCTCTAATTTGAAGCTTAATCATTTCCCATAACAACACTTCACCTACTGTTTTGACGCTTTCGTACTGGTTGCCCATTTCAAGAATTGTAGATTTAATATTGTTTACGTAATCAGTTTCCCCCAAGAGTGACAAGCTTAATTTCCAAAGACCTGGTCCTCTGGGGTGGGTGTGATAATTAATAACAATGTTGCATAAAGAATGGTCCATTCTGTAGCTGGGAAGAATGTCAGCTTTAAAAATTCTTCCAGCGAGACCTACACTTACAAGGAAAAAATCTAACCGACAATGTATTTCAGGCTTGTTTTGTCTCCATGTGTATCTTCAAGTCCCACCATATATCAGTCAGATCAAGATTATCCCGAATATTTTGAATCACTTTCAAGGAGTTTCAGTGCATCAATGACTTCCTGCCCTTTTTGTCCTTCTTGACATCCATAACAAGATTAAAATCTCCACCAAGAATAATTTCCTCACACCTAAACATTATCATTTGTTCACGTATATTTTGAAAGAAAATGGGATCGTCTTTGTTAGGAGTATAAATATTACAGATCGTTAAGATTAGCTCACTGACTTCTAAATCAATAATAATGTACCTTCCTTCCTTATCACATATTTGCCTCAAAACCTTGAAGGTAAAGTTATTACTGAACAGGATAGCGACACCTGCTTTGTTACTTGCAATGCCGCTGAAAAAGGCCGTATAACCCCATTCAGTGGCCCAAATGTCAAAGGACCTTTCAGTACAATGGACCTCTTGCAGCATGTAAATAGAAAACGTTTTCTTTCTTAGCCACTGAAAAATTTCCCTTTGTTTATCGTTGTTGCCCAAGCCTTGTACATTAAGAGATGAAATTGTTATGTTAGACATTGAAAGCTCTACTGAAACTTAAATAAATTAGTTGGGTTTCATGCATAAAAGATTTTCCCACTCGATACACTGTACACCAAAATAGGAGCACAAAATAAGTAAAAACATGGCTAAACAAAACTGCATCTATAACAACACCAATTACATTAACCCTACAAAACATACTTAGTTTGAGGAGGTCTCCATGGCAAGCCAAAGCACATCTTTCGGTGAAAGAGATGTCAAGCCTCTTGTCATAAGATTGTTCTTGTCATTTATCAATTTGTCTGTTCGTAATCATGGTATGTATCTCTGACCGTTGATGTATAGTTTGTCATACACCAATTTGGCGTCAGGCCCCTCTTTCTTTGCATCTTTTAAGACTTTCACTAGGCCTCTTTGTATTTCTACAATTTCTCGGGGGAAATCTTGTGAAATTCCATGGACTGTTCCAGTGAGAAAACGAGCATTAGATAGTATGAATTCTCTATTCTTGGAGAAACCAAACTTTGCTATGATTGGGCACAGCTTCGCACCATTTGCATTTTGTTTACCAAGTTGATGTGCACGTTCTATTGAAATTCTGTCTATGTCGTCTTCTTTCAACTTCAATTCGTCTTCCAGGAAGGGGTAAAGCAGCGATTCGGTCTGTCAGCAGCGGCGTCTTTCTTTTTTCTACGTCGCAGAAACTCGTCTATAGCAATGACACATTTACCCCACTGCATATCTTTTAGTCCAGGTGGAGTTGGATATAATTTAAAAGTATATTCCTTTACAAAAAGCTAGTTTTGAAGGGTTAAGCCCTTGCTTACCCCGTGATCCCCTGCAGTTGCGATTCACTAGTTCTTCCTGCAAAAATATTGTTTGAACCAACCTTACGGCAAAGTTCCCCACTGAGCAACTCCCTAACTTAATTTTCATAGCCTCCCGCAGAAAAACGTCCTCCCCTTCCCTCCCGTTGGATTGTAAGTAATCCTCCCCGCTCTGAGACTGGTTGTGCTCATTGCAGGATGAATTGAAGGGTTCGAGTTCCCTTTCTAACGATAAATCTTGAATCTCACTACCCACAGAAAAATCAATCCCTGAACCCAAAGATAAATCCGGAGTACACTCCAGATTTATCCCACCCTCCCCACTACCTGCTGGAGTGTTGGCCTGCTGACTAATCCCATCCTGCCCCCTACCCACTGGAGTGCTCTTTTGTTGACCGATCCCACTCTGTCCCCTACCCACTGGAGTGCTCTCCTGTTGACCGATCCCACCCTGTCCCCTACCCCCAGAGAAACCTAAACCTGAAACCAATGATAAATCTGGAGTCCCACCCTGTCCCCTTGCCGCTGAAAAACCTAGCCCTAAACCCCCAGTCCTTGCAATTTGTACGTCCCGCGAAATTTGTTGTACTTTACTTGAAACTTGTGCTAGGTCCCTCGAATTTTGTGCCACGTCCCCCATTAATTTTGACACAAGTGAAAATAACGCTTTCTGATTATCTAAAACCCTATTTAGTTTCTCTCCTAGAGTCTCCGAGTCCGTTAACTTCTCGAAGAGGTCGTCCAGGTAGCCAGGAGAACTCGGTGGAGAATTATCGGCACAAGCAAGCGGATCCAGTACAGCGTCTTCGTCTACATGTATGGCTGCCTCCGAGGTGCTTTGGGAGGGTTCGGGTTCTACTGGTGGTCGGTTCAAGATGGCACTTGTTGAATCGTGCAACGGCTGTTTACCCGATACCATTTTCAATACAGTAGCCTTTTTGTTCTGGTTTTCCTTGCCGGTTGACACCTGACATTCAACATAAAAAAACCTTCATTAGTTTACTGCGCCTTTCAACCGACAAAGTCATTTTTCGCTACCGTCAATCAAATGTTCGGCGGCTCCTCCCAGCCTGGCTACTGCGAAGCGCGTGGTAGTCGGAAGCCGCCTGTGAGGAGACGCCGAACGAAAAATGACTTTGTCAGTTGAGCATTGAATTTAAGAGTCCGCATGTTATTGAAAGGTACGGTGGCCCAGAACTGTCACGGCAAAAGAATTAACCTCACGAAAAAAAAGAAAAACCTCGCGGTAAAAGAAAAAGACTCACGGCAAAAAGAATAACCTCACGGCAAATAGAAAAAGACTCGCGGCAAAAAGAATTACCTTGGCTCAACAAACATTACCAAATACGCGAACGCACTGACCAATTCAAACAATAAAACAGTTTTGCAATACCAACAAGAAAAAAAGAGCAATTAGTTCAGTTTATTTCCAAGTTCAATTTGCGCACGTGCATGAGAAAAACAATCGAATGGCATCACTAGAGAAAATCACTGGCCTAAGAACGGCATGAAGGATATGATAAATTGACAGCTTTGATCTTTCATGTACTAAAATATGATTATTACTTTTTGTATACATTTAAAGATACTTACCCTCTGGCGATTAGCACCGGTAGCTTTTTTCCGTGGCGGTTGGCAATTTTCCTCGGCCTGTTCGTTTTTATCGGTGAACAACTAACAATGAAAAGAGACTTCAGTGAGTTCAAATTAGTATCGAACTTCAACTTCAAACAATAGAAAAACATCAATTAACCACCACCGCGCATCAACAAACAACTTTGCACAAACACTGCAAACACATCTCTGCCGCGAGAAACTCAATCGAACAATGAAAATAATCTTCAATTCAAATGGTTTGGAACTTCAATGCACGCGCGTGGAGCAAGCCTGACACTTGTTGAACAAGTAGCGAACACACCGAATCGATTAAAAGAGTTTTTTGCAACGAACAATGGAAAGAACTTTAATTCAGATGATTCGGAACTTCAATGCACGCGCGCAGAACTGACCAAACACACTGGATCCAACAAAACAAACAATTTTATTGCAATAAGAACTGCAATCAAACAATGAAGATAACCATAGATTCAGATATTAAGAACTCGTGTCACTGTGTGCAGCAAGAAAAACAATAGAAAAATACCAAACACAAGAATGAGGCACTTAGTTGCTTATCAACTTGAAATTTATAAAGGAAAATTACTGTACTGCCGCAGCGCATGAACGAACACCTCTGCAAACACCTGAACTCACAAGGCCAATTTTTGTCATGAAAAATCAATCTAACAGCATCAAAAACTTTTAGCCTTAAGCGAATGCACACGAGTGCTTTATAAACGCATCATAAGAAACAATTTTGAAACCTTGACTGTGTTTAACTAATTGCAGTTAACAAAAAAATGGCTTACATTGGCACACGTACAGTACCGGTCAAAGGGATTGCAGCACCTACACGCGCGTAAAATGCGTGTAGTCTGCGCTGTAGTATTCGTGGACAGTGCGTGGACAGTGCGTGTAAGGTGCGTGTAATTACACGCGTGTAAAATTTACTGATCTGGTAGTGACACGCATTTGCGTGTAATTTCACGCATATGCGTGTATTTAAATTGGAGGAACCAAAACCTTTGTTATTCATACACGCATTTGCGTGTAGTTTGCAAAACAAAAAGCCATTACTGCACGTAACTTGTATTGGAAACACGCGACTCTGTTCACAACAAAAAGTGAATTTAAAAGCCGACAAGCATTGGTAAATTAGTGGCCTAGCTCGAGCACCTACACAATGTATCAAAGAAACATTCTTTCTAAATCTGTAGCAGCCCGCACTTCTTAAAGATCTCTGAGCTTTCGTTTACGTTAAAACACGAGTGACGGTACGTCGCAACGTAATATTTACCCACGCACGAAATGTCATTTCAACTCCTGTTCCTTGGATAAAAATGAAATAGGGATTCAAACAGAAACCACGGACTCTCTCTCTTAATCTGTCCACACCTCTGCTTAAACGGCGAAGAATCAATTTTTTTTATCAAAATCTAAGTGTTCGTTAATTTTCAGTTCATCTGATTCGTGTGTAACCTTCCGACAACGACCCGCAATGTTTACACCCGGCACGTTCGATTATTCGGCTTAAATTACAATACAGTTGACTATCGATAAGCTAGTCAAGTCTATTCTTCAAAGAAACACAGCTTGGATCATATCACATATTCTTTATTCTAAATTAAACAACCAGCTAATATTACAATTTTATACGGTGTATGACGCAGTCGAGTCCGTTTTTAACATTATCGAAAACATAACACAAGTTCAACGACTTGTATAATAAGGCGCTCGAGTTAAAGAGCAACTAAACGCTGCTGAAGTCAGCGAAATTAAGAGAATTGTAAACAGTTTTTTTCCTACATCTGCATGTGATGAGCTGTCCGCATGGCGGGAATGTAGAAAGGCAATCGACGAGTATCTTCGTCGACCAAGCTGCCGTAAGAGAACGCAGTAAAAATTAGTTAGTAACTGTTGGTAATTTTGTTTTGTTAAGCATACTGTTAAATAAATGGCACCCGTTTCATTTGAATTTGTTGTGCACTTCACTGACTTAATCGCCTTGATTTTAAGTGCTAATTAGGTCAAAAGAAAAACATTCGGATTTCCGTGGTTGGGTTGACAGATGGAATAAGACAACTTTAGCACTGCACAGGATTTCTGCTTGGGCAGATTTTGGTCACGTGCTAGGCAACGACATTCCAGAAACAGATCGAATTTCATTTCAATGAGATCAAAACAACTTGTTTCAGAGAGACAACTTTCGCTTCTGAGTACGTAATATTAACGAAGAATCTTCAAAGGCTTTTTAAACTTAAAGAAGGATAACTGGTTTTAAAAAAATGCTGAAAATCTCGAGCGAAATAATATCTGTTGCTGTTATATCGTGTCAATCAAGCCTCAGTTCGTCAGCCGCTAGCACCGTTGTTGTTTCGACGAAACACCGATAAATTCCGAATGCTTCGGGTACGAAGTATTTTCAATGATTGAATGTTTGGATTATTTTAAAGTAGAATGATTGCTGTAATTCAAAATTGAAAGCAACATCATGCGTTTATGTTCTGTTATCGCAGTGAATCCGAGCATGCCAGCCAGTCGCTTGCGCCGCTTGTTGAAACTACTACGGACAAAAAATACTTTCACTGTATTAAACCAGTTTATAGGAAACTAGTCGATTCTATCTGAGACGTTTGACGACCAGAAGCAAGAAGACGAAAGACTAAACTGTATTGCAGGGTAGTCCAGCACCGTAAATGTTACACGGTAAATTGCTTTGTTTACATTACACGCACTTTTAATATTCTACACGTATTCTCATTACACGCACTTAATGAGTTCCAGTTGAACAACTGCGTGTAATTTTACACGCAATTCCACGTATACAGCGTAGAAATTACACGCGTGTAATTACACGCAGTTTTGAGTATTTGCGTGTAAGGTGCGTGGACACTGCGTGGCCACTGCGTGGACACTGCGTGTAATGTGCGTGTAGTACACGCGCTTTACGCGCGTGTAATGCTGCAATCCCTTTGACCGGTACTGTAACGAACAATCATATGCAATAACAAACAACAGTATACATTAAAACATACCCTCCGACGATTTTTAGCGGCAGGTTTTTTTTCTTGTGCCTGAGTAGTTTCCTTCCGCTCGTTTTCTTCGCTGACAGGTAGGACGGGTAAGTTTTCCTTCGACCACTCCAGATCCTTGAGGCTCAACAGCTCCTCGTCATCTATAAGTAAGTGGGTCACACAGGTAAGTAAAACGATTGTTGCGATTTAATTAGTTTACAACATTCTAATACTTCGATTGTTCTATACGGTGAAAAGTGAGGTAACAAATGCAAGAAAATTCAAGCTACACTTACCATTGACAGCCAAAATTTCAGCTGGTACCTTTTCCCCCGCCCAGTTGACGGTGACCATCTTCCCTTCATCTAGGTTAACGTCTTTTTCGACAATGATACGAGTTGGCGCAATGCCGGTTTTACGTTCCTCGGGGAAGTAAAACAAGGCTTTCACGGGTGGCCTAGCGGTTTCCTTGCATAACTGTCTGATAGACATGATTTGAGAATTAGCACGCGGATAAAACTGATGTTTGCCTCTTTGCGATAAAGAAGTGTTTTAAAACATATTGTAACTGGGTCCTTTTATATGTGCACCAAAGACGGGGTGGATCGAATTTCCCAAACTGTTATTGGATAAACCAACTGTTATTGTTTTATTAACTTAGCATTTGAATGTTATGTTAGTTTAAGTTTGCATATGTAATTAGCGGATCCAAATGCCAGCCTCTTAATTGCTCTAATACATGAAATCCCATGAACCCCATTGCCTATTGTGTTTACAACAAAACTCCACACCGTTTTCGAAGATTCTATCCTCTAATGCATAAAAGTAACGCAAACATTAAGTCAAGTTCTTAGTTTTCATTAATAGAAAATTCGAATTCTCCAGGAAAGTCGATTGTATCGAAACCTGGCCATTTCTTTTTCTTCATTTTTTTTTTCTTTTGTAAGGAAACACGCCGAATAACGTTTATGACGACCGTGGCGTTCATGTCGATAAAAAAGAAAATAACAGTGGTGACATAAATTTATCACGCTTTCCGCCAACCATGTTTAAACTCGCACATTTCAAAGGCATACTCAGTAGATGTCTGTATATTTAGTTTTTCTATGATATTTGCTACCCAGAATATATAAGCAAGGACAAATAACAATATAACTTCTTAGCTCATTGACTGAGTCGGTGTTTTCCATCTGGGACTCCGGGCCAGTTAAACGAAATTGATGTGTGGGGTTTATTTCTGATTTTTCATTTATGCAGGTCTATGCCAGTGTAATACGAGGCAGAAGTCAGCGTCAAGAATCGAAAATAGCCCTTATGCGTGATGACATCAGATTAGCAAAAATCACCACCAAGCCTCGGTTTGAGCGTGCAAAGCGCAAATTTTATCATGAACAAATTCCCAAAGCAGCTAAGATGAAAAGAATACCCACGTGAAAACAACAAGAAGAGAACGAAGGTTTGAGAAAATGTCGCGCAAACGAGGCTCGGTGGTGAATTTTGAGCATGTTACGTAATCGCACATAAGACGTATTGACAAGAAAAGTTACTCTGAAATCATAATCAACAAATGGACGAAAATAATCTGAATCATAAGAAACTTATTGAATCCGAGCGCCAAAGAAACAACAACTAGACAAGCCTTGGCGATTTCGATTGGCATCGAGCGCGTCTAAAAATCAAACAAAACCCGCTTCGAGAGTTTCTACATGTAACTTCTATCGAGCCGTAAAAACAAAACCCAGCGTCCCACTGAAAACTGACCGGAAAAGTGAAATCATCAGCGAATGGATTAAAGCATAGTTAGTTTTATGATTAAAGATAGCTGAGAATCGAAAGAAATATGTTCATACCAAGCATCAATACAAACAACCGATTGGAATATTTCGAAGAAGCTGGTGATTTCGAGTCGCGTGCGCACTTAGAGCGTTAACGTTTCTGATTTCTGTCGAGCCCTTCGTACAGTTGATTTACAGATGTAAACGAAACTCAGCGTTGTGTTCAAAACTGTTACTCTGAAATGAACCATAATTTATTCCGAATCGAAAGAAGTTGAACCGATCGAGGGACTAAACAATCAATTTCGATAAGCCAACCGATTTACAAACGTAGAGTCGCTTACCGCCTCTAGAGTCGAGAAAAAGCAAACCAACAAGATTGACATGCATATGTCTCTGGAAAAGTTAATCGAGCGATAAATTCTTTGTCTCCTCGACTCGAAACTCGAACTACTCGACTCGAAACTCGAACGACTCGACTCGAAACTCGATCAACTCGACTCGAAACTCGAATGACTCGACTCGAGACTCGATACTCGAAGTATTCGAGTTTCGAGGATCGAGGATCGAGTCGAGTCGTTCGAGTTTCGAGTGACTGTCAACTTACATTTGACCGGTACTGTACGTTCCCCTTTTGGTCTGCCATAATTAGTGCATACCCCGTTATTCCATACGTTGTTTCCAAGCGATGTAATAAAGCAGAGTGATCCACGGTATCAAATGCCGCACTTAAGTCTAACATTACTTGTAATGAAATATGTTGTTTGTTCATACTAAGAATATTGTTGGTGACGCGAAGTTTACTTACGGACGCGATCTTAGCTCCTACAGGATGGTTTGAGAGAATTTAGTTTGGACCTCTTGAAGAAGAACAGAGCCATTCCAGAAGTTTGTGTAATTGTTACACTTTTAGTTGATTTAATGAATGACCAAGTTTCTTCTCTACAAAGAAAGGGCATTGCAGCAACTTTGCCTTGACCATATTACTGTGTTGAAAGCAGTCATCAATTGATGAAGGACTTTTGGGAAAACCACTTTTATTCTCTTCGATTGTCAACATTATTTAATCAAGTGAGCTTTACAGAATTAAAGTTCTCCCAACTAATTTCGTTTTCATTAGTTAATTCCGATTGTTGTCGGTACATTAGTTAGATGTACATTAGTTTAAAGCATCTTTCACGCAGCTCTGAGCACTGGTTGATTGCTGGTTACATTAGACAATAACATTTCTTGATCGGTTTAAACACGGTTTTGCCATTTCAGGATGCATTACTCAATCGAACAGCTTTTGCTGTTTGTCAATTTTGCTGACTACATACATGCACTGTGCACAAATATAGTCATTTGAGCTAAGGGACGGTAAACGTTTTGATGGAAATCATTTTCTGCTTTTGCGACAATCGCACACAGAGTACAAGAAAAGTGAGAAATGTCAATCATGTTTTTAGTGCCAAAAATTTATGCTCTGATTCACATCCTTGCAATTAAACCTCTCGCAACTTAATATGTCGCTTAAAGATTACCTTCAAGAAAAGGTTGACTTGTGGCAAGTCTAGAGATGGATGGATGGATGGATGGACGGACGGACGGATGGACAGATGGATGGACGGATGGATGGAAAGATGGACAAAAGTTTGCAACTTGATCTGAGAGGAGCTGACACTAAAAGTACAAAATGGCGACACAAGGAAACATAACAAGTCTTTCTTGATTTGGCCTATTTCTGAGTGGAATTTTATCCTTCAAATGGGTAAAAGTTTTAATTTCCTCTCATTTTTTATGTGGCTAAATGTAATTTAGGCAAGGTTAAACTCGAGCGAGTTGGCCAGCGGTCGTCACCTATCACAATACGTGACATGCCGAAGTCCTTCGCCCTTCCTGTAGCGACGCTAGTAGTTCGTCGCACCAGGCTAACGGACAAGCGGACGTGCCGTCTCCTACATTTCTGGCCTCGGTGGTCGCGGCCGTTAAACAGACGCTCGCATCCGAACATGCTTCGAATGAATACTCCAGCAAGTTCGAGCGTCGCTGGGGGCGTTCCTGCTACACTTTCATCCAGCTTGCAGTCCCAAGCTTTGGCCCTGGCAGCTTCTGGCGAGGGCTTTCCACCATTGTCGGCTTCAATCGCCAGAGCGGCTAACCAAATGCAAGGTAGGCCAAACTTTGTTGTACCGTCCTTTGTGTCAACTTTTTCGCCGCCGGCGCCTTCTGTCACTCCTTCGCCTTCAAGTATCGCGGCCGGGCTGCTTCCCACCACGTTTTCCTCTTCACCAAATGTACCTGTTTTGCAGCAGTCGTTTGTGGTGGCCCCAGGCTTTTCGCCTGTCCCACCAAAATTAGTGAGCCAGATTGTGTCGGGCAAATTCGTCGAACTAAGCAAATTGCTTTCGTCAAACATTGTTCAAACACACTCCAACTCGGATCCTCAATTGTTTTTCGACAGGCAGGTGGTCCTCACATCCACGCCCAAGAAACCAAAGCGGCGGATCAAAGATATTGGCAGCTGGATGGAGGCTTTTTCAGTGTATTGCCTCGTGCTAACCTCTCAGTTTCCCCACCGATGGAAGGATCTCCAGCTTTATCAATTGCTGATCTTGCGGACCTACCGCCAGTTCACTGGTCGGGTTTGCCTGGCGTACGATTGGGCATTCCGAGAGCACGCAGCTGTGACGAGCTTGACGGATTGGTTGACCCTTAAATTAACGTGCAACTCTTTAACTTTCATGCTGCTGGAGCCTCGGTTCCTGGCCATGATGCCGTAACCGACTCAAGTGAGCCTCACGGAACGGAATCATCAACCGTTATTTGCCGATCGTGGAATCAGGGCTAGTGCGTGGCACTGTCTGCTCTGTGCCGCTTTGCACACAAGTGTCAGAGCTGCTCTGGTCCTCACCGTGTTAAAGAGTGTCCCGAGAATTCGTCTAGCCAACAGAGTACCGAGTCCAAACGGCCACCCGCTTCTCCACCTCCACGTTCTCACAGCAAGTCCAGGCAATCATGAACGCTTTTCCTTTTGTTTTGTTTTTTCATGTTTGCTTTGTTTTCCTCTTGTTTCTTGCCATATTTTAGTCGCCTTTGAGGGCGAAGGAGTGTTCTGCTTTGCCTTTTTGTATCGCTGCGTTGTTCACCTATGCCTATGTTTCATTAAACTCGGTTACTGTTGTTGAGATAGTGTTTTTTCTTTTTTTTTCCCTTGGGAGGGGGGTGCCTTCTAGCCATTTCAAACTACCTTTTGCTGTCTTTCCCTTCCAGCCTCACTCCCTCCTGTCTCAGCAGTCACTCCATTGCAGGCAGAGCAGTTCTCCTGGGAGTTGCGGTTCCACCCCAATCGCCAACAGGTCAACTTCGTCCTGGATGGGATTTGTCACGGGTTTAAACTTGGCTTCTCCCATACCCAACGGCTTAAATCAGCCAAGAAGAACAAGTCATCAGCCAACCAACACGCTTCGGTTATTGATGAGTATTTGGGCAATGAAGTGTCCTGGGGCAGGGTGGCGGGCCCGTTTGACTCCCCTCCCCTACCCAACCTCCAAGTGAGCAGCTTTGGCGTCATTCCTAAATGGAGGCAAGTGGGGAAGTGGCGCCTCATTGTGGATCTTTCTTCCCCTATGGGCTCCAGTGTCAATGACGGGATTAATCCAGAGGACTTTACCCTCCACTACATTACGGTGGACCAAGTGATTCACCTAGTTTCCCAGTTCGGTGGAGGGGCCCTGATGGCCAAATTTGATGTTGAGTCAGCCTATCGCAATGTTACGGTACATCCCTTGGATCACTATCTTCTTGGCATGAAATGGCGCAACTAATACTACGTCGACTTGACTCTACCCTTTGGTTTGCATTTTGCCCCCTTTATCTTTAATGCCATTGCAGACTCGGTGGAGTGGATCCTCGTGCACTCATATCAAATTTCAGCACTGCTCCATTACTTGGATGACTTTATTACGGCCCGCCCCGCAGACTCCATGCAATGTGCACATAATCTAAGTACCGCACTCGCAGTCTGCAAGCGGCTTGGCTTGCCTCTCTACCCGGGGAAATGCGAAGGCCCAGCTACGGTGTTGGTGTTCCTGGGAATCGAATTAGATTCAGTCAACCAAGTTGCCCGCCTGCCAGCAGACAAGTTAGTCGCCCTGCAGGACCTGATACAGTGTGGCTCCCATGTAAGCATTGCAATAGACGTGAACTGGAGTCCCTCATCGGCCATCTACATCATGCTGCCAAAGTGGTCTGGCCTGGCAGAACTTTCCTGCGTCACATGATCGACCTCTTGTGCTGCTTTCGCAAAAAGGATCATCCGATTCACCTCAACAGCGAGTTATACCCAGACTTGCTCTGGTGGCATCAGTTCTTGTCGCTGTGGCATGGTGTTAGCTTCTGGCTCTTTCCAGGCTTGCTCCCCGCTGCTGACGTGGAGGTCTCTTCAGATGCAGCCCAATCTTTGGGCTATGGCACTTTTTTACAGGGCTTTTGGTTCGCAGGGTCATGGGCTCCTTCACAGCAGCAGCAGTCAATCGCCTATAAAGAACTGTTCTCAGTAGTAATCGCTGCCCATGTCTGGGGCCAGTGGTGGTGCCGAAAACACGTGCTTTTTCGCTCCGACAACGATGCTGTAGTCCATATCGTGAATTCCAGGACTTCAAAAGTTCCCTGCTTAATGCGGTTGCTTCGGAGCTTGCTGTTCGTGGCGGCCTGTCATAGCTTTACCTTCTCTGCCCAACATGTGCCCGGCATTACTAATCAGATTGCTGATGCTCTCTCCCGTTTCCATTGGCAGGAATTCAGGCGGTTGGTTCCACATGCCCAGCTTCACCCAACCACGATCCCTCCCGACCTGCTGACGGACTTGACCGCTCTGCGTTAGTACAGCAGTGCTACTCCTTCCTGAATCATGGCTTGGCACCCTCGACTCGTCGTTCCTATGCGTCCGCCCAGGCAAAATTTATTTCCTTCTGTCAACAGCTTGGCAAGTTGCACCCCTCTGGGTCTCCGTGCCCTACGAACGAGTGGACGCTTTGCCTCTTTGCTACCTTTTTGGCTAGGACTCTCCAACCATCGTCCATCAAGGTTTATTTATCTGGCATTAGAGCTCTCCACATCGAGCAGGGGTTCCCGGACCTGCTTGTAGACTGTCTTCGCCTGCAGAGGGTCGTCCGTGGCATCAAGGGTTGCCAGGGCACTCCCTCCGCCACACGGTTGCCTATTACAGATGACTTAATGCTGGTTATCTGGCAGTCTCTGGATCCCGGCCTTCCGGATCATATGATGTTTTGGGCAGCCTGTTCCCTGGGGTACTTTAGCTTTCTGCGCGCATCGGAGTTTACAGTTCCTAACCTGTC
Organism: Micromussa lordhowensis; assembly: GCA_964020085.1. Classification (NCBI taxonomy): domain Eukaryota; kingdom Metazoa; phylum Cnidaria; class Anthozoa; order Scleractinia; family Lobophylliidae; genus Micromussa; species Micromussa lordhowensis. The sequence continues at coordinate 15,971,141 of OZ026604.1, forward strand.
TAGCTTCTCCCCTTCCCTCCACTTGAGTGCCCAGGATATTGTAGTGGATTCGTCCTCTGCACCATCTTCCATGCGCATCCGGATCAAGGGCTCCAAGACTGATCCGTTAAGGAAAGGCTGCTTTATTCACATTGGTCTTGGCAAGTATCCTCTCTGTGCAGTGCATGCTATGATGACTTACCTTGCTGCCAGGGGAGATGCTCCTGGCCTTTTGTTCTTATTCGCCAACGGGCAGCCTCTCACTCGCACTAGGTTGACGGACTGGCTTCGGCAGATCATGACTTCAGCTCGGATGTCGGGTAATTTCTCATCCCATAGCTTTCGGATTGGTGCCGCCACTGTAGCTGCACGCAGAGGAATTCCTGATCACTTAATTCAAACAATGGGTCGCTGGTCTAGCAATGCCTATCAGCTTTACATCAGGACGCCGGCTGACTCCTTAGTGGCACTTTCGCAACAACTAGCCTCTGCAAGTCCCATGGTTCCGATCAGCCCCTCTTCAACCTGCAGCTCTGGTTATAGTCCGGGATAGCCCGCTTGGCCACTGTCTGTGTGTCCCCGGTTCAGGATCTCTGCTCATCTCAGTTCGCAGATTCGCCAGGTATGTCTTACGGTTTACTGTTGGGGGAATTGGGGGAGCACTGGTGCTTGGGGTAATGTTTGGGGATTGGAGGTGCCACGTCACCCTGTCGTCGGGTCCCTCCGTCTCCAAGCACCAGGAGACGTGTTTCTTGGGTGGTTCCCGTTTCCAGGGTTGCCATGGATACCTCCTCTCTGCTCACTGCATTTGGCCACCCACTAACCTTTTAGGCACCAGCTCCCAAGCTCATCATTAGCGATGAGTTTAAATGGGGCTAAATGTAATTTAGGCAAAGTTAAACTCGAGCAAGTTGGCCAGTGGTCATCACCTATCGCAGTATGTGACATGCGGGGGGGCCATTTGGGGATTCGCGGGGTCCTTTTGGGTCTTTGTAGCTAGTGTATCAGTGCTTTGTTTGCTTTGCTTGCGGATCAATTGTGCCTTCTTGCGAATCGTTGCAGATTCACGCTCCCACTCCTCCCTCCCCGTCAGGCGGCCGGTGGTTTCAGAAGGATTTTTCAGGAAAGTAGTCTTCCTGGTAAGTATCTCCACTGTGTTTTTCAATGTGACGGTGCTGGTTAGTGGCTGCTTTAGGGTGGTTCCCGTTTCCAGGGTTGCCATGGATACCCTATTTGTAGTTCCTGGCACTAATTTATGCTGCTTCTGAATAAATTTTCAGACAGTTTCATACTCCTCTCTATTAAAGACTGCATTCATCTGACTTTATCTTAGCCCTCCTTATTGTCGTATTTAACTATCCTTTCAAATGGTTTCAAAAAGCTGATAGCTGATTTTAAACTCACAAATCCACCAGAACAAGAATATTGAATTGCAAGTGAAACATAATTATGTTTGGTCATTCCAACATAGAATGTTGAATTTCATTTAGTTTACGAATGATAAATTATTCAAAATAGGCTTAAGTGATTAGGACAAACTTGTGTTCTTTCTGTGGAACCTATGCAGAAGATTTGTACCACCTCTTCTCTAATGCTCCATTGTGCGGGCATTCTGGAACAGATTCACAGTCTGGTGGTCTGATCTTTCGGTGGTGAACATTTATCTTTGTCTTTAAAGTGCTACTATGATCAAATTTTTACCCCTTGATTTTTTAGGCTAATCACATAGAATTCTACGAAAGATTGAAAACGCTGTTTACCGTTTACAAATATCTGCATTGGTTCAGAAGATATTTAAGTTTGGAAAATGAGCAAAATATGCAAATGAGATTACTGATGACATCATACACTAAACCAAATATTACATGAAGTATATAAAGTCCACTGGCTAATTGTTAGGTTAAATAATTTTCTATTACTTACTTTGTTATTTCAAACTTGTAAGCGAGTTAATTGGGCATCTGCATGTCTGTATGTGTCATGGTGTAGTGCAAAACAAAAAACCTTTTTAAGTATTGTATACTTCTAGTGTAATTAGTCTAAGTACTGTATTGTAAGTAGAGTAATGTAACTGTTGTAATGTTAGTGTTGCATTGTAAGTAGCATTCTTTTTGTATAATTGTATAATTTTTATCTTGTAATTACTGTAAGTGCTGTAATGTATTTAAACAATGCTTTACCAAAAGAAAACTTATTCCCTGAGTTTTCACTGACTTTGACAAACATCTAAGATTTTCCCTGACCTTTTACAAAATTTTGTGACTTTTCCCTGACCTTGAAAAATTATTGTTTTTCCCAGACCTTTTGTTGACCATGGCAACCTTGACCTGTGCCTTTTTGTTGCATAACTGTCACTTTGTTCTTGAAATATTTACATGAATGTTGTTTGCCCATACATGTATTTCTCTTTACAGTTCAAAGGTCCAAAATAACACATGTCTAATGTACATTTGTAATGTCTTGGAAAATTCTTCAGTTGTATATTTAATTAATAAAAATATTTAAAAACTGACTTCACAGAAAATCACTCACCCTGCTGTTCAATTCTGTGGCACAACAAGCACGAATTGAACTGTGATTTCACAGAATACACTTTGAAATGCTAAGTAAATTTAAAAGCGAATACCACAACTCACAGATTACTGATCATATTGGGATACTTCATCTCTACATACACTATTTAAAACCATGTACCTCCTGGAGGTTCTTTACTGGACTCTTCATCATGGTCCTCTTCAGGTACAGGGCTCCTGCTTTCCTCAATGGCCCTGAATTCTGTCCAAAAAATGTCATACTCCAGTTGGTCTAGCGCATGACCACCATGTCCTTTTATACGTAATGCCATGAGCCCAATGATATTTTCCAACTGGAGGGAGAAATAAAAGGTTAGTAGTAAGATTGCCCAGTATTCTGTATATTAAGTGTTAAGCTGGAACTTGCATGCTGTGGATACCAAAGAATGTCAAACTATAATAACTCAGAGACCCTAAAAGTGGTACAGTTAATATCTACATGTAACTGCATTTTCATGATGCCTGTTATTTCAATCTGTTACATGACAGTTAAATGCTGTTCTCAAACTCATTAATAATTCATCAAGTTAAAACAAAGGAAATCATGACCGTGACAGTGGTTTAGATATCCGGTCTTAATTAGCATAGATTTTGACAATGTTACTTCCCTGTTTACTCCTTAGTTTTTGTTTCGATTGAGAAGATATATCAAACACTCGAGACAGTGTTTCATCGGCTATCCAAACACCTCAAATTTCGTCAAAAATACTCTGCTGCACGTCGTATTTTCAACTCTCTTCTCGGTGTTTGGATATCCCGATGAAACACTGTCACTCGTCTTTGATATATTACTTCATATCGTTCACAAAGAGGTAGAGGTTGTGGTAGTGGCAGTGGTAGTGGTAGTGGTAGTGGCAGTGGCAGTGGTAGTGGTAGTGGTAGTGGTAGTGGCAGTGGCAGTGGAAGTGGTAGTTAGGAATTTATCCATTTCACTGAGACATTTCTTAAATAAAGACAAGCATTCTCGCTGCAGAATGACGGGAACATGTAACAAGAACAACGTGGTAAGAACGACTCGTATATCGGGCAAATCATATCTGGTGTCCAGGTCCCTATCTTATTATAGCATTCTGCTCTAGTAGTGGTAGTGGTAGTGGTAGAAATACAATGCCAGTTGAATCAAATGTTGTGCTAACCAGAACAATCCAGCGCAGAAAATATATCGTTTATGATGCGACTCTTGACATCCAGTGCTGAAAGAGCTTCCATGGCTACTCACATAAAAGCCACGCAAGCCGCACAAAATTCTGTGTACCCCAATGCGTTTTCATGGCAGATTTTAGCTAAGAACGACAAAATAATATATAGCGTGGGTCTCAGCCTTGCAGTCTTTGCTGTCGAATATGGCTCCTTTTGGAAAGAGATAATGACTGGTTCGATGACTGGTTTAAAACTAGAGAAATTCTTTAAAATAAGTTTGGTTCTGAAACTTTGTTGCTCTACCCAACTCCCCTCTCCTCCAACACCGGAAAGTCGAGGTTTACTGGAACACAGTCCATTCCGCTTGTTCGGCCTCAATGGCCTAATGGGTAATTTTGTGGCAACACTTTAACCGTTACTTTTGAAATTAAATTTTCTAAGTTTAAACTTGTAATCGTTGTCATTAAGTTTGCGGCAATGTTCTCCCAAATATTCTGCTTCGTACCCATCGCCAATAATTGCCATTGTATTTCTTCATAAACCCATGTTTTGTTTGCGATCAGACTGATCATGTTTCAGCCTAGTGTGAACACAGCTTAATTTTCCTCTTGATTTCATGTTTTAGATTCCCATATTCAGTCTAAGCTGCAGAATCACCGGTTTCTCTTGCTGACTTCTACCAGTAGTGCCTTCGTCTGCTGCATGAATTTCTCTGGGTTACCACAACAACATTAAAAAAGTTAAGAGTAATTAAAAATAACCAAAAGAAAATATGTGTACTGATTGATTTACAATCGTTTTTCTATAACTCAATAGAAACACAGAACTAGCACGAGCTGTTAACGCAATGATGGTGCAAGCAAAGAGAATTTACATTTTGATGATCACAGTAGACAAGTTGTTTTGGTTTTTTTTTTTTCATCACAGGATTTTCTAAAAGAAATAGAAAACATGTTCTCTGTGTTTCTATCCCATTATAGAAACACTGATGGAAGTTTGGGAGACCTCGAAAAAGCTGTGGAAACACTCCCCTGTTGGCTTGTGTTCCCACAGCATTTCTCATTCTTGCAGACTTCCAATGTGTTTTTTTTAACAATTAGATTATGAGCTCAAGATTTCTATCACACTATAGAAATTGAGAGCAAATAATCTAATTGTTTTAGTATAAATCTACTAGTACTTCGAAAATGCCAAGAAGCAGCCATCATTTCGTTAACAAGGGCATACTTCTACACTACTCGCTATCTATCACAGAATTGGCATTCGTGATATAACACTAGTAGATTTATACTAAAACTCAATAGAAGCACAGTACATGTTTTCTATTTCTCAATTACGAGTCACTGGACCTCGCGTTGTACAAAGTTCACGGGGCAGTTGTGCTTGTAATTTCAGATCAGCCCTCTCTCTACACGCTCATCCAATTTGAAATTGCTTGCCTTGTTATGCCCTGAATTGTAACTCACATGCAGCACTTAAATGCATCAACATTGCCACTTAAACATAAGACTCAATGATATAACATAATTCAATGATAGTAAATATATTCCCACAGAAGTTAAGTACCAGCCTGCAGACCTATATCATGTAAAGTAGGTATACCTATCGATAGAGTGCCAACGAGCGAATAATTTGTGCTATAATAAGGGGTTTATTAATACAGCATAACAGATTTTTGTTTCTCTTCTGTTGCAAACATTACCGAGAGAAAATTATAACGCGTTTACCGGCAGGTAACGTTCGTCACGCAATCCCTGAACATCAAGAGTATTGGAATGTATCGGTGCTCGGTCGAACTTTCAGTTCAATATGATGGGCAAAGTCAAACTGAAAGTGAACACGCTAGTTTGATTGATGAACACGACTCGTTTAATTCTGTCGCAAAACAGATCCGATTTGTGTTTTGAACACTGGATTCGACTGTATGATAAACACGCTCGTTCAGTTCTGTTCGGAAACACTGCCGACTCAACCTTCAGTTCGATATGCTAGATTTCAACACTGGATTTGCTCTAGTGGTTCGACTGGTGAACACAATCTTTCCAAAAAAGCTGCCCGATGGAACTTTCAGTTCGATATAGGTAAACAGAGAAGGAATACACTGTGGTGAACACGCTGGTTCGTTTTCATGTCGATTTTGTGTCTTGGATTTGCTGTTGTCTAACAGTTTTCCTGAATATTCGAATTAGAAGAAGAGTTTTGTAAAGGGTACGCTCCCCAATTGAACTTTCATTTCGATAAAGTGAGAGAGGAAACACGCTGGTTCGATATGTTCTGAGACTATGAAATTGTTCACAGTTGGATAAACACAACAGCAAAGAAAACAATGATATTCCACGAGACAAGTCTAGATGTAACGCGCCTCCTGATTGGCTAAAAACTACAATAGCTCGAATAGTTCCGTCCTTGCAGTTGGCTCAAACTGAGCCATTGTTACATCTTACACCTTACAGTTACACTTTCAGAGCTCGATCGAGAATTTTTTCGCATACGCCATTCTTCGCGCGGCACTATTCTCTGCCGCCTCGAAGACGCTCGGCTGGCTCGTTGGCAATAAGTAAATGTTACAGCACCTAGGTTGGAGCAGAACTTGAAGTTAAACCAAATGTTTCAATATTTTTGCGTAAGGAATTAAACTTGAGCTTGAGATCTAGACAGAACAGCATGGATGAAGTAACTACCAACCTTTAATAAGTGCAACTGCATCGAGGTAAACAATGAACAGTGAATAAACAAACAAATTAAAAAAACGACCAAATTTCACAAAATTGCGCATCTGAACGATCTCGTTCACAGTAAAAAGCTTAAACCTTAATGTTGACATTATACAAGGTAATGCTATTAGCTCATGTTATCAATACAAGAAGGGACATTTCAAGAAACAACAAGGGAAATCAGGACTTTTACAAACAAGGTTGTCTAACACTTGTTGACATAAATTCGCAAACTTCTCCTGATAATGCCTCCTTACCTTAGTCACGTTTAATTTTCCTGTGATGACAATGTGATATTCACCCTCCTTTGTTGCAAGCTAACTTCGACTCCATTTTCAGGGCAAAATGTTCCAAGCAAATCGGAAAAACGACCAACAAGTTACTGTGAATCACGTCGAGTCACGTGACGAAGCGAAACAGAGGGAAAACTGGATCCCAGGCTCTCTCCCCTTTCCCACAGGTAGCCCAACACGTGATCACGGGATAAATCACCATTAAAGGGGATAACCTACTAGTTTGCTTTGTCGACACTCATTCTTTGGATAGCGATTTATCCGGTGGATAGTGTTATCAGACTTCGAACAACTTGGGCCTGTCTTTTATGCCGTATTTATTCCAATAAATGCCCAACCTCGAATTAGCGCCCATCTAAGCGCCCAAAGACACGCTCTTAGAGTGGGTGCATTAACGCAGGTCCAGTGACCTTCGAGATTTAAGGGCAAAGACTTCGCACAAAGCGCGAGCTATTCACAAGAAAAACTGCCAAACGGCACAAGTTTCTCCATCTTTTATTGTAAGTAATGGCTGGTCCAAAAGTTTATGACCAGGTTTGGGGTGTCTGTGAGGCGCAGAACCAAGACCCGGACAGACCGACAAGCTCAGGATTGCCTATATAAGACGACAGCGTAACAGGTTACAGTTATAATGGATAGTGATATTATTACTATGGATGAAACAGCTGTCTGGCAAGATATGCTGTGTAGCACTACAGTTGACAACTCGGGGAAATATCGATGGACAGAAGATCACTGGGCATGAAAAGTCTAAAGTCTCCCTATGTTGCAAAGGCAGACGGAACAAAACTTAAGCCGTTTATTTTCTGTCCGGTAGCCAAGAGAGAAAGAAAGTAACTTAATGAGGAGTTTAAGAATAAGTGCTGTATAGCCTCCTCTGTGAACGGATGGGTGAATGGGTGAACGGATGGCACTCATCGGAACACTTTTAAATGCCACATAACAGACAGCTTCAAGCAAGAACTCGCGGAGTCAAACATCGATCGTGTCATAATACCCGGCGGGTGCATTAAGTATATCCAAGCCCCTGACTTGTCATGGAACAAGCCCTTTAAGGCAAGAGTAACTGAAAAGTACGATGCGTGGATGGCAAGGGAGCTCATTCTGTTTCAGCAGCAGGAAATATGCGTGCCCCATGACGTCGTGAAAATCTTTCAGTGGATTATTGAGGCCAGGGATAGTCTGGATAGAAAGTTAATTATCCGTTCTTTTAGAAGCTGCACATTAACTGTGGCTCCTGGCGGATCTGAAGATGACCAAATTCATTGCCTAAAGGAGGGTCAGCCTTGTCATGCGGGCCTAGATCACCTTACATCCATTCAGCAAGCTGTATCTCCTTCTCGGGCGACTAACCCATTTGCTGACGTTTCGATGTCGGACACCGAGGGGCAGCACCAGAGAATTCACATATTGACTTGAATGACAATGGAATTGAAATTGAACTTGACTAAGTACCAAACAGAGACTTTCCCGAAGACGGAGTTTTCTTCAGAGTATTTTACAGAAACCATGCTATGCTACGTCTTCGCGTTTTGTTATTATCATTTATTGTTTCGTTGCAAAACAAACATACTACACTTGCGGGAAATGGTGAAAATTTAGTTAGCGCCGAGCCTGCGCCCAACCTCGAATAAGAGCCCAACTCGATAAGCGCCCACTCTCAAAGTCCAAAAATTTAAAATTGCCCAGGGCGGTTAATCGAATAAATATGGTATTCAATACACGAAAACTCGTCCAAAAATGGGGACCAAACACCAATTTACGATGGAAATCAGAATCGCCGGAAACTTTCAGTTAATTCTTACAATAGGCCAATATCGATATTTCTAACTTGGCTCCGAGGCTTAGAAGGGAATAAAACAAAAGCCTGACAAAAGAAATCACAATGAGGACGAGGAATCAATAAATAATTTCTTTTGCTTTATTCTCCCAAAGCCTCGGAGCCAAGTTAGAATTTTAATACATCGAAATCGACCAATTTCGATATATTAAAATTCAGCCTGACATAAGACACCTCAGCACGAGGCTCTGGGGAATAAAACCCACAAACTCTGTAGTCATTCCCCAGACGAATAAAGGGGGCAAGTTTCTAAAGAAACTGTGGTGCTGCGTCGGTGGGAGTATTACAAGATAATTTGGTTTTATCAACTGGGTTGATAATGTGAATTGTCCACCGTAAAGAGATTCGGAAGCTGACGTTTGAGCGTTAGCCCTTCGTCGGAGCGAATCAAGGAATTGTGGGTTGTGTGTGGTTTATATACAGAAATATGGAGCTACGCTATTGGTTGGTGACTGGCAACTTGAAAAACTCAGAATGAATTAGTTGAATGAAAAGCGTTCGTTAATATCAAATCTTACTTTTTCAAGTACCAAACACAGACACAAATATAAGAATCAGGATATTTAACCCAATTCAAGTTGCTTCGTGTAGTATAGGGCTTTTTGCAAGTTACCTCTTGTATTCCAGCTAATTTTTGCAAATTCTAGTTTTCTATCAGTTCTGAGAAATCGGAGCAGCTTTAGTGATTAAAATTGGCGTTGCTTCCATATTTCACAATGTTTTTGAATGTGAAAAAGGAGCCAGATTCCCCCTCCCCCTAGGGCAGAATAGCTACAAGATGGTTGCAGCCAAGGGCAGCTAGTTCAACTCGTTCCCAGGGTCTCTTATCTTACCGCCTCCTCGAGCGGACACCATATTCCAAAAACACTTGGAAAGTGAGCATTCAAAGACATTGTGATGAACAGTTTCTTGACTCTCTTGACAAAAGGTGCAGTTAGGATTTGATATGTATCCTATTTTAAAAAGACGGTCATTTGGATGAGGATGTAGTTTAATACTTGTATTGAAAAGAGTGCGCACACATAAGCTTCGCTTGCAACTCTCCAAGGTAAGAGGTATGCTTATGAAAGTTGGTCTTCTCTTAAATCAAATTCTTGACCAAGCTTATCCCATTTCCTACGTTTTTCATACTTAAATTTTATCAGGTGATGGTAGTAGTTTTTACATCTATAATTTTTCAAGCCGATGACGGCCTTGAAGTTAGGTATATTAACACGTAATTTCGATGGGACAGAATGTGTTAAGCCTGTCCACATCAAGAAAAGAGGAATTGAAAGACCTTTTTCCCACAATGAAATTCAATTTCCGGATTTTTTTTGTAATGGAAAGGGCCCGTTGTTAGCAGAAAACATGTGTCCAAACAATCGGCCAAATACTAAAACCGCACTGATCAAACCAGTAAACAAACAACAGAAACACGCGAGAGACACGGTGATGTTGGAAAGAAACACCATCAAACGTTGGGGGGAAAAAAAGACAAGCCAAAAGAAAACCCAACGAGGAAAAAATTCTTTTTATTCTATGCTCAACCAAAGTGGTAAGAGAAGCATTATAGCGGCCTAAATTAATGTGTCATACGCTACAGAATTTAAACATTTTTACAAACGTGTTTTTTATTGTTGCTATTGTTTGTTAATATGAAATCCCGATTTCTCGAACCTCCAGGGGAAACGCAAATTGGTTCGAGAAATCGGGGGTAAAATTACAGTGTTTGACTGAGTAGAGGGAACGACGTTTGGTTTGAGTTATTGGGAGGTTCGAAAAAATGAGGGTTCGAGAAATCGGGATTCCATTATACTTCTCAAGGCTGTTATTAAGTGAGCTACATTGAAACGCGTTTTGCAGATTAAAAAGTGTTGTCGTTTTCCAGAAACGAGCGACTTATTTACCGCTATCCCGACTGTAAGGAGCAGTATGAAAATGATGCTAAAAATGCTAACTACAGTGGAATCCCGATTTCTCGAAATCGGGATTCCAATGTATAGCTAGCAAGAGGCGTTGTTCCTTACAAATATTCACATTTCAGAGATAAAAATCTGCTATCTAATTTCGTCATACTCTTTCCACCAATGTTAATCATTTTAAAAACTCACATTTTCACGAATGACAAATCACGTGACAGTTCTAGAAATGCCTTACACGAGCGCTACGCTACACCTAGCTTGGTTAGACACTAACAATAAACATGTTCTCTTGGCTATGTAGTAGCTTATCCCCACTATTCTGTTCACAACTCAAAAGTTCGAACAACTTGTTTGATCACTGGTCATCAGATGTTGTTTTGTTTTTCCTGAAAAACATTCTGACATATTAGAGCAAAAAAGGAATTGCAAGATGATCGTCAATGGGTCTTTGCCTTTTACTGTATTGGTTGAATTACAACCTTCATTAAGTTGCCTTTCACTGAGTCAGAAGGGGTTCACTCGCTCCTTTGACTGGTTACCTCTTGACTCAGAAACTGCTTGGTCAGTTCATACACACTGAACATGACTGCCACTTGTGGCACTACCCTCATGTAGTTGATTGATAAGCCTCGGTACAAGCCTTTTCTTACACCATCTTCCATGTACACTGTTACAAAAGTGTTGATACAGCCACTGCAAAAAATGCAGAGTTATCAATTTTGCAGTTTCGGAGCTCGGACCTCTCCTAATGGCATAGACGTCTTAGAGGATAGCGTACGTGGAATATTTTGGAAGAAAATCCAGATAGTGAACACCGCACCACAAATTTAGCGTCTTTCAAATGCCATCAATTAGTTAAGATCATACTGACACGCCCACGTCATCCCGTCGATTTATAATTGAAGAAGAATATCAGAACCATCCTCGTTCGGAGAGACTAAAACAAATTCCACGCTATGCAAATCGATTGCTATCAATCTTCTTGTATCCAACGCAGGATCATGGATTAATTTCCAAGTAACAAATTTAATATCTGAAACTCGTTTTCATATTTACAAAATAATGCACTCTATGACTTTTCATTTCCTTTTATGAAAGTCGCATACGTTAGAGTTAAATTGCCTCAAAAATCCAAAATTAATTAATGAAAGTATAAGTGTATAAAATATAGAAATACCTATCTGTCTTATAGTCAGTCAGTCGGAGTCAGTCCGAGCCAGTCCGATTCAGTCAGTCAGTCTGTTTGCCTGTCTGTCGAATTACCTGTATTTGTAGCCATCAGATACTGCTCCAGCAAGCTGCATGCGTCGTCTAACTACATCTAAGGGATATCTAGAAATAAATTTTAAAAATGGAACTTTAGAATTTCGTGCTTTGCGAGATACTGGGACAACCACAAAGAAGAAACTAAAAATAACTTCGATATGTGCATGTTGTGCATTTTAAAAATATCTCAATGATTCAATTAGTTTTTATTACCATACGAAATCATGTTCAGTTCTTTTATAGTGTAAAATATTTTCAACTTTGGTGTAAGTCAACAAACTTGATTACCAGCATTACGTAAGTTCTGCTGCAGTGATCCAAAAACGACTACAAGGATTATTCTTTGATCTCGTACCACTTATTTAGTATAATACTCCCGTTTCATCTTGATTATGAAGTACTTACGCGACTGTTTGTGATGATGCCCCAGCAAAAGCACCACACACCAGTCCACCCAAAGGTGTGAGAACAGCTTGGTCTTCATTGTTCACCTTTGTTAACGCATTATTCATTGCCAGGATGAAGTCTTTTAAGCTCTCATATACAAAGAAGCCAAAACCTGGGGAAAAAAACGGGATTTCCATTACAGTCAACTCTCGCCTTGCGGACAGCCGCTATTACGGACCAAAGCTGCATCCCCTGCCGAAAATACAAAGACATTTATGGAACCGCGACCTTCGCTACTACCGACTCCCGTTATTGCGGAAACTTCATGTTGTTCCAAACTAACGTATTTATTGTTCTTCTCTAGCTACAATGCACAACTAGGATGAATTTACACAACAATTCTACAATCTTGAAACATTTACTAGTTTGTACAGTATGTTGACGTAAATTATATCATTAAATGTAGGAGTAAAGTGAACTACAAATTAACTAGAAACCTCAAGAGAGTACCGCGCTATACGTTGTATGTGACACTTCGCAGTTAGCCCGCTTTCCTTCCTACTTTCTTTCTCCGCGAAGAGCCTGATTGCACGTTACTTCACTGTTTATAGGGGTGTTGGTCAACCCTCTGGAGTCGCATACTCGAGCCTACCCTCGAGACCCTATAGCTTTTTCAAATAAACAGCTTTCTCGATTTGTTTTCAAATATACAGTTTCCTGGAAGGATACGACGTGTTATATAGAATTTACGTTTTCCAAGTTGCATATTCTGATTTCCATAAAAACTACTGTTTTTTTTTTCCTGTTTATTGTTTCATTCAGGTATGAGATACCACGTCCAATTCTATTCTCTTATTACAAATGTCAGGAAAAATGGTTCCCTGGCTGATCATTTTTCAGGGACAGTAAACAAGCTAAGTTCAGGTCTCTCTGATTCATAACAGTCACTACACATGTTGTGTGATGGGAACACTATCACGAAACTTCACTAATAAACAAAATTATTACTGTAGCTACATCTCCTCAAATTAAATATTTTACTACGAAATGCAAAACAATAGACACAGTCTTGGTAACAAACAGAAAGAAGGGGAGAGGGAGAGAGTTTTGATTGATATTGTGTTGCAGTCAGCACATGTGTAACTGGGTCAATGCTAGTAGCCGTCTAAAAGACTGAGGTGTGACTATGTTTGAAGGGAATGAATGAGAAGAGTCTTCAGCCCCTCGAGACGTTTAAACGTTTGGTTGTCGATCCTCCAAGCTCACAGGGGGTTTATAAATTCCAACTACCTTGTAAAACTTCTCGTCGCCTTGCCCAACGTATTTTTCTTCTCGCCTGAAGACGAAAGCGTAGTCTGCTTTACGCGACTCAGCGCCGTTATATCGTGTGCGAATGGGTTGCGCATAAGATCGAAGCGACTCTGCTCGCAGGGTAGCTGTAACTCTCTCCTCCGCAGAGGCTCAAACAGGAGGGGCTCAAAGGTTTTTTTTCGGGTGGGGAGGATCCGCTGAGTAATGTAAGTGCAGGCACAGAGTTACAGGCGACGGCGGAAAGCACGGGAGCCTCTGCCAGATACCCCGCCCAAGATGGCCGCCATCCGGGGGAGGCAATTTCCTGTGGGCTACTCGCAGGGGTGGCTTGTGTACCTTGTATCAGCAAAAATGGCGTGCAAGATTTTGAGGTTAAGTGATGTCGAAGGTTTAGCTAAAACATACTTGAATGCATGGAAATCGGGAAAAGTCTGTTGCTTTCATGAGAACTGCTTTCCTAAGCGTCTTTCGTTCACCTCCGAGTGGTTGAGCGATCACTATCGGAGTTATGGGGTTACACGAGCCAACCGCGAGCCCAAGTCAACCTCGAGTCACGAGTCAACCTCGAGTCAACGACGAGTCAAGCAAATTTTTTTTCTTCCTTTTTATTTTGTCCCGGAAAGAAAACTATATCGTAGGAAATAAATATTTGAATATGATCTATATAATATTCTTGGTTTTCATGTGACGTAATCATTTTCCAAAATTAAAAATTACCTTTCCTCCTGAGGTTTTAGTTTCATCAGGTAAAAGACCCTATAGGAACTTGACGTTTCACAACTTTTTAGCTCGAGAGGGTTCTTTCTTTTGTAATAGAGCACGTTTGAATTTCTAAGCTTTGCGTTGCGTGACATGAAAATGGCGCCCAAAGAGGGCTGTCGCGTAGGTAAAAAGAAGAGTTATCGCTTTAGTTTTTGCGAACTAAAAAGTGCTTGCACTAGAAGAAGCATTTATTTCAATGTGTCGGATATCTAGAGCAATAATGTTTCGTTTCAATAGCAAAACTCAGTGACAGATGTTTCTGTTACGTTACGGCCGCCATATTTGTGCCCCTCAGAAGGGCACAAACATGGCGTCTCCATACAAGGCTCTATAAATTTGGGTGACACACTTCTGCAAATAACGCGCGAAGGAAACACAGCAGAGACCTGATACTTGGCGAGGTTGTTTATATATCAATCATCTATCGTATCCCAGATTCTTGACTTTATACATTGAATGCTTACGATTTTTAATTTTAGTCACATGGCTGGTGAAAACCAAGAATAGATTGTCTTAGCATTAATAACAACATGCCGTTAGGGACATAGCCTCCCACGCAGACGTTCTTAGGAACGCGTGACAAGCCTAAGAACGTCTGCGTGGGAGGCTATTAGGGACAGCGCGTCTCCCAGACACTTAGAATTATTTTCGAACAAAGTAAAGACTTAAAAAGATAATGTAACAAAGGTAAGGTAGGTGGACTCGAACCCGAGTCATCACCCTGACGAGCATGTTCGATAACCACTAGACCACCAGCGCACTGGCTGCCAAAAGCGCTAATTTTTTGAGTATATATAGTGTCACCATTACATACCCGACAGCTAACCGTAAACAACCGGAGTGAAGTACACAGGCTAACCAGAGTGAAGTAAACAGGCTAACCGAAGTGAAGTAAACAGTCTAACCGGAGTGAAGTAAACAGGCTAACCTGAGTGAGGTAAACAGTACTTTTGGAGCTAGTTCCCAGTACCTTTGGAGCTTGGGAGACGCGCTGTCCCTAATGGCTTCTTTAATAACAAGCTTACCTCACGCCGCGCGCCATCTTGTAGTCTGACGCAACCCTATCAACCAGGCCACCCTGGAATCTTCTCGTGCTCAGTCCCCCTTTTTATTGCCAACATGGTGGCGAAGTGCCGTGTCCTTTGCGGATTGTCAAGGTAAGAATGGAAATAGATTCAACGTTTCAATGTGACTTACCATCCCAGCACGACGCCATATTGTTGCTAGAGTGAGCACGAGAAGATCCCAGGGTGGTCTGGGTAATATGTTGCGTGAGACTCCAAGATGGCGCGCGGCGCGAGGCGAGTCTGTTATTAAAATGTCCTACTGTGCTGCTGCTAAGAAAATCCATTTTGATATATTTTATTTCCTACGATATAGTTTTCTTTCCGGGACAAAATAAAAAGGAAGAAAAAAAATTTGCTTGACTCGTCGTTGACTCGAGGTTGACTCGTGACTCGAGGTTGACTTGGGCTCGCGGTTGGCTCGTGTAACCCCATAACTCTCACTATCGAATTCAACATTCTCAAGATCGCGTAAGTGGTGATGAAGAAATATAGAGAAGAACAAAATGTGCTCAGGAAACTCATGGCTAGTGAAACTCTGAACAGGATCGCAATTCAGTCTTAAAAGAGACAAGAACAAGTAAGTTTTTTTAACGTTTGTCTGCTCGGCGAACTGAACAATTTTCTTCGCGAAATCATTGTGAAATCGAAGCTCAAGTCTTAAGTTGCATTGAGCTTAATCTTAGCATACATTTGTTTAAAGGAAAGTAACTTTTTTCTCTTTTACATCTGCGGTGATGGGTAAATCCCTTTGCAGATTACATCATGATATAGATGTAGATGTAGATAACCGAATACGATTTCAGTGGTGAGAACCAAACGATGATTAAGCTTATCCTTTTGTTTACTTCGTTTTATTAACGGCATTTTTACAGAAGTTCTAAATTTAACGTTTGCAAATAATAGGAAAAAATAAATATAAGATATATAGATTGCAAGACTTTATTTAAGTTGAAATTTACCTTGAAGAGAGAGTTCTTGAAGAGGACATTCCAGCTGATCCGAATCCTTCGCCATATTATTGTTTTTAGGACATGCAAGACTACCCCTCACGGGTTTCAGGAGGGCCTTCGAAGTAAAACAGTTTTGCTTCTTTTCTTGGAAAATACGAAACTAGGTAACAAAAAAACTAATGCAAACTGTAGCGACATAATTAGCAATGAGTTTCTGTGAGTTTCAAGCTGTCAAATGAAGCCAAAGCCGAGAAATCCATCGATGTACGAGAAAACGACAAGGATGTACGAGAAATCGACGTACATCTGGCAGAGAAGATCCCCTAGACTCCTTCACGCTCTAAGGGGCATTATGGGTAATCAGGGCAAGACTGTTCCGTTCTGAGTTTAATTTTCGAGAAGAAACTTTAACTGTTAATAGAGAAACTCCTTTTCCACGTTTACTAGCGTTTCTGAGTCGATTGAGCTAGGCATTAGCCTACTTGTCGGAGTATCGGAGATGCTATTTTGTGGCTTGAGCGGCTAAGATTTGATCAAATTTTTAGGTTTCAACCGTAAAAAAAAATTATACGCCCTCAACAATTTCTCGACCGGCTCAAAACGCTGGTAAACCTAGAAAAGGGGTTTCTCCATCTACAGTGTATGTTCCGTCTCCAAATGTGAAACCAGAACGGAAATGTAAAGAAAAACGTATGTTTTACAGCTTTACTTCTTTGTAAATTTGCCCTGATTACCCATAATGCACCTCTCTTATCCCTGCTCTTACAAATTATTTTACTTCGAGAGCAGACTGCTTTAAAGCTGGTCAACTGGTTGATTATGTAGACAATTGGAAATTGATCACTTCTGACCAAGAGATATTGTCCATGGTTCAGGGTCTACATATTGAATTTCAATCTAGATACGTTTTCAAAAGGAAGCACCATTACAGTGTGTAAAACAATCTGAAATGGATGTCATTAGCACTGAAATTGAAAAACATCTACAGAAAGGTGTCATTGTAACCACAGGGCATGAGAAAGGCGAGTTCATATCTCCCATTTTTATCAGACCCAAAAAGGATGGCTCTTTTCGGCTAATTCTCAATCTGAAACGACTTCACGAACATGTTGAATATCAACATTTTGAAATGGACACCCTGGTGTCAGCCATAAACACGAGGCCAAACTGCTATATGTATTACAGCTCGAGGCCAAACTGCTATATGTATTACAGCTCGTAATAAGATTCTTAGCAGAGTTTATGAGTACCTTGGGGTTGTACTCGACCCAACCCTCTCCTGGAATGACCATATCGACCACATTACCTCTAAAATTTCATCTCGGTTGGGTATATTACGGAAGGCCCGTAAAGTCATTCCTCGAGAGGCTTGTATTATCCTGTACGACTCCATGGTCCTTCCGCTCTTCGATTACTGCTCCACGGTGTGGGGTGGTTGTGGTGCTACGAACCGTAACTACCTAGATCGTCTGCAACGGCGTGCAGTAACCATTATCGAGGGCAAAAAGATTGAAGAACACAATGTAAGACTAACGCTAAGATGGCCAAACTTAGAAGCAAGAAGGAAATATCAGACGTGTCTTCAGGTTTTCAAATGCATAAATGGCCTTACGCCAGCTTACTTGCTCAATCAGTTTACCTTTTCGCGAGAGTTCCACTCCCATGACACACGATATAAAGATCTTATCCTTCTACCCGTGGCAAAAACATCAAAGTTTCAATCATCTTTCAAGTACCACGGGGCCAAGGAGTGGAACTCTCTACCATCATCCATAAGGAA
The DNA here is from genome assembly GCA_964020085.1 of Micromussa lordhowensis. Taxonomy (NCBI): domain Eukaryota; kingdom Metazoa; phylum Cnidaria; class Anthozoa; order Scleractinia; family Lobophylliidae; genus Micromussa; species Micromussa lordhowensis. The sequence continues at coordinate 15,989,107 of OZ026604.1, forward strand.
TGAGCTCTCCCTTCCTTCTTTCAAAACGAAACTGAAAAACTATCTCTGTTATTTGTAATTAGTCTTTTATTCTTTTTTTTTTTTTTTTTTTTTCTCTCATACAACTATACTTTTTCTTGTAACCTGTTGTGAAGTGTGTTAACGTGATTGTACTATACAGGCCTCTATTTAAACCAGCACTGCTGAATTAGGTGTGCCTGTTTAAACATAGTATATAAATAAATAAATAAATAAATAAATAAATAAATAAATAAATAAATATGGCCTCAGTTGACATAAAAGATGTCTATTATTCAGTGGAAATTGCCTATTGTGATCAAAGATTCCCGAAGTTTGAATGGATAGGTCAGTTTTACAAGTTTTCCCAATGGGCTGGCTTTCTGCCCGCGGAAATTTACAAAACTATTAAAACCAGTTTATGCTACTTTGAGGCAGTCTGATCACTTATCGTCCTCTTGTATAGATAATTCATACCTTCAAGGCGATGACTTCAATGACTGTGTCACTAATGTCATAGCCACTATATATAAAACTGTTTGATTCATTGTGGTTTGTTATCCACCCCTTGAAATCTGTCCTTGTGCCATCACAGAGAATCACCTATTTGGGTTTTGTTCTTGATTCGATAGAAATGAAAATTTACCTGACCCAGGACAAAGCACAGAAACTCTAAGATGCATGTGATCAAATACTTGCCTGCAGCAGCCCTTCGATAAGGGAAGTGTCATCACTGCTGGGCCTTATGCTAAAGGAAACTTTGATATGTGCATGCAGCTTACAGACGCCTCATTAGCTGACACTAAATGGTGACGAGACTCGGTGCACAGTGCATATAATGTTGTGCAACATGGTAAACCACAAATTACAATGTTCACAGATGCACGGTCTTACGGGGCAGGACCACATCGAGGGGTGCTTGGAGCACAAGGGAAGCTCTCCACCACATCAATTACCTTGAGATGCTAGCTGTGCACTTTGCCTTAAAAGCCTTTTGTGCACATCTTGAAGGCAAACATGTTAGAGTGATGATTGACAATACTAACAGCTGTCTCAACACTTGCACATATGGGTACAAGTCACTCGCCATTCTGTAACAATTTAGCCCGCATAATATGGGACTGGTGTCCACAGCCCACATCCCAGGGAAGTTGAATGATCTTGCTGACAAAGAATCCAGAAATACTAACATGGGAACCGAGTGGGCTCTAAACCAAAGTGTGTACAGTGTTGCAATAGCCAAATTAGGTGTTACACCTAACATTGACCTGTTTGCTTCAAGGCTACACTACAAAGTTAAACCATTTGTGGCATACCAACCTGACCCTGAAGCTTTTGCACTAGATGCATTTACATTATCATGGGAATCATATTTATTTTATACCTTCCCTCCTTTCAGTCTCAAAGCATTAGCTCTTCAGAAAATTCAGAAGGAGGTGGCCACATGACTCATACTAGTACCCAAGTGGCCAACTCAACCATGGTGGCCGACACTCATGAGAATGGTAATTCAAATCCTCTGGAGCTGCTTCAGAAAAAGGAGCTGATATTTCAGCCAAGTCAACCAGACCTAGTTCTTCCATTACACCCAAAGCTAGTACTGCTCCTATGTCATGTATCCGGGAGCAACTAGAAAGTCAGGGATTATCAGAGCAGGCTACAGCCCTGGTGATGGGCTCATGATGAAACAGTACAAAAAAGCAGTATGAACCCTACATTAAGAGATGGAAGCTGTACTACGGTAAAAGGGAAATGAATCCCTTTTCAGCTTCTGTAGAAACGGGGGTGAACTTCCTAGCTGAGTTGTACCATACTGGTGTAGGATACAGTGCCATTAACACTGCTAGATGTGCTTTGTCCACCTGCCTCCTGATTGATGGCTGTAGGAGCTTTGGAAGTCATCCTTTAGTGAGCAGATTCATCAATGGGGTTTTTGAATCCAGACCTGCTCTTCCTAAATATTCTGAGACATGGGACGTCAAGCAAGTGTTTAGTTATTTGCAAACTTTACATCCTCCAGAGTCTCTTACATTGAAAGATTTAACACACAAAGTTGGTTATGCTATTGGCTCTTTTGTCAAGACAGAGACGCCAAACACTGCACTCCCTGAGTGTGTCAGATATGAAATTAAGCCCTGATAAATGTGTTTTTGTTGTCAAAACATTGTTAAAGACTTTCAGGGCTGGACGGCACCTTTCCAGCCTGGAGTTTGTTGCTTACCAACCAGATCCTCGTTTGTGTGTTAAGAGGACCAGTGCCTTTAGACAGGGTGCCTGCCGGTAAAAATCAGACAAATTCTTAATTTCGCGGCAAGGGTCAAAAATTCGATTTCGCTCATATTCTTATGGTAGACAGGCTAGGGCATGACAAAAACTTTGAAAAGCTCTCGCGTCGCTCACAATCATTTGCCCAAAGAAATTTTTACAGGGTTCTGAAGACCATCCTTTTACGATTCAACCACCAGAAGCGTAATCCATTTGAAGGTTTCGCACATGGTGAAAATCAGTGATTCTTACGAAGTATTTTTAAGTGAATGAAATACATGTCTGCGAAATTTAATTATTTTGCAACCAAAAAATAACGCAGCATTTCCCCAAATCAACCCCGTACATATTTAAACATTGCACAAAAATATTTGAGTGTTTTACGGAAGAATGATGTAGTTCTCAAAGTTGTTTAATAAAATGGCGTGTCAAATGACGATTTTAACGGGATTTGGTAATTTGCATATTTCTTTGAAATGAAAGAATATTTTACCAAAAAAACTATCCAGTAGTTTTTGTCATGCCCTAGCCTATCTACCATACGAATATGAGCGAAATCGAATTTTCGACCCTTACTGAGTTATTTTCCATATTTATGGACATGGACTCTTAAGTTACAAGAAACCAAATAAGCCAGTCTCACCGAGCAGATACAGTTAGCAACTGGATTAAACACATACTAAGCAAATTTGGCATAAGCACTAGGTCAGTTTAGTGCTCATAGCACCAGGTCGGCTTCTACCTCCTCTGCTAAGGCAGCACAGATACCTCTGGATACTATTATGAGGAGTGCTGGATGGTCTAATTATGATACCTTCCAGAAATTCTGCAACTTGCCAGTTGTCAGCCAAAATACCTTTGGAAATGAGCTTTTGAGATCTTGTACCCTTTAGGTCTTGTTATGTGCGTATTGTATGGCAATACAAATTGCTTCAGGTTTTGTCAACTGACCGTTGTTTCTTTTTTTTTCCTTATGTGTTGCTCCTAGTCACACAGGCTTTAAAGTCTCACCCGACTCCAAAACGACCAGTGACCAATGATGAAGTAGAATTCAACAATTGAACGAGAATTACCTGTAAGGTGAAGTTTGATTGGAATTCTAGGAGTCGTTGGTCGGGAGTGTAGAAGCTACATGCCCACCCTATTATACACCATTCTATTTACAGTACTACCCACCCCTCATTCATTTTGTGTGACTACTTTCCAATTTGGAAATTGATCTTCCAGGTTCGCGAGCTCTCTCACATAACTCCTACACTCCCAATCAATGACTCGTAGAATTCCAATCAAACTTCACCTTACAGATAAGTCTCGTTTAATTGTTGAATTTTGTGGCGGTGGATGTCACAGTTTCTTACTTTAAAATAATTAAAAAGGTATCTAGGAACTCTACTTGCAATGCACTCATTTATCAAATCTTAAAATTTGTGTCCGTCTTGTATAATAGAGAGGTTCCAAGCCCAGTTCCGTCATAATTTGATCAGTTGATAGTTTTGAGGCAGCTTTGAAGTAGACGATCCTTGCTGCTCGTCTTTGTAGTCGTTCAATCTTGTCACTGTTTCCTTGACCCCATTCATGCCACAATAATGTAGAACCGAGTCTATTTGCAGCTCCTAACGTAAGTGAAGGTCTTATTCTAGAGAACGTTCCAAGTATCTTATACCCCGTTCACACCAAAGCTTAAACATGTTTAAAACTTGTTTTGATAAACAGATTTAATAAGACTGGCCGTTCACACTGCGGGCACGTTTAACAAAACACGTCTAAAACCGTGTTTAACAAAACTACCTCGCGAGGTAGTTTAACAATCGTGTGTAATAAAACACATTCAAAATGGCGGCAGAAACCAAAAGTCGCGGAAGAGTTTGGGAGCACAAAGAAACCCTTCTGGCTTGAAAAGTGGGGAGACGAGAATATCCAGCTCCAGCTAAAGTCATGCACAAGAAAAGAGCCTATATGGCTAGAAATTGCGGCATATCTCCGAGCTGCAGGATATGAAGATAGAGACGACGGCAGCTGTAAGACAAGAATTCACACTCTGATAAGCGCCTACAGAAGCTACAAAGACGAATGCGCCAAGACGGGGAATGCTACACCAAAGAAGAAGCCGGCTTTCTTCGACGAAGTGGACGAGCTTTTGTCGGACAAGCCATGTACCAAACCAAAGGTAATTATAAAGTCCGCTACAATTTCCAAAGGTGGCGACGATGATGAAGAAAAAACAAGAGCAGAAAACGTTGAGCCGAACGTAAACATCCCTGGGAGCAGCAAAGGAAAGTCAGAAAACCTTGACAAACCTCTCAATTGTGTGACAGTGGTGACAGGTAAGAGTTACAAAATGCTTTCTGATTGGAGGGCTAGACAATAGAATTGTGTCCAACAGCAACATAACATGTGACGTCGCCTGTGAGAGTTAAATGTTCAATCAGTATAAACTTTGAATACTTTATTTGAGAGTTTTTGATGGCGTGCAAGCAGGTACTGCGTCCGTATTACAATGTAATATTCAGACAACTATACCATAAGTCTTTTTACATCTTTTAACTACCGGTATATCTTGGCTATAATGTTTATGCAATCGATTGAAGTTTCGGCGGTCGCCATGTTGTTCCTTCAGGTGCAACAGAAGCCGATGAAACAAAGAAGCCGGTACCCAGATATCACCACTTGAAGAGTGATGACGTAAAAATTCGTAAATAAGTTACGTTTTTAAGCGATCGTCACGAAATTTGGCAGAAAGCGTGACAAGAAAATTACTTCATCACGGTGCGAATTTGAGCGAAGACAGTTCAATGTGGCCTACACAACGTCGAGTCCAAAGTCCACTGTCGGGTCAACTCTTTGATCGGAAATGGCGTCGGCTGCGAAGCGTCCGCGATCTGCCGTTTTCAGTGCTGAGGAGGTGTTAGAACTGTTGGAACATGAAGAAAATAGTAATGATGGGATGTCTAGTGGTGAAGAAAGTCTGTTGGATCATCTGCTGCTAGATTCGGAGGAGGATTCGAGGTAAGAGCGGCGTAAACTGTACTGCGTATGTTATTGCGTAAGTGACGCGTAACCCACGCACATGGTCTAAAATGCAATGAAATGATATTTTTATCCGCTTTTTTCGTTTGAATCTTGGCTTACTGCTTGGAAGAAGTGTCTAGATTAATTTATGAGTTTAGGGAGACCAATATATTCGGAGGAAAAAGGTTTTTGGGGCAACAGATCAAAAATATGTGATGGAATGTTTGCATGGCTGCTTGTAAACAAGAAGCTCAGATTTCATTGTTTCTAATGGTGGGGCCTACCAAGGGATAGCAGGGGTGGGAGTGGGTTCCTTTGTCTTTTTCTTTCAGTGGCCTGCCAAGAGACGGCAGGGGTGGAGGTGGATCCTTTGGGGGGGGGGCACCCGCCTCAGTTATTTTTATTTTTTCTAGTAGTAGTTATATTTCCCCTTTTCCAGCTGTTGGACCTCCCAAGAGATGGCAGGGGTGTAGGTGGGTAACCCTGAATGGACACACCCACTCAAAAAAGAAAAATTTCGATTTTTTTTTTATTATTTTTTGATTTGATACCTTTTACTAGGTGTAATAAATTTTATTTTCATTCTTTTTCAGCCAAAATTGCTGGACATGTTACCCATATGACAAGGAACATTTTTGTTTTCAACTTTTCCTTATTGCCTTAAACCATGTTGAAACTTGTTCACTTTTGTCCAAATTTTTTTGCTAATTTATGCAAATGTATGTTAATTTAGTTAAGGTGTCAATCATTTGAGTGGCTCCTTTTGGACAATTTTTTTTTCCCTGAAAGCCTGTTCCATAACCTTTCAAATGAGATATGGCTTTCTACTCAATTGTAAATACCTGCTGAGAAAATAAATAAATAGTAAATGTCGTCAATTTTGACTGTTTTTTGACTTGACCTTGATGAGTTAATTAAAGGCAAATAAAAAGAGGAAATCCGCCTCTGATGTATTTGCAAAGTTCGATAAAGCGTTTGAGTCCTTTGTGGAGTATCAGCAAGCGGCTGATAAGTGCTTCCTCGAAGCTGAAGCGGCAAGGGAGAGGCGAGCCGAGGATTGGAAAGAGCGGAAAAGCGAAGGAAAGAGGATCAAGAATTTCTCCTGAAACTGGCGCAGGTTCCTCACATACCTGTTTCACGATGGTACACACGGTGGATTTTCCCACGCCAAACAAGTTTCCAATAGTTCTATAGCGAGCGGAGTCGGCAAGCCAATACAAAGCAATTGCAACGCGATGGCGAACTGCAATGGCTTTACGAAAATTCGTGTCCCGTTTCGCGATATGAGGTGACAGTTCAGCGCACAGATATTCAAACGAATCCTTCGACATCCTGAAGTTCTCTACCCAATCGTTATCGCTCCAGCCTTGGCAGGTCTCTTCCCAAAAGGACTGAGACCTGTTTTTACTCCAAAGTCGACGTAAACTTGGAGCGCATTGAAATAGTTGCCGCGTCAACAACAATAAAAATACAGATGACACAAGACTTCTGCGGCGGAGGTATCGGTAGAGTCGTCTCCTGGCAAGCTTTGCGTGATTTTCCGCGATTTCTCGGCTTTCTTCCCTCTGTGTTTTCCAAAACAAAAGCGCAATATTTCGCGCATCCGCCATTTTGTTTACGTTTTACATGATTTTGTAACATTTTACGTCAATTACAATTACACGAACGCGAGGCTGATCATGAACACGAGGCTGCGTTGTTGTCAGCACTTGTTGTTCGGTGTGAACGGGTTGATCAGTTAACCATGTTTAATTAAACACGGTTTCATTAAACTTTGTTTTATAAGACATATTTTGTTGGTATGAACGGGGTATTACCGGTAGATGCTTTCATCCTTAGATAGTCCACATGGTCACTGAAGGAAAGGGTGTCATCAAGAACAGCACCCAGATACTTAAACGAATCCGTATGCTTAATGGACTGTCCATTTAGGCTTATATCAGTTTCATCACACTTTTGTCTTGCGAGTCGTTGGCAGGTGCCATGAATTCCGTGTTCATGATAAGAACAAGTTTACTGTAGTGAAGCCACTGGGATAAATTAACTAGATCAAGGTTCAACTGAAGTTCAATGTCCGAAGTGGATGTGGACGGCAGATAGATCACTGTGTCATCCGCATATGTCATGATGTTGGACAATTGGATGCAAGACGGTAGGTCGTTTATATAAAGAGTGAACAGTACAGGGCCAAGGATGCTGCCTTGCAGTATACCACTTAGGACAGGCATTGGACTAGATAGTTCATCTCCGACACAAACAGCCCGAGTTCTGTTAGTTAGGTAGCTCGTCAGCCACGCGAGAAAGTTCCCCTCAATACCATCTATTCAAGCTTGCAAATGAGATCTTCATGGGGGACGGTATCAAAGGCCTCTTTTAGATCTATAAATAAGGCCCCAGTTAGTTTTCCTGTGTCTGTGCTTCTTCCAATTGTGTCACAGAAATATGTTACCGCTGTCTGGGTCGACTGGTGCCGTCTAAACCCCGGTTTAATAGGCCATGTTCATGTGAGGACTGTTGAAGTTGAACATTGACGACTTTTTCAGCAATTTCTGAAACTACTGGTAAGATTGAGATACCTGATTTGTGCACAGGAACAACTCTTGCCTGCTTCCACTCATCTGGAACAATGCCTGTAGTCAAAGGGAGATTTACGAGGAATGTGAATGTCTGCATGATACCAGCAGCACTGTCTTTCAGCAAGCACGCAGGGACTCTATCCAAGCCCGTAGCTTTCTTTAAGCCTTTGAATTGTTTAAATACAAAACTCTCCATTAATGGTAGAAGACAATTTCTGATCCACAAAGTTGTCACCGGAAAACTTGCAAGTGGCGTCGGACTGTTGAATGGTTTCCAAAAGCTTAGAGATGACCTTTGTAAAGAAATAATTAAATTTCCCGGCAGTAGTTGACTTACCAGTAATTGTGTGTCCCTCCTCGGTCGTGATAGATTCTGGACACGCTGACTTGCCTTTCTTCCAATGCGACCAATGACTGTTTCTTCACTGTTATTTGCGTAAAAAGGAGAGTTTGTTCTCAAGATCAGGATTTTCTTGCGGTGGACCCTACACTCGCAGTTGAAACTTATAATCTACAGCATAATCATGAGCTTTTTAGAGACTCGCAAGACTGCGGTGTTCTTTAATAGACTTTTTCGACAAATGCTGCAGTGGCCTCGACGTAACTTTTTGCTTTGGCTTCCGAAATATGATAATTCAGCAGCTCATGCAGCCATCCACCGCACGATAGTACCATCGGTATGTAGAGCAGATTGCCTCTTGTTGATCTTTATTATACTTCGGAATGGAAATTTACAATAGCCCGCTTCCAGCAACTTCACCTCTGTCGTTAAATTTGGCTTGGAGTGCCTCGAGATTTTCACCTTAAGTTTGCACTTTTCTGATCCCAAGGCCAGCCCAACATAATAGCGGAGCTCCGGCGGCCGAAGGCCGCCAAGCGGAGCCCCATACCCATATTAGGAAACTGAAGGGAACCCATGAACTGATTTTCTCATGTGTATCATGGCTAGCGGTATTGCTCGTGGGCGCGTACGCACGACGACGACGACGACGACGACGACGACGACGACGACGGTGGTGGAGTCGCGCAACATGGCGGCCACAATTGACACGTAAACCAAAACGAGGCTTCAGTTTTCGCGGGCTTTCCTTGTAGGTTGACAGAGCACATGTACCCTTGGTTTAAAGCGTCCTTTGGACATCCATGTTGCAGTCAATTGACACCTGTCAAAACAAGGAATCCGCTGACCAGTATCACGTGACCATATCGCGGGCTCAAGTTCAGGGCTCATCGAGGTCACGTGTTTTTTTAAAGTTGACCGCTGCCCAAGTGCTGCTTTTTTCGATCAGATCGCGGGCTCATGTCAGGATTAACTTGCTCTAAACAGCGTAGGGTTGGTAGGAAGCCGGTTAACGCTAACCCAGGATTAAAATTTAACCGAATTATAACCTTTTCTTTTGTACAAAGTTTTTTCACTGCTTTTGTTTTGCGTATTTTGCTTTCATTAAAATTCAAAACACAAAAACAATATACAGAAAATCTCACCGCAAAGTTACAAAACTCAAATCAAAATTCTACTTTATCCTCGGCTAGTTTGATCGGGCTCTGAACAACCCGGCCCAGGAGCTACGCTTTTAGGCTGGCCTAAATCTATATATTAGGCTATAGCATAACCTGCACCACCACTAAAACCCGATCTCTGGGTTAAAAATGTGGCCAACAATCCTAGCAAGTCTTCTACTACTTCAGAAGTGGCACAACCTTTATTTTGTGAAATGAGCAACTCGGACTTTCCAAAATGCACCTTTTCAAAATCTAAATTCTGAATCTTCACCCAACACCACTCCAGTAGTTCAAAGTAGTTTTCACTCTGTCCGAGAGTTAACCATTAGTAGTATATGTTCAGCATTTTAATCCTTGTTACTGTCGAGTAAGTGTCGAGTTAGGTAGAGTTAAGTCATTAGTATTCAAACTGTCTAGGTAAAATGTGTTCCTGCATACTAATGAAATGCCTTCCTCTATACTAATAAGCGTCGCTCTGGTACAACAAAAACAATAAGCTTGCCTGGGCTTGTCCGTTAACCCTGATTGGCTCATGAGAAATCTATTCTCTGTCAAAATAAAACCACGTTCTCCGTTTAGCATTTTATTCTTGTCACAAACTCCAGTAAATAACATTTTTGAGCGGATAACTTACAAACATGCAAGTTGAATCAAGCGCTACACCTCTGTTGACGATTGATGAAGCTAATGAGGACACAATTAGTGTGTTTGAAGAAACAGATGCTGCGGTGGATTTGAGAATCAAGAACAGCACATTCTCGTTATAGACTTAGAGGGTTTCTTTGTGCCAAAGAAATTTCAAGTGCGTGAAATGGGTTATTACTCTTGGAATGAACACTTTGGTCGCCATGCCTTCTTCCAACCAGCAGGGCTCAAAGACTTGTCCCACAAGGATAAAAAGACAGTGAACTTTGCAAAACATAACATACACGGACTCACTTATCAACCCCGTTACCAAGAGAGAGCTTGTGAGCAGGATCAATGACATATTGTCTTACTGCGATTGTACAACCAATACAAGACAGAGGATAGAACTGTGGTGGCTTTCAAAGGAGGTCATGTTGAAAAAGACTTGTTAAACAAACTGAACATTCCTTGTCTCGATTTAGAAACTTGGGGTTGCCCCAAATACGAACAGTTAAAACAAACGATTGTTGAACCATTAGTGAGTTGTGGTTTTCACTTAAATGATAATATTCACCATTGTCCCATGACTGAGTGTCGCGCGTTTTGGTTATGGTTTCAAACTTATGTCATGTAATTTGGGCTCTTTTAACCCCGATTGGTTCCTGAAAATATCTCTTAAGTTTTTATCTGAACTCTCAGCTTTGCTGAACATAGGCACGCAAGGCGTGCAAGAGTTATTTTTTATGAAGGCATTTATGGAGCTGTTTACAGCAATGATTTTTTGGATAATTTGACAAGTCTTTTTGGTTGCTATGTACAGCAAACGAGAAACTGGGAATTTATGATATACACGGTAAGATACTTAAAATTAGTAAGCTACAAAATGCTTGACTGACCAAACTACAGTGATCTGACGCGTCTCCAGATTAATGTAGATACCATCTTATCTTCTAACAGGCAATTTGATTCATTCTTTGATACAACCCACACTGTGATTGGTGTAACACGCGCACATGCATAACTCCACGTCACTCACCGATCTCATAGCCCTTTCAACCCCCAAGAGAAATTTTTGCTCAAAAATACTCAAGTTAAGAGAGCTTTTTGCATTGTATACAAGTCGCAAGTTTACCCTTTTTACACGACACTACTTGACCGAAACTAGGAAGAAAGAGAAAAAAAACCTCTCTGACACGTTAAAAGTCTGATTTAAATGAGTTGCACTTTAACTTGACGCCACGCAGTCTTCAAAGAACATTTGAACAGTTTTCATACTTTTACCTTTAAAAATATCGGACTGAAATGAATGTCATCAAATACTGAAAACTATAAACTGCTACTGCAGAGACGCAAAAAGAGTTTGGAAATGAAAGCTTTTTTAGCTTGTATGAAAAACATATGTCAAGTTACCATTTATAACTAAAAAGGGCAAACATCTTGTGCGAAAGATTTGCTCCCATATGAAAAAGAAAAGTGTCAAGTTACCATAACTAAAAATAGCAAGCATCTCGTGGGAACAAGTGGTGACGATTTGTCAGCTCTAATTGAATTTACTCCCTTGTGAAAAAGAGAAGTGTCAAATTACCCTTTGTAATTAAAAAATAAAAATATCTCGTTATATTTGAATGCAACAAGAACAAAACAATCGTTACCTACACTTACTATTGTAAACATCAGCACTGTCTCAAATTTAAATAGTCTCGTCTCCTCTAAAACATATCCTAAGCACTAGAAGCGACGATTCGTGACCTCTAATTAAATTTACTCTTTGTGAAAAACAAAGGTTTCAAGTTACCCTTTGCAACTAAAAATAAAATATCTCGTGCCATTTTTGTACTACTAACTCATTAGCTGCTTCAAAACTCAAGACTCATCTCGTCCATAACTAGCCAGTCGGGGATCCAGACATTGAGCTACAGAAAAAACGTTTTTGTTTTACTTACCCAGCAACTTTTCTTCCCTCTGTCATTTCTTCTTTTTTACCAAAAATAAAGGGGGGGGGGGGGGGCGAGCCCCTCCGCTAGATTTGCCACTGCTAGCCACCATTACACTGAAAATTATGCACTCCAAAACAACCCAAAGTATGTACATAACTGTCACACCCCCCTCCAAACCGGACTAAATATCACAAACCGGCAACATACACATCAATCTTTATTTTCAATTACCAAAGTCCCTATGTTTATACAATAAAACGTCCATAACTTCATATACCTCACTCAACGTATCTTGAACAAAAAGAACTTCCTTTTTCTTCTAGTACAATTCGTGCTGGCTATTAATGTGAAAAAGCGAAAACCCTGATAACATTGAAAAGAAATGATTTAGTTTCATTTAAAACCTATCTTCTCGTTCCAGTAGTAAACAGGAA
>OZ026604.1:16013954-16021454 GCA_964020085.1 Micromussa lordhowensis
TTCATCTGCCACTTGAAATGCCAAGCGTGAGCGAACAACATCCAAGGGATAAGTAAATGAACAGGCTGTAATACCTAAGCACACAATATTTAAGTGAAACATTCAGCTGTTACTTTTTACAATTAATGTGGTACCTAGCAGTTACAGAATGATGTAAATTGTGTAGTCCTCTGTACTAATCACTGCATTGAAATGCTCACATTTTTCTGCAAGACTGAGCAGGATCAAAACATTTCATTCACTGGCAACAGTTTATGTGGATTCAAAACTGAAGAATTTCTGCAGCTTACAGATGATTGCTGCCAGGTTGTATGTATACTATTAATGTACTATTGCACTGTATGTACTAAGCGACTGCATCACACAGACGCCTTCACGTTACTTAATAATTTTCAAAGGCAATGCCCAGTGAACAAATGCACAACAGTACTACATTACTACATTAAGGGAGGCAGAAAGGCCAAGTGGTTTAGGGTGCGGGATTTGAAATCTGGAGGTCCCTGGTTCAAATCCTTCACCTTACTGCTATCTAGATTTGTTCTCAGTATCTCAAGTTCAACTCCTCAACTGTGCTGTGTAAATAGCCCACTGGCCAGCCTCCCATCAGTTGGGATTCTTAATATTAGTTTATGTTCCATTTGCAATATTTGTTTACTGAATACAATTGACACTTATATAAAGTATTTTTTTTTACTTCCTCAAAGAACTTGTAGTAAACTCAAATGGTTGAAGATAAGTAAAAAAAGATAGTTACTTAATATCAAAATTAATGTTACCTAGGAATCAAGAGAACAAGAGAACCTCGAAACCAAAATTGCTACATGGTCATTTATAAGGAGGCACCTGGTATCAAAGCATTAGGTTTCATTTTAAATTTTTATATCTGCCTTGTAACTGCATGTATGTTGATTCTCCCTCATTTGACCAACTGTGTCTTAACACTACACAACCAAGTACACTAAAAAAGCTATGTGTTCAGCCATGCCCACAGTGTGATTTAGCTGACACATCATAAGCATTAAAGCTTGGCAGGACTTGTAAATACTCCCCCCTCCCCCTCCCCCCCAAAAAAAGAAACTGCTGCCTGATGGGTATTATCAGTTAAGTACATATGCCAAGCACGTTATATTAAGACATTGCTATTTATAGGAAACATTTTGTGCTTCTTACCTGCAAGGGACCCAGAGAAGAGTTTACTCACTGAGCAATTATCACACACTGGACCAATGACCTGCACAGAGATATCAAAAGCAAATGTTGGAATTAAAACTGTAAACAGAGTACCACAATAATTGTCAAACCCATCTGCCATCAGCACAATTAATTTAAAAAAATGGTGATTGCTATGTGAGATCAGGAGGGTTAATCCTGTTTACACAAAAATGAATATATAGATTTAGCCAAGCCTACACTATAAAAGTGAAGCTCTTGGGCCGGGTTGGTAAAAAATGTTAAATGTATGTTTATAGTGGTCATGCACTTAGCTACACCAAGCTAGTTCACAGACATGCCATTCAAACTGAAGGAAACAAATATTTCAAATAAACATAACAGGCTTAAACACGGAGCGAGCCTATAAATGGAGGCTGAGCGGCTCAGCCCGTCCATCACAAATTGGAATACTCTGCTTTGATTGGCTTATTTACCCAGGCGTGTCGTACTCCCGCGAAATTTGCATGAAGTAATATTTCAGGCGACCGCACAAGGGAAGGTTTTTCGTTTGTTTGCTTTCTTTGTTAAAAGGACAGCGAAAACAAAAAGAATGGCATCTACAGAAGAAGAATTTAGACAGGTATCGTACTTCATATACATGCATTTTAACTTCTTATTTTTGTTGTTTCAATTGTGAAAGCATATCGATTGTTTTCGAGTTGTTTACTCAATGTAAATGCCGTGTTTTAGCAAACAAAGTGCAAACCGCTGACCTTTTATAGGCTCGCTCCGTGTTTAAAAATCCCAACTGGCAGGAGGCAGACCAGTTGGCTATATACAAACATGACCGAGGAGTTGAACTAGGGTCCACCGAGAAACAACTCCAGCTAAGTGGTCAGAGCGGGACTTGAACCCGTGACCTCCGGATTTCAAGTCCGGCGCCCTAACCACTCGGCCATACTGTCTCCCTATTTCTTTTTGACATTTTTTGACATTTGACAACGTTAATGAGGGCTTTCAAGGTTCAAGTGCTAGCTGGTCTGGCTTTCAGTAAGGGCTAACATAAGCAAAGTTATGCATGTTCTCAAATTATGTTACAATTATTTTGTCAAACAACTAAAATGGGATACTATTGATGAAAGCCTGATTAAGTTAACCCAGGATAAGCAAGAATTTTGATTTGAATTTTGCAACTTTGTTTTCTGTATATTGTTTGGCCTTCTGTTTTGAGTTTGAATAATCTAAAACTACATAAAACAAAAGCAGTGAAAAACATTTGTATACAAGAAAAGTTGGTTAACTCCCGAGTTAGCATTAACCGGCTTCCGAACAACTATGCCCTGATTACAACAAATCAACTTGACATGAGCCTGCGATCCAATCAAAAACCAACACTTGGTCAGCAGTTAAGTTAAAAAAAAATGTGATTTTGATAAGCTCTAAACTTGAGCCAGCAATATGGTGACAAGATACTGGTCAGTGGATACCTTGTTTTGACAGGCGTCAATTGACCATAACATGGACATCATATATCAAAGGAGAAGGCTATAATTATATCCAAGCTGCATGTCTCTGTCAATCTATTAGCTGTTGTCCCTGTCGTGCATACGGGCTCACAAGCAATATAACTAGCCATGATAACCATGAAAAAATCAATTCGTGGGTTTCCTTTTCTTTCCAAAATGGGTATTGGTGCTCCGTTCGACAGCTCTTTGGGCTGCCAGAGCTCCCCTATTATTCTCAATCACCCAAACTAAGCTCTGGGACAAGGTTGTAAGTGTTGGTTGGCAGTGTGGTCATCTAGCTTGTTGTTGAAAAATCAGACATCCACTTTTTGAATCTACAGCCAGAGGCCTGCAGATTCTATTGCAGCATGAAACAAAAAAAGCTGTGTATTACAGGATCCATGACAAATCTACCGGGCTCCAGGAGACCACAACAGCTGTCTACAGAAGCCAAAGGTTTTATAGATCAGCAAATGCGAAATAATGACAAGATGGTAAGTACCCAGATCAAGAAGAAACTGGCAAAACATGGAGTGGCCGCAATACCATTAATCATACTTCTCAAATGTAAAAGAGAATGAATAAAAAGAAGTTTTAGTATACTTCATGCATAGTTAATATTTATGGCACAATGCGGGGAGGCTGGTACCTAGTTTACAACAAGCGCAGATACTTCTTTGTTGAGCATTGGGTCAAGTTAGTGTTTAATTTGTGTTTGTAATGGAAATTTCCACGAGGTAAAGGAGAGTATTTGATTATATGACCATTTGAGATCAAAGCTGGCTGAAATATAAGGGATAGGAACTGGATAAATGATTTGGCTTCATGAAGCGCGAGGATCTTTGCACGGAATTGAATAACATTCAAGGTCACGGAATGTTTGAAAATAAGAGCATTTCACTAAAAGTGTTTCCAAATTCAACAATCAGTTTTTGATTTATCGGTGACTACTTGCATAAGCAATTTAACTACACCTAGCTGGAGTGTTTTTGCTTTGTTCCGGGAACGAACTGAGTTTATATCAATTTGTCAGTACATGTAGTCCAGGCATCATAATAATTATGTGTTGTAAGGTAAGATGCTATCAATCTTTTTTTTTTAACAGCTTTATTGACCATAATAACCAAGAAGAAATGAAATATATATGCAGAGTGATATGAAGTGATAAGGTCAAAAGGGCAGGTGCGAACGGGACACGAGGACCCATGCGAGGCGCCGCCCATGAAAAAAAAATTAAGATACAAATAATAATTAAAAACACGGTTAAATTTAAAAGACGCTAAAAACTAGGGATGACAAGGGCAGGATCGTACAATTGACCAGGTACAGGGATAGTATATGTCAAAGTGATTGTGCAGAAGGTGAAACATGTGCTCAGTAACAAAGTTGCGGAAGGAAGCAGTAGTTGGAAAACTGGTAGGGGTTGAAAATTTACAGATATAGTTCCAGAGCTTAACAATACGATTAAAGTAAGAGGCCTGAAAGGTGCTAGTTTTACATACAGGAGTTTTAAGGTTATAAGAATTACTTAGTCTGGTTCGACCGTGAGAAACAAAAGAAACAAAATCAGAAACATTAGATCAGTAAAACCATTCAGACATTTGTAAAAGAAAACAAGATCTTTGAGTTCGCGGTCAAATGTCAGAGGAAGAAGTTTCAAAGTTAAAAGTCTGTCTCTGTATGACATCACGCTTTGATTTCATTGTTGAATTCTCGCAAATTTAGATCCCCAAAATTTAAGAAACGTTGTGTTAGCTGTGATTTTTATCCTTCCAATCCATTGATAAGTAAATACTGCAAGCTCCGGCCTGCAGTCACAAATAGTTATCAAAATATACTTGGTTTAAACATAACAGCTTGATTGAATCAATTTTGTGATGAACTTCACTAGACATGCTGTCATACTTCGACTCAATAGAATCTGCAGGCCAGTATACCACTGGGCAACCTCAAATGGTGCAGAAATCACGACTTCACTGTTTGCAGTAATTCATTCCTCTCAAGGAATTTCAAATCCCTTTTGAGGGGTTATGGGTCCCTTTCCAATATATGTAGAATACAGTATGTTGTCAGTGCACAACGCAGTCAATTCCACCACGATTACATGAGAGCTCCGTGTACTTTTACAAATAACCGCTATCAGTAAATGTAGCTCTCCATATCAAATTTCTGCTACAAAGTCTTGCCAAACACTTGCCTCACTGAATCTCCTAAAGGATTATCATTTGATGCATTTATTCCTTCCTTTTCAATGGCTGAAAGGCCACCATGTGAAACTTTGTGATGGAATGATAAAAACAATTAAATTGTTGAACTTGGTTATTGCAAAATATTGTGATCTGCTGGCCACTGACAAATCATGATAGTTTGCTCAACCTTGTCCAATAATTGCTAATTATACAAGTTAATATTTCAGAATGTGGTTATTGGCCATATTAATGAGGTGGTCATATAAACAGGGTTTCCTTATAAGAAAATGTTAATATAAGAAAAAAGTGGCCAAAATAACAAGGCAACTGAATCAACAAGGTGACTGTAAGGCAGGGTTTCACTTTATTCAGAAAAATAAGAAGACAAACAAAACTAAAAAATTGATCTACAAAGAGTGTAAACACAATTAAAGATACTCAAATTGTGTTACATGTACTAAGTACTTACCTTTTTGTACTGCTCATATGACACAAACTGAACGGCACCATATGGAAATACTCGTAACATCAGTGCACCATTTCCTTTGAAGAAACCAAAAGTATACAAGACTACACATAAATGCTACCATTCTAACAAAAAATAAGCACACAGTTTGTGAATGTGTCATGGATGAACCATGTTTTGACACAGGGGGCCCGGACAAACTGTTTGTGTGCCATGCACATTTACATTTTTATATGTGGGATTTACAGAACACTTAGCAGAATTGCAAAACTAACGAAAATATGAACAAATTCTTACTCAATAAAAGTAAATGTATCTTAGTCTGTTTTATGAAGCTAAAAATCTTTCCGCTCTTGAAACCACTGTAAATTGTGAATTGACTAATGTTTACATCTGGCTTTGTGCTAATAGATTGTCGCTTAATATAGATAAATCTAATTATGTTTGTTTCATCCTCCACAAAGAAATATTCAAAGATTTAGTTTTTCTAATCATCAGCTTAAAAGAGAGTCCTGTATTAAGTATTTGGGGCTCATGATTGATTCAAATCTAAATTGGAAAAAGCAAGTTGCATGTGTCCTGAAAAAGGTTAGAAGAGGAATTGGTATTCTTAGCAAAATTCGTCATTATATTACTATAGACATTCTGCAAAGCTTATATTATGCACTTATTTATCCTTTTCTAATTTATGAACTAATTGCTTGGGGTAATACCTACAATACTACTCTTCAACCAATCTATATTCTGCAAAAAAAGGCTGTTCGAGCTATTACTTTTTCAAGTTTTGATCATCATTCTAATCCCCTGTTTAAATTGCTTAATATTATATTCTCTGATCTTGTCAAGTACCATATTGGAGTTTTTATGTATAAATATCATAATCAGTTACTACCTTCTGATTTTAATTCCTTCTTTACTAAAGTAGACCAGGTCCATAGTTACGATACACGGCACGCTTCTAAATTGTCTTACTATCTTCCCAAGGTATGATCAAACTATGGAAAATTCAATATTCGTTTTCAAGGCCATATGATATGGAATTCTATAGATGAAGATCTCAAATGTTCCTCCCATTCTTCATTTAAATTAAATCTAAAAGAACATCTCACTAACAATTATTAATGAAATTTGATTATGACTTCATTACATTCCTGGCCAGTTTCTTGTCAAATAGTTGTAGGTTCATTTAGTCGTATATTTACTTATTTCCTTATTTTCTTTTGTTGTATTTAATGTGACTGTGTGTGTTTACTTTAGTTAGCTACCGACTTCTAATTGTAATATATATATAATTAACTGGCAACCTGGCATTTATAACTTTTTCAGGTTATTTCAGGTGGTCAGTTACCCTTATTTAATTAACTAGCGGTAATGGTAATTGTCTCTGTAATCAATGTAATGTAATCTAAATAAGGTATGAATAAAGTTGTTGTTGTTGTTGTTGTTAGTATATGGTTATGTATGGTGTACTGACAACAACAACAACAACAACAAGCAAGCAAGCTTTATTACCAAAATAAAAAGAAAAAAAGTCAAACTTTACAATAATATATTAATACAGAAAAAGGTAATGTTTACTCAGGATAACTAAAAAGCTAATCGAGCTGAGTAAAACTAAGTAATGTTTAAATAGAGAAGGTTGGTTGGCACTAAAGCTTGAGCAAAGTAACTAATTAGTCAATAATAAAGAGACGAAAAGAAGAAATTAAAAATAAATAAATTAATAAATAGATAAATAATTAAATTAATAAATACCAGTTGAAAACACTGTAAGAGGTTTAACTTGACTTTGTTTCTAAATGTTTTAGGGGGAGGTGTTTAATGCTTTCTTCAAGGTGATTCCAAACTTTTACAGCTGAAAAGCGAATGTTGAATACTGTCTTTCTTTTCGCTCAAAATTGCCAGTTTCAGCAGGTCTGACGGATTCTGGTTACATTTGCTGTTTACTATACATATACTGGTAATAATAAAGTCCAATAGCTCAAAACTGGAACAACTCCAGTGCTGAGGTGGTTTTCGACCTGAAAATCCCATCGCTCGGCTTCCAAACTAAAAGCAGAAAAGAGGAAAGTTCTGT
This sequence comes from Micromussa lordhowensis, assembly GCA_964020085.1. Classification (NCBI taxonomy): domain Eukaryota; kingdom Metazoa; phylum Cnidaria; class Anthozoa; order Scleractinia; family Lobophylliidae; genus Micromussa; species Micromussa lordhowensis. The sequence continues at coordinate 16,021,344 of OZ026604.1, forward strand.
AAATCTTCTATAGGTACTTCTTCCGTACGTCTATCACATATAACGCTAGCTCTGATAATGTTGAGAAAGTGCTCATTTTCCCAAATATTTTATAGCCTTAAAAAAAAAGAA
>OZ026604.1:16026454-16031454 GCA_964020085.1 Micromussa lordhowensis
AAGTGGTCAACAAACAAAACCAAGCCATTACAATTAGAATGGCTAAACCAACCTGTTAAAATCTGAGGGATATACTTCTCCTATGATGAGAACAAGAACAAGCACCAGTTAATTTTGATGTAAAATTTCAGAAATTACAGACAAAGCTGGATTTATGGAAAGCAAGAAATTTGACCCTGTTTGGAAAAGGTTTGATCATTAAATCGCTTGGGCTATCTCAAATGTCAATGTCCTGAATGAAATCATACATACCGGTACTATCAAAAATAAGTTATTTGGTTTCCTTTGGAACAACAAAAAAGACAAAATTAAGAGAGGAAGTACTTATCAAGACTATGATAAAGGCGGAATTCATATGACTGATGTCGATATAATGATAAAGGCATTAAGACTTGCCTGGATCCCAAGACTTTTAAATTCCAACAGCCTTAATTGGAAATCAATACCAGATTATTTTTTCAAAAAACTTGGAGGATTAAATTTTCTGATCCTAAATTGCCAGAATTTTATAAGGATATTCTAACTTTTTTCTGAATTTAAATCTCAGTACAAGTATGTTCAGGGGCAGGAAATAATCCTGTTTAATAATTAAGCTACATGTATTTTAATCTGCCGGAAACCCTTCTTTATTCGGGAATGGTTTTCCAAAGGAATTATTTGTATTAAAGACTTACTTGACGAAAGTGGAAAACTTCTTTCCTTTCCAGAGTTTCAAAGAAAATATGACTTTTAGAACTCATTTCCTAAACTTTTATCAACTGAGGTAATAAATGCTATTAGTATATACTAAAACAGTGGATAGCGTTGATGGCGCGCGCTGATTGGCTCGTCAAACTCCGGATATCCTGTGCTATTTACCTCTGAGCAACTCGAGAGAAAATGGCGTCCGGTTTGCATCTGTGAAAAGTGAAGAAATCATCCAAATAAATTTGTTTTTGGTGTTTATTATCTCACTGTTTTAGTATAAACTAAAACAACTATTCACCTCAGTGTCGGTGGCTAGCGGTGGATATTTACCGAGCCGCAAAGCGCCTCGGTAAATATCCACCGCTAGCCACCTCCACTTGGGTGAATAGTTGTTAATTATTATATGGCTGTATCTCACAAGGACTGGGAACTACCAAATTCACAAATTTGATTGGCTGAAATCGATATTGGAAGCGGTCTAGATTTTCCCATCTAGACCGGCATCTAGACCGGTAAGAAAGTTGCGGTGAAAAAGTTGCAAACTGAAATGCAAAATGTTGACTATTTTCTTCTAACAATATTTATTTACGGAAGTGCCAAAAAGCCTGATGAGAAAAAAAAAGTAAAGAGGGCGAGCAAACTTTGGCAGAATTAAGTTCAGTTCATCGCTATTCGCAAACCACATGTCAGTTAGTACAAACTAGTTATATCAAACGAATCAAATTGTTCTTGTTTGCCATACAATAAACCTCTTATTAACCGAGCTTGGTCGGTCTGTATGGGAGAATCTTGACCTAGGTCGTGTGTACAGACCTCACTGTGTTCGGTCTGTACTCACGACCTCAGTCAAGATTCTCCCATACAGACCTCCTGCTCGGTTAATAAGAGCTAATTCCAAAAGCATTAGTAATTAAGGCACGTACTCAAGACAATTAAACCTCTTAAAGAAAATTATTTAGGAAATCATAACACTAAGTTTCAATTAACTGAAAATATTGAAATTGATTTACAGAAAACAAAGGCAAAGGATTTCTACTGGCTTTCTAAATTAAAAGGTAAATGATTTGTTTCCTACTAGCCAGAAAAATGGACCAATATTATGAATTTGAGTTCTACCGAATGGCGACACATCTTCAAACTGGCAAAACAGATTTGCAGAGAAAATAAATTAAAAGAATTTCACTACAAATTCTTACATAGAATATTATAGTTACCAAGAAAGAATTATGCCGCTTTGGTATTAAACAAGATAGTGATTGTTTATATTGTGGAAAGGAAGACTCCATCGAACATGCCTTTGTTAATTGCCAATTTACAAAAACTTTCCAGCAAAGAGTTATTCAATGGTTTAATAACGTAAATTACACTAACCAACATCCGTCTGTTAAAGAAACTTTATTTGGACTTTTTCCCACCTCCTCAATTGTAAATAAAACTCTGTTAAGAAAACTCAATTGCACCTTGTTGTATATGCGCTATTACATTTACACCAGCAAACTCCACAATAGATCAATTACTCTCTCTGATTTCGTCACTAAATTAAACACAAAATATAGCATTGAAAATATAGATTAAAATTTATGTACTAGTTAAATATCTTAAAGAAGATGTTCCTTCAAGGCATCGCCCTGGTCTAATCATTTTATTTTACTTATTTAGTGTTCGATTCTTGAGGTAGATATCTGTATCTCCTTACATAAGTGGTATAACTAATGATATTGGAACATTCAAATAGAACTGAACTAGAATTTTAAGTTGTTTAGCCTTACATGTAAGTAGTAAGTAGTTTTGCAAGTATTTGACTTTCTCATCATGTTGTTAATAATATTTGAATTATGGAATAAAGTAATAAAGCATAAAAAATAGATAATCAATTTCCACAAAAATTATTGTTATTATTCCCCAAGAGTATCTGACTATTTTGATCTTTGGTCATAATATTAAACACCATGCAAAATTTTTTATTCAATGATTTGAGTTTGCAAGTTGTCCGACGAACTTTGTGTGACTCATACATGTAGGCACGGTTTTCAAAAAGAAAACTATATATACCTGGCAATCAGAAATTCTTTCCATTTTCCCACCAAAATGTCCATTTGAACCTGCTGTGAATGCTCAATCTCTGTGTACAAATACCAATGGATTTCCGAACTGCAATTGACCACATGAACATCCGAGATGTTCGTCTCAGCATCATGATTTGTTTTTTGTCTTTGCTTTCATAGTTTGAACTTGTAAATGGCTCCTTTGTTATCTTGTGAAAACGAGCATGAATTTTGCTAATCCTGCAGGCTTTCAAGCAATATAATTTGTGGGCCAACCTGTTCCAAAAACGATCAACATCTTCTTCGAGTCTTTCCCAAACTTTCTTCGCAAAACACAACATTCTCACAAAGACTGAGAGCCACATTATTATGAGGGCCCATTCTGGTCAAAATTATATTAATTATTTTTACTAAAACAGGATTAATAACACTTTTTGTTCAGTTATTTTTGTGGTGTCTTTCTTATAAATAATTATATACCTACTCTTCAAATTATTTTTACGTATTTTACATCTTATTTTTTACTTCTTTGAAGTCTTGAAACTGGCGACCTTTAATGCTTTTGAATTGTGATTATAAAATAGCGACATAAGCTATTGCAAGCCGCATCAAAATGTTCCTACCAAAGCTTGTTTCCGGCGATCAAACTGGTCTTATTAGAGACAGATTTATCGGAGAAAACATTCGTTTAATAGATAGCGTTATCAAATATACAAAAGCGAAAAATATGCCGAGATTGCTCCTTTTTCCTGATTTTGAAAAAGCCTTTGATACTCTACAGTGGCCCTTTACAATTTGCCAAAAAAATGAGATTCGTAGCATAACTGTAAAGAACAAAGAAATTAAACTTAGCCAATATGCGGATGACACGACCCTTATTTTAGACGGCTCCGAAGAATCCTTTCTAGAATCCTTGAAGATAATAGGCTATTTCGGTAATATATCCGGCCTCAAACTTAACAGTAAAAAGACGGAAGCTTTGTGGATTGGTGCAAGCGGGGAATGGCACTTTAAACTTTGTCCTCAAAAGGACTTCAAAAGGCCGAAAAAAAAAACACAGAGCATTAGGGGTATGGCTGTCAACGGACCCAGATTTAACTATAACTTTGAACTACAAAGATAAAATAGAAAAAATTAAGTTGATTTTGGGATGTTGGAAACTTTCGCAGACTCTGCCTTTTTGGAAAAATTACTGTTTTAAAAGCCTCATAGCTTCACAACTAGTATACATTTGTTCTCCTCTTGAAACAAATCATACAGCAATAAAGGATAATATATAGATTTAGGCCAGCCTAAAAGCGTAGCTCCTGGGCCGGGTTGTTCAGAGCCCGATCAAACTAGCCGAGGATAAAGTAGAATTTTGATTTGAGTTTTGTAACTTTGCGGTGAGATTTTCTGTATATTGTTTTTGTGTTTTGAATTTTAATGAAAGCAAAATACGCAAAACAAAAGCAGTGAAAACACTTTGTACAAAAGAAAAGGTTATAATTCGGTTAAATTTTAATCCTGGGTTAGCGTTAACCGGCTTCCTACCAACCCTACGCTGTTTACAGCAAGTTAATCCTGACATGAGCCCGCGATCTGATCGAAAAAAGCAGCACTTGGGCAGCGGTCAACTTTAAAAAAACACGTGACCTCGATGAGCCCTGAACTTGAGCCCGCGATATGGTCACGTGATACTGGTCAGCGGATTCCTTGTTTTGACAGGTGTCAATTGACTGCAACATGGATGTCCAAAGGACGCTTTAAACCAAGGGTTTACGTGTCGTTTTGGTTTACGTGTCAATTGTGGCCGCCATGTTGCGCGACTCCACCACCGTCGTCGTCGTCGTCGTCGTCGTCGTGCGTACGCGCCCACGAGCAATACCGCTAGCCATGATACACATGAGAAAATCAGTTCATGGGTTCCCTTCAGTTTCCTAATATGGGTATGGGGCTCCGCTTGCCGGCCGCCGGAGCTCCGCTATAAATGTATTGCTTTATAACTTCTTATGGAATGACAAAGGCGAAAAAATAAAAATAAATATAATGATAAATGATTACTCAGAAGGGGGACTAAAAATGATTGATATAGCTTTGTTTAATCGATCTCTCAAAGCCACATGGATAAAAAAAATATCTAGATAAGGAAAATTGTGGAAGCTGGAAAAGTTTTTTTGACTCAGAACTTGAAAAATATGGAGGTGAAGTAACACTAACTGGAAATCTCAACACAAAAGACAGTGAAAGTGAAGAATGATCCTCCCAGTGAATTTTCCAACTGAAGAA
>OZ026604.1:16036454-16061454 GCA_964020085.1 Micromussa lordhowensis
AACCATTTACTAAGAACCAGATATTCTTGGAAAACAAAAGTTGCCGTGAAATAATCCAAACTTCGCGAAACTCAGGTTAGTTTACAAAGTCCAAAATGCTTAGGAACTCGGACCTCAGTAGAAAAGAACATCTTTTTTTTTTCAGCAAACTCTACTCATCCTGTAGGACAAGTGTTTTTGTAAATCCACTCGTCCGAGATAAGAGAGTACTCATCTCGGACGGGCGGACGAGCAGAAGTTTTTAGCCCTGAATAGAGTCTCAGAAGTTCAAATCAATGAGCTACATGTATGTAGAGTTATTTCCAATACACCTTATTCACAAATGGCCGCCAACCTGGGACGAGCGCACAGCCAAACATTGAATCAAGGTGTTTTGGGATAAAAATTTGTTTTCGTGCAAACCTTGGCCAATTAACTGGCCAACTTACGTTGAAATTATCGGTCATCTAAAAGCAATTTCTTTAATGCGACAGTTTCCTGACTGCTAATTTCATTGGGGATGAGTTCGAGTTCAAATATTAATTTCTGTGTTCCTCTTTGCAACCAGAGAGGAACCGTAGACGCCAACGGAAATAGAGTCGGCTTCTTCAATTTTCCGAAAGATCCAAACCTTCGAGCTCAATGGCTGCAGAAGATTCGAAGAGACGTTGGAACGAAATTCAAACTGACAGAAATTACAAAAGTTTGCTCACTGCAAAGAGGAACGCAGCAATTAATATTTGAACTCGAACTCATCCCTAGTGAAATTAGCAGTCAGGAAACTGTGGCATTAAAGAAATCGCTTTTAGATGACCGATAATTTCAACGTAAGTTGGCCAAGGTTTGCACGAAAACAAATTTTTTATCCCAAAACACCTTGATTCCATGTTTAGCCGCACGCTCGTCCCAGGTTGGCGGCCATTTGTGAATAAGGTGTATAAGATTAGAGTACTATTGGGGTTAGAATATTGGGAAAGGTCCTTGAAGTGAACAAAATGCTAGTTCCTGATTGAAAATGTGGCATTCAGATGTCAATATTTTGTCAGCTGGAAACAGTATGACGGCATACTGATAGATTGTAACAGAAGTCTGTTAAACTTAAACTTAAACAATAAGACACACCAGACATTAATTTTATGTCAGCTGCCTCTTTCTATGGCTTTTCCAGATCAAAACAACTCGCATTATATTCTGAATTATCTTCCATACATGTACCTCTGTAATAGCCCAAAGCTCCTTCCTTCTGGTAAATGACTCTTAAAGCTCGTAAAACACCTGAAAATCAAAACAAACATTGACATACAGGTTGGAATTTCAGAATATGGCCGTATTAATGGAGTGGTCTCATTAACGGGCTGTCTTATAAGAAAATGTATGGACATTTCGCTGGGACAAGAAAAGGTGGCTGTAATAACAAGGTGGCCGTAAGGTGGGGTTCTACTACACCTACCAGAGGTCACCTTGTCATATTTTGGGCTCAATTTTTATGTTTTAAAAGAAGTCAAAGGTTCATTAAGGTGCCACTCAAACAAAATTTTTGTACCCTCTTTTATTTGCCCAATCAATAGTTTCAAACATGCTCAAAATCATGGTGAACTTTATTTTTGTCAAGTCATACCAGTGAGTGCTGTTTTTAGCTGTTGAAATGCACTCTTTGCAGAAAAACTATGTCCGGGCTCTGGAATCAAGTTTAAGGACCTTGTGACATCACTGGTTGTATGAACACAGGAAGAGAGAAGTCTCTCTCTTGTTTTCTACCTCGTAATTTTTGTCCAGCCTTGAAAGAAAATAAACATCATAGATGTTGGAGGGAGCCAAAGATTCACCAAAATGAATGCAACAGATTAGAACAGTAATTAGTAACACCTTTCCAACATCTTGAGTAAACGATTGGAGACTTTGAAGACGAGAGAGGCATCTTTTATATCACAAGATATCATGGGATATTTTCAGCCAGGATCTGAAAGTTGGATTCTCATGTTTATCTTAAGGTCTATTAACATGGTTTGAATTTACCTTTGGCAACTTTACTACACTAAAAGTGGTACCTAAGCACATCAGCGATCTGCACAATCACAAAGTTATTTACAGTCCACAAGCTTTGAGTCAAGTACCCAATTGCATACTTATTATACTAGTAAGTAATAGTTGTTGTGGTAGACAAAGAGAATCTATTAAAATTGTGATCTGAAGCAAGGTTTGCTTTACCACCAGACATGTCAGTCAGTGTAGCAAAGCAGGAATTTCGCTTTGTTTATACATATTTACATGTACCAATATTTCACCACCAATGGACTACTTTGAGTTCTTTCAACACATACTTATGTCTAAAATCTTTATTAAACCGCGCGGCCATGGGCCGAGCACGGTTCTTGCTCTGCACGGGTTTTTTTTTTTTTTTCGTTTTCGTGTCACCAGACGCAGACCTCCGCGGATGATGTCTTCATCAACCAATCAGACCTCCGCGGATGATGTCTTCATCAACCAATCACAGGCCAAACTCCCACTCGGTCAAATGTCGTCACCGAATGATGTCATCATCAGCCAATTACAGGCCATTTCTCAGCTCTTTTCCTTATACCTCCCCTCAGGAAAGTTTTGTCTACAACAATGCTTCTTATGAACTTTTATTTTGCCACGAGCTACAGTCATTGATTGAGCTGTAATTTTCCGAGAAGTTTTGGTGTTGTTGGGCACTTCGCTTTTATCTTTTATTGATCTGTTTATGGATACTTGTTTGTTATTTTCGCAGCTTTAAGTTTAGAAGGTAAGTTTTTCTTTTTTATCTCGCTTAGAGATGCGCGCATATGGTCTGTTTTCATGTATCTTGAAAATCCATCTTAGTATCCTTCGTAATTTCGTAGTTTAACTTATACGTTAATTATGGACAACAATGACGTATTGTGGAAGGTTTGCTACAATTCTCAGAGTTAAGATGTTTTAAATTTTTATGGCAATGTCGCGGAGTAGGATGCGCCATTTCTCAACTGTTTTCGTCATACCTCTTCTCAGGAAAGTTTTGTCTAGTTAGCGAATTGAATATATTATTCATAGTCGGGCGAAAATTCCTCGGAGATGGACGTCAGGACATTTGCAAAGATAAGGAATGTAATTTCGGACCTGTTGCTGGCTACTAAGGCTGAAATTATCTAGAGTTAAGCTGTATTTTCGTTTGCTTGCTTGTTCAGTTTCGAAGGGAATAATGAATGCGCTAGAGAAGGGCGTCTGGTGTCAGCCATCATAAATAAGACCGTATTTATTGTAATGTCATTACAGTGATAATTAAGATGCTGTTTACTTCGCCTCTAGTTGAACTTATATAGGTTTCCCGAATTAAAGTTAAAGCGTCTCCGAAGAAAAACGCAAGAGGACAAATATGATATCCGTGATAAGAATCTACATACTGCAGTTGAATGTAGTTTTAATCAAACAGCTGGGCCCGGCGTCACACTATATGATGCAAGTAAGCAACATGTTCACAGTAAATTTCATATTTAGTCCGTCGAAAGCAAATTTTTGGAGACATATGTTGCTTTAGAAATGAGACTAAGCAATGCATAAACACATGGCAAATTATAGAGATGTCAAACTCTGCAAAGCGACATGCTGATAACGGCGGAAACTATGCAGACTAATGACCTCTAATGAAGAAATAGAAAATGTGTGCCAAGTTTCTATCTAGTTATCAAAAAGTGAAAAGACTGTATTGTCTCCATTGTATTGTTTTTGTTAGAAATACACTTGATCACAGTCATCTTGTTGTTTCGTTTTTCTAGATTTATTTTTGCGAATTTTGGTTCAATGAGGATTTGTTTTAATAACAAATAATCATTTCGTGCCGGAATGTAAAGGTACTCCTTATCGCCTTTTAGGATCCGTTTTGGAATACTTGTGCAGTGATGCGCTTGACATTAATTTCGGTCAATAATGCTATATTGTGCAGCATGTTAAATGTTTTGAACTTTTATTTTGGCAATGAGCTACAGTCATTGATTGAATTGTAATTGTCCGAGTACTTTTCGTATTTTTTGTCACACTTTTCTTTGTAGCAATGATAGATCAATTAAAACCATAACTATTTGAAAGAATGAAGACAGAAGACTATCAATAAACAATATAACTGAAATCAATCTTCAAAACCTACACGAAATTACAAACCAAAAATATTATCAATAAATGAAATCAAACACGCAATCATTACATAACGTAAACTATACAATTATCAAGGTCATGAACATACACTTCAAATACATGCAAACAAGCCATGGAATGCGCTGACAGTGATAAATAACACCCTATTTACTGTAGTGCCATTACGCTGATTAATAAAATTAAAAGAAAAACGTTGTTGCTAAATAATACATAATGTCTTTACAAAAACAAAGAATTAAAAGAGCGCGGTTTTAAGATTTCTAAACTTCTTGTTATTTTAATAGTATCCAAGTTCAAAGCAATTGGTAAGAAAGTCACTTGTTTAGACTCCAATTCCAAGGTTTAAACAGAAAAAATCGAACTAATTTGACTTAGCGCATGCTATTGCCTGCCACACACAAATTACGAAAATATTTACACTTTGTTCAGAATTTTCTCACTACTCCGTGAGCCTCTTGGCATACCATTGCTACAGAAGATTGGTTATTTCATGTCCTATCAAAGCTTGCCTTTTCAGTCTACATTGATTGCATAAGACCAGAGTAAACAAAGAAATAACACTTGCGGTCGTTTCTGATTTCCAGATTGATGTAAGAATTCTTCAGTTTATAACATTTACATGTGGTGCATTTGATTTGTTTGGAGCAAAACTCTGTTTGGATTGTTCCTTTCGTTTCATATGTTTTGATGAATCAAGCGTTCACATCGTTTCTATCCTGTCGATTGTTTTATGGTTTTGTTCACTATCCAAATTTGTTGCGCGACAAGTTGTGAGTTTGATGAAAAATGAGCAACAAAGCCAAAATTTGTTGCTCAAAGTAGACCCGTGCTCTACTTTTCGCTACAACTTTCTTCATCCCACAACAAACGTTTTTGTTGTGCGACAAGTTGATCGTGCAAGGTGAAAAACGGGAAACATCGTTATAGTGCACGACAAGTTGAGGGTTTTTGTATCTCGTTTTTCGCAACCTTTTTGTTCAGGGGAATCACGAGTCAATTATTCTGTTAAACAAGAGAACACTGAAAGTTTTAGTATTTTCCTGAACCGATTGACGTCTGTCAAAAATTTGCCAGGCATAGTTCATCTTTGTATTTGTTCTATTGAAAAGGATCGAAACTATGTTTTTCAAGTTTCACTGCTGTTTTGCATTTCGTACTGTTTTGACACAAATTTGGACAGTTTGAAATTTGATCTAGCAAAATTACAAGACTCAGCGAGACTTGATGTCGGGACATTTACAAGCTCTGAGGATTTGAGATGATTGATAAGTCTCCTCAAGTAAATCATAATAGGGATGTAAATCTCTCTTGCTTTAGTTGAATTGCATTTTGGATGGTTTTGAATCAGTTTTGATTCACATTTCGTTTTTCAAAATTTCTTTGGCCGGTTTGTTGACGCTTCAATGCATAACAAACATTCAAATGATGTTAATCGTCTCCTATTTTGGTGCTTTCTGTCACTGCATTCCAGATGTGGGAAACGATTGAAGATTGAAACTCAAATGCAAACTAAAACATCTTCGAAACAACATTTCATACTGGAGTAAATTATCTGAACAGACGTCTAATAATTATTTTGTGGAAACAAAAGATCAGGAAAGATATTTGCTTTTGATGACACGCCATCTCGCTTTTATAGCCGGCCCTTTGTAAACCGAGTTGATGGAGTTTCTTCTTGAACTTGCTGAATCTTGTTCAGTATCTGTGGGAAACCTGTACCAAATTGAGCACAAAGTTGCCACTCCGCTACCTATCAGCGACTTTCTGGCGACTCTCCCGAGATTTTCTATAAAGAAAGAGCTAGTCTGCTTCAGGCGATCAGACTCTTTGGTGCGATGAAAATCATCATGAGAATCATAGAATGAACAAGGATGCACGAAGGAGTGACGAGAGAGTGGGGATCAACTTCACTTCGAGTCAGTGGGAGGTTTGAGTTATTGGGAGTCAATGAAACATTAAATTTCACAAATGCTGACATGGGTACCGTGTTGATACATGCACGTGCGATATCGCAAGCAGGAATCTCAACACACTGCATTGTCTTCTGTGTGCGAAGGAAAACAATAAACTGGACACTAATGAGGAAAGTAACTTACACACAGCCACCATGTTGAGACAAGATTTTTTTGTTTTAACGTGCGATGTGATGTGTGCATGCATTCACCTTAGTGACCGTTATCCCGTGGAGGATCACATAATTATAAAGAACTAAGTAAATCTTTATTTACTTCTTTAGTGTGCTATAAAGGACCTGGTTATTATTAATTTACATGTAACAGATTGCAGTGCTATCCACCAGATTGAATAAATAACAACCATGTGAACAGTGTGTTTGATTAATAACATTTTCGGAGTAAATTTTTAAACCATATTATTTTGTTATTGACTTGGCATTTTTGCTTTCCCAGAATTCTAAAAGATTTATTTTATTGCCACTGAAAAGTAACTTTAATTCACGGAAATTCTTTTATACAAAAGAAATTAGCACTGACAACTTTTGATTTGCAAAACCGCGTTGAGCTTTGTTGGTTTCTATCGAGACTAGCGTCTACTTCACAGCCGAATAGGAGAAATGACATGTACATGTACTATTACTTATCCTTTCCTTCAGTTGCATCAATTGAATCCTTTATTTATGCAAATTTTTCATTAATGATACATTTATTTCAACTTTACCCCGGTGTTTATTGCAACGCTTGTTTGTTGTGTTAAGTTATGCAAAGTTAAGTTGAAGAAATTTTTCATTTCTACATTAGACGAAACTTGATTTCTTTTTTATATCTCTTTATTCATAAATGGGATGCACATAGATTGTAGTTTTTTTTGCTGTTTTCAAAATACACCGGATTTAATATTTTACTGGCTTTTCCAGCATTACATTTTTTGTAAGGGCGGTGACAGTCAATAGCGTGCACTACGCCATTTGCATTATATATGACCTTTCACCGCAAACACTGCCCTGCTTTCTCGTTTCGTACAACAAAACAGACATAGAGCTTAGTTTAGCCTTGGTAGGATGTAGCAGATATAACTGGACGAATTGAGCCAGATTTAAAGAAACTAGGCACGCACTGCGGTCCCAGTTAACTTTTCAGTAAGCTCGCAAGGCAACTCTGGGTAATTCTTGCAGCCACGAGGACAAGGAGAGGTATCATGTACGCGAGGATACAAAAAAGCATGGAATTTAGAAGAGAAAGTAAAATGAATAGTTCCATGTATGCACTTTCCATTTAAGAGCAGCTCCGCCTAAATGTCGACTAAACCGGGAAATAGCCAAAAAATGGAATTTCTTCAAACTCGCCCAGAATGAAGTTCTTAGGGCACTAGTTGCAAAAATATGACTTTAAGTTCGTTAAATCGCTCAGTGTGTTTTTAACGAATTTTTTCTTCCCGATGGCCAAAATCGGCCAAAATAGATCGAAAATAAGCGGCATATTCGGAGACTCGTAACCTGGAAAGTAAAGATTATTATTAAAAACTAATTACACGTCGCATTTGTACTTTCTTTCTTGTATATTTAGAGCTATTTGGATTGCGATTTGATTAGAAACTAAATATTTCGCGAAATCTTGAAACCTTATGGCTCGAGACAGCTGAATGACAAGTGAATATTTAGCCCATTTTCAGCTGCTGAAAAGGCATTCTGGTACATGGATTTCCCCAAAACGGTTTTTGTAGTCTGAAAGAGCATGAATTCTTCTTCAAATTGGTGAAATAAAATTTTTGGGTAATTAAAATCATGAGCGCTGAGAACGCAAAGTAAGTGCAGTTCTACTTCCTGAAAACGTGACCTTTGACCCAAGTGTCATGAACCAGGTAACCACAATAGACAGCAGATGTTTCGTTAGTTTTAAACATTTTCTAATAAAATCGGTCCGAAACAGTTACTGCAAGAAACTGGTAGAAGTACGGAATCCTATGGTGTCTACGAAGGAGTTCAAAGTTGCATTTATGACACAATAACTTCGTTAATAACATTAACGAGCTTCCGGTCAATAACATTTTGCGAAGTTGCGATACATTGTATCTAGTCGATACCCACCTGAATGTTTATATTTATAGCAGGCGTCAACTCGTTTTCTTGGAAAAACATTCAGAAGGAACTGAATTCAGATTTCTCAATCTTTGCAAGTACCAATGTTTAATTTCCCACCTGCAGCTGCCGAGCGCTATTAAATAATCGTTCAACAGAGAAAAACAACCAAACTGCACAGTTGTCATTAGCAACCCCAAAATAACATTCTCTCAAAATGTAAAGTGAAATAATGCTGGATTATTATTGACTGCCTTTCAGGACTAAATTAGAAAGTAGATTCAAGCTTCATTCGTATTCATTAATTTGATACATTATAATATTAAATTAAAGCGAGTTCACGTTCACGTAACAGGCGTCTCAAATTTTGGGATAAATGTCGGTTTCAGCATCGAAACAAGTCGCGACAAGTTGACGACAAATCGCATTCGTGGTTTCTGGATTTACTATACTTGCCTTTTTTGTCTGAAGAGAAAAGGAAAAGAGGTCCAAGTCTAAAGAATTTGGTGATTTACGCGGTGTGGGCTTGTTTTAAGCGCCATGGCGTTCTGCGGATATTCAAAATATGTTGGGGGAGATTGCGGTGGAAGCCCAGAACGTCCGGCTACTGACCAGGTAGTAAGAATTGGTGACTGCAGCAAGGACATCAAGGGCCATCTCAAAACATGCGGCGTTTCAGAATCTGCTTTGAATTCGGAAGCAAGGCTTCTGCTGGCCCGGGCAGGTAAAGCGCAAAACTAGTCAACTGTGTAACCTGCAGAATTAAATTTCACTTATAAGACGATTTCTTTCATTATTGTCAATGATACATGTAGGCATCTTTGATGAGAACGAGATCTCCTTGAATGTCACCATTTGCCCAAGACACCGCGATTTACTTGGGCTAAGGTGGCAAAGCAACCGAAAATTCCAAATTCCTGGGCAGCGCACAAGACTACTCATGTGAAGGGTGAACGTGGAATAACCCTTGAACAGTCTCGTCGTCTCTTCAAGGCCACCGACATCGTTGTCCCGGTTGGTTGTAGTTTAGTTTAATGCCACTGTCAGCCTTTGACTTCGTCCATATGTTGGTTGTGTCGTACTCTTACCTCATCCAATTGTTAGGGGCATACATCGGCGGCTGCTCAGTTCTGGCCTGCTTCTGGCTGACTATAAAAAAAAATTATTATTACTTCAATTAGCTATTTTGCAGATTGCCAACAAAAAATTACAGCCTGGCTCTCAAATCCCGCCGACCTACCTGTGACGTAGTCGCCGGTTCCAACAGATATGTACCACTTTTTGGCGATCTGTTCAAGTGGGTCCCCGACGCATCTGCGATGGATCGCCGACATACTCAAATTACCGCGAAATGCAAATCGAATTGGCGCAATTTCCAACCATTCCATCTGTAAATATGGATACTACGGGTCTGACGGTGCTTGACATGTGAACACAGCCAACGAAATTTCTGATAATCTGGTCGTATTACCACATCATCTCTTCTAAAACTAGAGTTTTCTTTATATATTTGGAGAAGTTTGTTCAGATGTTGTTGTATCTTTGCTGAGTGGAAGCAACATCAGTCTTCAGTGTATTAGCGAGTGATTGTTCGTTACTCTTTGGTCTTTATATTCATGACAGGAGTTTGTCACATGATAGCCCGGAACGCTGTTACTTCGTCCACTAACATACGGTTGCTTGGTACATCCTCACGTGTGACTTCATCCGCCATTTTGTAAGTAAGGAATTGTGGGAAAAATCGAGTTGTTACGTCATACACTGTCTGCAGTTCTTTTGCTTACTTATGCCCCAGGTTTGTCGGCGGCTTTAGAGAAACAGGCTTAAAAGATAATGCGGCCGTGCAGTGTTTCGAAATTATACCCCCCCTCCCCCCGCCAACCTCTCTCACGCGGAATAATAAAATGCATCCCTTTGGTATCCCCTCTTCTTGAACGCTAATTTTATAGGCTACAACATTTAACTTATTATTTGAGCAATTTGAGCCCTCAAAATGAACCTTGTTAAAATTTTACTCCTCCCTCGAGCCCATCCAAAAACACCAATCCCCCCGGATATATTATATCCGGGGGGAATTGGCATTAAATGCTGATGAACCATCGGCGGCTGGGAATTTAAACATTAATTCTTGCAAAGGTTGCGAAATCTGGATTTGGTTCCTTCTGAACGTCTTTCCAAGAAAACGAGTCTGCTATAAATACAAGCATTCAGGTGAGTATCGGCTAGATAAAACGCAACGCAAGGTTGAATTCTCACACCAGGTAAGTCACGAAACTGTTTCCAAAATATCCCTTAGACGTGAACCTCATTTCCTTCTCTCTTAAGTAAATGGCAAGTATAGCAAATCGAAAAACCGTCAATACATTCTATTGCATTACCTCGTCGCAACTTGTTTCGATGCTGAAACCGACATTTATCCCAAAATTTCGACACCTGTCAATATTCGAACGTGAACTCACTTTCATTTAGTGTATCAAATAAATGAATAAAGTCGGCGCAAACGAATAGACTTAAGCATTTTTGAAAGTTAATGAAGCTGGAATCTACTTTCTAATTTAGTCCTGAAAGGCAGTCAATAATAATCCAGCATTATTTCACTTTACATTTTGAGAGAATGTTATTTTGGGGTTGCTAATGACAACTGTGCAGTTTGGTTGTTTTTCTCTGTTGAACGATTATTTAATAGCGCTCGGCAGCTGCAGGTGGGAAATTAAACATTGGTACTTGCAAAGATTGAGAAATCTGAATTCAGTTCCTTCTGAACGTTTTCCAAGAAAACGAGTTGACGCCTGCTATAAATATAAACATTCAGGTGGGTATCGGCTAGATACAATGTATCGCAACTTTGCAAAATGTTATTGACTGAAAGCTCGTTAATGTTATTAACGAACGAAGTTATTGTGTCAGACACCATAAGATTCCGTACTTCTACCAGTTTCTTGCAGTAACTGTTTCGGACCGATTTTACGAGGAAATGTTTAAAACTAACGAAACATCTGCTGTCTATGGTTATTATCCGGTTCGTGACTCCTGGGTCAAAGGTCACGTTTTCAGGAAGTAGAACTGCATTTACTTCGCGTTCTCAGCGCTCATGATTTTAATTACCCAAAAATTTTATTTCACTAATTTGGAGAAGAAATCATGCTCTTTCAGACTATATAAACCGTTTTGGGGAAATCCATGTACCAGAATGCCTTTTCGGCAGCTGAAAATGGGCTAAATATTCACTTGTTATTCAGCTGTCTCGAGCCATAAGGTTTCAAGATTTCGTGAAATATTTGATTTCTAATCAAATCGCAATCCAAATAGCTCTAAATATACAAGAAAGAAAGTACAAATGCGACATGTAATTAGTTTTTAATAATAACCTTTACTTTTCAGGTTACGAGTCTCCGAATATGCCGCTTATTTTCGATCTATTTTGGCCGATTTTGGCCATCGGGAAGAAAAAATTCGTTTAAAAAAAACACCGAACAATTTAAGGAGCTTAAAGCAATATTTTTGCAATTAGTGCCCTAAGAACTTCATTCTGGGCGAGTTTGAAGAAATTCCATTTTTTGGCTATTTCCCGGTTTAGTCAATATTTAGGCGGAGCTGCTCTTAAAATCAACCTTTATGACATTGATTTCTTAGCAGCCTGCAAGCGATCCCA
Source organism: Micromussa lordhowensis (assembly GCA_964020085.1). Taxonomy (NCBI): domain Eukaryota; kingdom Metazoa; phylum Cnidaria; class Anthozoa; order Scleractinia; family Lobophylliidae; genus Micromussa; species Micromussa lordhowensis. The sequence continues at coordinate 16,048,271 of OZ026604.1, forward strand.
AAAAGTGAATTGCTACAATACATGAACTGAATACATTTTCATAATATATAAATATACAGTTTTCTTATTGTGCATGAAATTTTTTGCGGCATCTTTTAGTTTAATTCAATAGCCTGGAAGCATACAAATAAACGTATTTTGTAATAAAAGTTGTACAGTTCATTACTTAATAAACGTTATATCCAAGATGGGGGCAGATTTACTGAGAACTATTACTAGTTTAATTAAGTGCTGGCCATTTGACTAAGTGTTCCGATCATTTAGCGATTTAAGAACTAGAACTGTTTTTGTGAACAAATTGCACTCGTTTGCATAAAAATTCTTGGAAATATCCAGTTAAATAGACTGAAAGGCCACAATACACTCTCCTCCTCCTCATATGTAAGGCTACTGCTATTGCCTGCTTTACAGCTCCGAGATGTCCAAGATGGCTTTTTGGGTAGTGAGACCACTGGTCTCTTCTCCTATAATCACTTTAAATTTTCAGCGCAGCATGAGAGCAGAAGTAACCTAACAGGGAACGCATCACTGGAACACAAAATAGAATGCCAAAGGAATGTGGACGGGAATGTGTTCCATTAAGAACTGTGCCCTGTGGGATACTTTTCAAGAAGAAAAGGCAACAAGTTGCAGGATCATAAGGATGTCCTGATAGACAATGCTGTCCATAGTGCCTTTGAATATAGAAATGTTGGTCGCTCCTTGTGTGGAAATCCCACGTAGTTACTAAAACAAGGAATTACCTAAAATGACCTAAAATTATCTAAAGTATTTTTAAAATAAACCTAAAATGAGCTAGAATATTTTTAAAATAAACCTAAAATGAACTAAACAATGATCTACCAGGAATCTAAAATGACCTAAGATGATTTAATGATCTAAAATACACTCGACTCAGATCGCTACATTGACCTGAAATGGCTTTTAAACTTTAAAAATAGCATAAAAAACTTAACTGGAATGATTTAAAATAGTTCTTCCCAGTGATCTACAACGAACATCACAACTGAGTGCTTTCGTAACTAAACTGAGTGACTTGAATACTAGCGAAAGTTTCCAGAAATTCCAAATGAAACTCCCGGCGAAAGTTTGCTGGCCTCTGGACCATGGGAGATTGTTACCGCAGGTTTTGGACCACTTTCAAAGGTTGCTGATATTTTCTTGACCTCCACAAATGATTCTAAGAAGCATCGTCAAAGGCTTTTGCAGATTCTTAGAGTTTTCAACCACTTGTTACACTGTGTAGAAAAATAGCGGAGAGGAACTTGAACGACTGCTAGCGGCGAAATGAAAGCGCTCGACAACCCTTCATGCGCAAGGTAATTTTTTTGGTTGGGAAATGATGCACTTCAATATACTTAGTCATGTTATTCCTAGTCTACTCCCTTATGAGATAAAGCGCGAAAAAAATCGGAAAGCCGCGCGAGCCAAGGCTTTGCGAGATCTTCTTCCCTACCCTACGCTTGGCTGACTCCACTTGCTAATAGTGATTTTTCGCTCGACCCCACTAGGTGGTCTGTCTACCAGCTAACAAACAGCGATGGGTGCTGATCGTCTCGAAATATGCTTTTTTGATACAATTGAAGCACATCTATGAAACTCCATATATCTTTTTTATAAAACTCTTTAATTAACTGTAAGTGGTCTCGGGAACTATGAACAACATGAACCATGGACAACAACAAATGAAGATAATAAAACGCCATTTTTATTTGAATAATCAAAACGTTTAACACATTCAATGATAGCATCGTAGTCACAAACATCTCGAGATCAATACGAATTTCAGAAATATGAAACTTTTGCCGTCAATGCGTTAAAATTCATGCATCAACATAAAACAACTGTTTTCAGTTATACCAAAAATATTTCCCAAAACAAACAGCCTTTGTAAACAACATGAAAGTTTCACCCTTGACCCAATCTAAATGAACTACCGCAAACAAAGTTGACTTCGCTCCAAGTCGATTAAATTTCTATTTTTCTTCAAAAATTTAAAAATATTTATGGAGCGCTCTAGCTCAGAAGCGCAAGGCACATATACAACAACAATTCTTCAAAAGCTAATATTGTGTTTGCTTAGAGAAAATTAAAAAGATCTTCGTAAAAAGTTGAAGCGATCGACTTAGAGCAAAATTATTTATGGTTTTTCAGTGACTAGTCCACTGACCGAGTTCTCTATTTCTTCTCTACGTGCTTCTTCGGTAGCTTTTATTTTGAAACTTGTTAACTACTCTACAGTTTACAATGATACATGTAGCTCTTGCGCAATAACAGCAATTCAGAAAGAATGCAATAATTAATAACAACAACTTTTTAAACTTGAACTTTTACTTTTAGGTCATTTTAGATCATTTTAGGTCATTTTAGGACATTTTAGGTCATTTTAGATCATTTTAGGTCATTTTAGGTCATTTTAGGTCATTTTAGGTCATTCCTTGTTTTAGTATAACTACGGGAAATCCCAGCCCAGACATGAACCTAAGTATGTTTTCCAAAAACAAAACACATTTCAGATTAATTATAGTACATGTACAGTTCACAATCAAATTTGCCCTTATTTTAGCCACTGTTTTTACGGTCAGCTATGATAAACAAACTACAACATCATCAGCAAAAACTTTAGCATGAAGAATTCATTTGAACATGCAGTTAACTGCATGTCTGTGAAATTTTGAATATTTTTATGCTTTTAGATACGATTTTTGCCTCATCTTGAATGAATTTATTGTTATTGAACTTTGTGTCATTCATTGGTTGCCTTTATTTGGGAATTTTTGGTTTTTAAAGTGAACGGTATTTTTGCACGCTGGATTCCTGCATGTTTAATTTACAGTGTTAAGTTTATTCCTTCATTAAAATATATTCTTTTGAGTCTTATTCAGCTTCTACAGAACTCCTGAGAAAAGAACTAAGTGGGCACCAATTTAACACAGTTGAAATACAATTTATCTAAAAATGATTGGCTTGTTTTTGTCATCTTTTGGATGTACAACTTTCATCTTTCTTTCACTGTGCGGTACTATTTCGTCATGCGGCAACAAAATTATCTGATTTCTTCTTTTTAAATTGGTTTTTACCTTTATTTTCTCAGGGTTTGTACACTTTTTTAAGCCAAAATTCAAGGACTTTTCAAGGACTTTCCAGGGCACTACTTAGAGATTTCAAGGACTTTTTTTACTTTCCAAACTAAAGTTACGCAAGTTACAACACGTTCTATTTTGCATTCCAGAATATTAGGGGAATGCCAAAGGAATGCTAAATGGAATGCTCCAAGAACATGTTCCGTGTTGATTTTTTTCTGTTAGATTACTTTTGTCTGGTACTGTACAACCAGTGAAGTCACAAGGCTGTTTTCGCCACACCAAGATGGCTGCCAATTTTGGGCTCAACCAGCCAACATCGACGGCTGAAAAAGCAGTTTTTACTTACCGAGCGCGGAAAAAAAGTTTGCAGTGTTTCCAAGTATTAGTACATGTAGGATTCATAACATACATATAAAAAACATAAAATCTTTATTTAAACACAATAAAATTTAAAGCTTACAAGCTTGTGGGGTCGTATATGCTAACTACCTTACAATTGAATATTTACACGTAAAATGTTAGATAAAAACTAACTAAAATATCAGTATGAGTGAACCGAAGCTGGGCACCCTAAATACTCTCTTACCCATGTCCTTGTAATGATGGTTCTGAGCCTGAAAGAGTATTTTCAGTCTTTCCAAAGGAGCTGTAGATGTCTTTGCACAGCATGTTGAAATTCCTGTGAACAAAAAGAAACAAGTGCTTTGTGAGTAACTGGGTAAGGGTAGTCATATTCCATAAAATGAATAGAAATTTGTTAACCATTTTGGAATCAATAAAAATCGATAATAAGATTTGTTTTCCGCAATCAATCACATCATCAAATTTTCAATTTGCATGTATTTATCAATTTTACCAATACACTTTATTCCAAATTTTATCAAATACTAGCTCATGAATCTTAGGATAACAAATTCAACCATGGAGATATAAACAAGTACACAAACACACTCATAACAACTTCTCTTAAAACCTTAAAACTTTAACAAGTAACATTTATTTACACTACTTACAATTATACTAATACTTACACTACTTACAGTACAATACGATAATTCATGTTACTTACAATACTAATACTTACACTACTTACAATACAATACGATAATACACGCTACTTACAATATTAATACTTATTCTACTTACAATACGACAATTCACGCTACTTACAATATTAATACTTAAACTGCTTATAATACAATACAATAATTCATACTACTTACAACACTAATACTTACACTGCTTATAATACAATACGATAATTCACGCTACTTACAATACTATTACTTACACAACTTACAATAAGAGGGGGGGGTGGTGCTATAACACACAAGATAATTTAAAATATCTAAAAATATCTCAAAGTGACAAAATCGTTATTGAAACTGAAAACTAAAACTAAAACTATCTCTGCTGAATCCCAGCTGGTAACATTTTCTAGAAAGGTCAGGAGGGGGAGAAGTACATGTAAATGAAAGTAGCTAGACCGAATCATCAAGAAAGAGCTGGTTGATGTGGAGCGGTTCAATTTCTTTGTATAATTTTAAATAAGAGCAAAAGCTCTCCAGAGTTGGCTTTCTTTCCTTGCTTCTGCAGATCCAAATGTAAAATCTAGCGAGTAGAGAAATATAGTCAATTATTCTGTTGTTTCTCGACGAATCAGGTCTCAAGCCTAGCGCATTTAGTTTACTCAGGCCACAGTTTTGAGGTAATATGTTATGCTGGTGGAGAAAAGAGGTGAGATGCGATCCCAAAAGACTTGCGTTTTGTTGCAGTACCAGAAGAGGTGAAGGATTTTTTCAGGGTCCTTGCCGCAGAAGGTGCACTTGTTGTCGTTTCTAAAACCCATTTTAACTAGCACGGTGTTAGTAGGTAGGACTCTGTGTAGGAAGCGAAAATGAAATTCAATTAATTTTGTACTGGTAGTGCACTTTAGAGCTAATGGATAGGCATTGTTCCAGTTTATATCATGATATTCTTGGATTAAGTTGCTCCATTTCTTTTGGCTAGGAATTGGGGAGGTACTTTTATATTGTAGAAATTTTTGGTACGCCAGTTTATTAGGTTTTTTAGATTTCAATATGTCAGTTACAAAAGTTGCTTGCTCTTCAGCATTACCTGTTGAATGTCGAGCCTGATTTCTCCAAAGCGCCTTAAGAGTGGATATAATTCCACAAAAGGCTAAAGGGCAGACAGTGATATTGTGCATATGTTCAAATTCTGTTCGCGAGAAAAATAAGTTGGGTTCCTCCTTAATAAATTGATTTGCGTAGGAAATTCCTGATTGATACCACTTTTTATAAAAGATAGGTTTGTCCATAATTCTAATGAGTGAATTATGCCATAGGCTTTGTGCAAGAAATGAATTAAGAGAGGTTATTTTGTCTTGGTAGTTTAGTTCAGCCCAAATTTCTAAGACTTCTTTGAGGAAGGGGCTTAACCCTTTCGCAACCTTTGTGGTATCAGATAATTTGGTTTTATCAACTGGGTTGATAATGTGAATTGTCCACCGTAAAGAGATTCGGAAGCTGACGTTTCGAGCCTTAGCCCTTCGTCGGAGCGAATCAAGGAATTGTGGGTTGTGTGTGGTTTATATACAGAAATATGGAGCTACGCTATTGGTTGGTGCCTGGCAACGTGAAAAACAACAGAATGAATTAATTGAATGAAAAGCGTTCGTTGATACCGTGAGGATTAAGAGTGCCGATTTGAAAAATAAATCTTTGTTCAAGAGTTTTGCGGCTTTCTGTGCTTCCTTGATGTAGGGAGAGGCCGCAGACTGCCATATGTTGCTTAGAATGACTAGGCAGATTAAAGTGTCTAGCAACCGGTTTAGATGCGTCTTTATCGTGTTTCTCTACGTCGCGATGGTGTTCTCGGAAACGGTCGCCTAGTCGTCTACCTGTTTCGCCGATGTATAACTTTTTGCAAAGAGTGCAAGTTATACAGTAGATGACATTGGCTGAGGTACAGGTAAAATGGTCTGTGATCTTAATGGATCGCTTGCCGGCCGCCCCGACAATTTCTCAACGTTGTAAATGAAAGGACTTGTTTTACATCGCGCGCGTGCGCATTTAAAAGTTCCAGGTTGTTCCACCCGTTTTGAATGCACTGCTAACTAAAAAGTTACCTATGTTTTTGTCGCGTTTGAATGAAATCAATGGCGGTTGCGAAAAGATTCTACCAGTATCGGGATCATTTTGAAGTAATTTAAAGTTTTTGAGAATGATGGATTTTACTGCGTGATTGTGAGGGTGAAATGTGAGGGTGAATGGAATTCTATTATTATTCTCCTTCTGAGACGTTTGTAGTGCTGACTGCCGATCAATTTGTTGGGCGCGATGATGGCCTGCTTGAACAACAGAGGCAGGATATCCACGTTTGTCGAAAAAATTGCACATTTCCTCTGATTTAGAGGAAAAATCAGAGTCCTCACTACAAAGGCGACGAAGTCTAAGAAACTGAGAATAAGGAATGGAATTCTTGACGTGTGATGGATGTGAAGATGAATACAACAAATAACTATGAGAATCTGTGGGTTTGTAGTGCACACTGGTGCATAAACAGTTGCCTTCGACAGAAACTTTGATATCTAAAAATGCTAAAGAAGTATTGGAAATTTCCCAGGTATACTTCAGAGCCAGATGAAATGAATTAACAGCAGTTATAAATTGATTGAGTTCCTCTCTGGTAGAGGAAGTGGCGCCGACACAATCACCAATGTAGCGATGGTAGAGCTCAGGTTTAGGGCCGTTGTATTGATTAAAAAATTTTTGCTCAATGTAGCCTACGAAAAGATTGGCGTAGCTGGGTCCCATTTTGGTACCCATGGCCACACCATTGATTTGTTTATAATAACTGGTCGCGAATGAAAAACAATTTAGTGTTTAAACTAGTTCAGCCAGGCGGAGCAGTGTTTCCGAGCTTGGTTCCTTAACAGTGCGTAAATCAAAAAAATGTTTGAGGGCTAGAAGACCTTCGCCATTAGGGATGACGGTGTAAATAGATGTAATGTCCATAGTACATGTCAAAATAAGTTTGTCTTCACCCAGGAAATTTGTGTTATCAGCTTTGTTAAGGTTGTTCAGAACCTTTGTTAAGGTTGTTCAGAACCACGGGGCCTCCAAGCGGTTCTAGCTCAGCATCAATAAAAAGTTTCCATTTTCCCTTACTGTTCTCCTCTAGATATTTTTTAATCCAAACAACCTTTAGGGCTTTGTAAAGGATATTATATCTAACATCTTAAGACCACCATCCGGGTAATCCCTAATAACAACATCTCTCTTTATTTTGTTCCCTTTGCCGTTCCAGAGAAAGTTAAAGAAAAGGACGTTTATTTCGTTTATAATAATAATAATAATACTTTATTTATATAGCGCTATTTCCCTTTAGCCCAATAGCGCTTTACAACAATCATAATTCGAAAAGAAGATACAATAATACAAATAGCATTACAGTAAAAAATATATTAAAAACTATTTAAGATGTTAAAACTATATCGCAAAATAATTCGATTGTAGGGGGGATAGAATGTGAATTATCTGAGGGACTACAAGGCTCTTAATGACAGAGATTTTTCCAATCAGGCTTAGTCTCTGCGGAGTGCCCAAGCGCCTAAACAGTTTCGCATTTTCTCAATTTTTTCCTGGAAGTTAAGGTTTGCTGTCACCTCTGGGTGAATTGAGAACCATACTCCAAGCGCTTTGACTTTTAAAGTTTTCCAATTAAAATTGTATTCCGAGCAAAGTTCCAGTTCCAAAGTTCCAGTTCCAAAGTTCCAGTTCCAGTCAAAGGGATTGCAGCACCTTCACGGGTGTAAAATGCATGTAGTATATGCGTAAAGTGTGTGTAAAATTTACTGCTCTTGTGCGTAGTTACATGAATTTGCATGTAATTTCACATTATGCCTACATTTAAGTTGAAGAAAGAACCAGAACTAATTTCATCTCAAGCCTAACAACAATTTTTCAAGACAGACAACATTCACTTCTATAGGTATTAGGTAACATTTATGATGAATATTCGAATGGTTATAAAACTTGGAAGGATAACTGTTGTTTAAAAATTCACTGAATTAAGATGTGTTTTGCTGTTATGTCATATTTACATGAAATTCTATCAGTCGATGGCACCCCTTGTTTCAGATGGAAAAAACTGGAATGAAAAAGCTTTCAAACACCGGTTAACCTTGAACGCTTTGAAGGATGTAATTTTTAAATGAATGTTCAGGTTGTTTTAAACTGAAGGGATTACTTAAGTTTAAAAATTTAATGAAAAACGAAAGCGACATCATGTGTTATTTCGAGTGAATCGTCACAGGCCTGTCAATTGCTGCCGCCTGGTGTCATTTGTTGAAACCACAATGGAGAATACCTGTAAACTGGTAAGCTGGTTTAAGGAAACCTGTCAATTCTGTCAGAATATTTAACAACAGAAAGCAAGAAGGTGAAAGATTAAACTGTGTCGCAATGAAGTCCAGTACAATAAATGTAAAAAGGTACTAAATATTTTGCTTTCATTGAATGCACAGTTAATGTTCTGTTCTCATTACAGACATTACATGCACTTAATGATTTCCAGTTGAATGACAGCATGTACACATGTAAGTATACATGCAATATCAAGTCCACTGCGTGTAATGCGTGTCAACCGCAGGAACAATGTTTGTCAATGCATGACGACTCAAATCCAGGTCTGGTAAATGTACAGCTGTAGCTGAAAAAGCCGGCTACTGCCAATCCTCAGCCATCTCCTTTAATCTCGCTTTACCATTAATTTTGACCAGAAACTTAAAAATAATGGAAAGATCCCTGCAAAAATACTGCAAGACATCTGATTTGAAGTGAAGATGCATTTCAAGAGTTTTAAACGTGTTTACCTTTCTCGCAAGTAATAAAGATTGAAGGATTGTAAAACGCCTGAGATAATTACATGTATCTTCACAGAACTGGATCCCTCACATGTGCACCTGCACCGAAGAACTTAAGGCAGTCATTGCTGAGTACCTTTTTTCAGCAGAGCAAAGTTAATTACATATTGGACAGATTTTCTGATTGAGACCATTGAGATTTTGAGTAAGCCCAAAAATTAATACTGACTGAGAAATGCTTAAACAGGATCTTCAAGCAACTAAATTTCAGAAATTTGGGGGGGCATGCCCTCAGACCCCCCTCAGAGGCTCATGCCTTCAGTGCTTGGAAAATGTACTTCTGCCTACGTTCAAATTTGGAATGTCTACTTGATAACTTAATAGGGACCTTTAGTTGGACTACAAGTATGAGATCGAGTACGAGTATGATTTTCGAATTTCAAATCAGTGATGTTTCCAGAGCCGTTGCTCTTCATATTGCTTTTAGGTAGAGAGGGTAACTTATAGGATGAGATGGGTATGTGACGTGATAACATGAAGCCTGCTAACTAGAGTTCTCAAACTCATTAATAATTCATCAAGCTAAAACAAAGAAAATCACAACCGTGTAGGAGGTTTTGATACCCGGTCTTAATTAGCATAGATTTTGACGATTTTACCTCTCGATTTTCTCCTTAGTTTTTGCTTCGATCGAGAAGATATATCAAACACTCGAGACAGTGTTTCATCGGCTATCCAAACACCTCAAATTTCGTCAAAAATACTCCGCTGCGCGTCGTATTTTCAACTCTCTTCTCGGTGTTTGGATATCCCGATGAAACACTGTCGCTCGTGTTTGATATATTACTTGAAAAGTCGTTCTCATACTCGATCTCGTACTCATATTCAAATCTGAAGTGCCCTATTGACAGCCCTGAAAACAATCAATACTGTAGTCCAAAAACATCGAAACTATTTCTTAAAAAAGTAAATCACATGAACACTGTAGCAACAGCCCAGCATTGTTCTCTTTAAAACATTATTTTAAATGTACAAATAACATAAGCTCGGAAAACATTCGAGTTTGAGATGGGATTTCAACCCACGACCCTCTGTGATCTAGCCAGATGCTCTAACCAAAAACATTAACTCGGAAAAAAAATGAGTTTGAGGGTTGTTATTCCAAATCCCATCTGGAACTTGGATTTTTTCCAAGTTGATGTTAATTCTAGATTTAAAATTCCTTATAATACACACTTTGGAGGATAACACCTAGCTTATTGAGCTGAACAAAACGCGAAACGGGATCTTTGACAATCAACTTTACGAGTAGAAGGTATTTGACAGAAGCAATTATATTGCAGCTATTAAAAAAATAGGTCCGCAATGCGTACTTGTGTGGGATTTCATTCAAGTTTGCTACGGTTTGAATAAATGAGAAACTGTTTTGTTTTGTTATTATTCAGTCCCTTTTGCGAAGTAACGTATTACAGTTTTATGATTTGCGTTGTAATCTTTGAGAAGGGGAAAGCAACAATTGAAGTTTTCAAAGAACTCAGGAAAAACTAAGTTGAAAGGTTGTTAAATGCCATTATTGACATTTAAAAAACAAATGATTTTGTAACAAGTCTAGATAAGCAGTGAAATGCTTATTTTCAAGATGAGGGTTATTGGGTAAAGTTCTATGTAGGTGTGATTTTGAACACACAGGTTCCAGATGTAACCAGAGGATTTTGGGAACTGAAAAAGATGTCAGCTTGATGTCTTTGAGTTGCGTGAAAGATTCAGTGATGATTCTGTTTATGTTAAGGGAGGCATTTTGTATACCAGTGGATTAGCACAAAAGTAGAAGCCACATTGGGAGCTTGATTTGGTTTAAATGTACGACTTATTTTTGATAATATATGCGTGTTATATATCACAATGCAGTATTTTCAATAAAGAAACACAGAAAAATTTAGTTGAATCAAGTGCCTATGGGGTTGCAAATTGAAGAATTTAAGGAAAAAAGATAGACGCATAAAAATACCAGAACAAGAGCAATTTTTAATAAATCACATATTGAGTAGCGCTTATTGACATTGTAATGATTTTTAACCCAATAAAATTAACAATTACCTGGAGGTTTTATTTAACAGAAAGTTCAACAGAGATAGAGGGTGCATTTCTTTGGGGTTATCTGAATCAGGATCAGTGATCGAAGATCACTGGTGCATCAGAGGAACTGATGAATCATGTTAGGTCATGGATTCATTGGTTCCTTTGATGAACTATGTGAGTTATCCTGGATCACTGATCATGATCCAGATCACTCCAAAGGAACACACACTGAGCGTTATCATAATAGATTTCAGGAATAGTAAACAGGAACATACCTCAAGGACAACAGAGTTCAATGTATAGTGAAGTTTATGATGATATTGTATGACTTTAAATATCAGAATGTTTGAGGTTTTCTATTATGGAGAGTGTAATTTCATGCCAGTTTGTTTACCAAGTTCAAGCTATGTGGAAACATGAACTGAATAGATAAACTTGACATCGTGCAAAGTGCTTATGTACTGCAGAAGAAGGTTGAAAACAAACATTGTGAGCAAGTGAACTTTGTTTATGACTTCATGTTAGTGCACACAAGAGGACCTGTGAGACTTTCTTCACTCTGAATTGCTGGAAAAGACTGAACGTTTGGCACCAATCAAAATTCAGAATGAGTATTACAATTCGGAACTGATCTGTCAAGAGAGTAGTTTTAGGGGGTCTACACATGTGATTTGAACTCTGGGTCTGTGAGGATGCCTGATGATTATCTAATTGATATGAAGTAGCTTTAACTATAAACGTAACAAACATAAGTTCCTTTGAACTCTGTTCATAAAAATTCAACAAAATTTAAGCTAAATTAATTCAAGACAGTGTACTTTGGAATTTTAAATAAGCACAAGTAAATTTTTTCAAATGACAAATGTCATGTGGTCAAAGGTTGTATGCAGTTTGAAGTTTCGAAAAATTTACAAGTGCAAATCACATTAGAAATTATGTTATTACTAAGTCATAATGTACACATGAACGATGCCCATTCACAGTAACTCAACAAACTGACGATAGGTAAATTTGGCAGTAGTGACTAAGTGAAGTGTTTGCCATCAAAAATTTTGCTTGGAGATCTGATAGGTTTTTAGTGCTACATGCTTTCAGTGAGCCAAGTTTAGATTTGCACTAGAGTTGCTGCTTTTGCACTAGTGATTGAGAAAATGGCATCTACTTGGTTTGAGCCAATCACAAGGGTGTAATTTTTCAAGTATATGAGTATTGCGATGAATTAGTTAAAACGCAAGAAGTAACTGAAAGAGAGTTGTAGTCTACCACATAAAGGTTTAATAGACATATATTGTTACTAAGTATAAACATGAATGCTTGTCTGAACTATTATGAGGAGAATCTGGAAGACTTCCGAGGTTATAGGATGTCATGAAATGTTAAGGTCTTGTTCTAAAATATTAATCACATTTCCTTGTAAACTTCTAGGTTCAATAAAAGGAAATCCCTTTGTTTGTCAGCTTTAATGTATTAGTTTCTTAAAGTTTGGAATCAATCACAATAGACATTTAGCACCAAGGTTTTAACTTCACCTGATGGGAGCACATATTCTCAGGATATTGAATTTCGAGACAACAGCAGTGTTTGATTTTTAAATGGCAATTAAAAAGTTTTTGTTCACCCACTGGCTAAAAATTATATTTAACCACGTACTAAAAAGACTGTTTAGGGGTTTTTCTTTCTGAGCATGTGGTATGAACAGAACTTGAGGATAAAAAACGTTGACTTACGTGAAACGTGATCGTAGGGTTTGGGCACGTGAAGTTGAGCGGTTGCCAAGGACGCCGTGAAAACTTTGGTGCTAAGATATGTCACTAATGTTGCGCGACTTATCAGCAAGAAAACATTTCAACGAAAAGGGAAGTCAATATTAACCAAAGCAACAGCTCAAGTGTTTACTTTTCAAAAACACTAAAGTTCTGAATGATTCTGGTGAGGCTGTTGTAAGTGACACTTACGGAATCAATGTCGAGGATCATTTCGGCAAGGCCAGTTTCGGACGTTGCCCCAAGATCAGGAAAAACTTGCTTCAGGACATCTTCAAAGGCAGTCATGATCAGCTGAAGTTGCTCTCTCCAGACTGAACAACCAGTCTTGCACAAAGTTGCCTTTGACACTTTTCCGTCTTCATGTGCGCTCCACACCTTTGGCAC